>KN819326.1:1053763-1074983 GCA_000827475.1 Paxillus involutus ATCC 200175
CCCCACTTCTCACTATCTGCTATCTCAAGAAGCCGTGGGACGCCATTGACAAACAGCTTGGCCAAAACCAGTTCAATGGTACACTACCAGAATGGCTTACTGAAGATGAGGGATGGAAGTGTTCATTGGTCACAATATCAATACCACTTCACACACGAGCACAGAATCCAGGGACTGCGGCCTACACACTCACTGACTTTTATCATTGCTCACTTACATACCTTCATCCTTCGGGAAAAGCTTTCAAATCTGTCACACACATCACTCTTCCACTACAAGTCATATGAATTGTGGTGGAAGCCAGCTCATCAAAACCATGATGTCAGGCTTCATGGAGAGCTATTCACATCCTCAGCATTTCTAGAGACACATCAACAACTTTAAGACTCTCCTCCTGAACCAGGCTGTGACTTGCCTCAAGCAGTCGTGGCACTCATGTTTTGGTCTGATTCAACGCAATTGACTCAGTTTGGCACTGTCAAGCTGTGGCCCCTCTATGTCTTCTTTGGGAGTGAATCCAAGTACAGAAGATCACAGCCTTCAAACAACCTGTGCTCTCATGCAGCATATTTTCAAATGGTAAGTCAGTCCAAGTTTATTATATTGATCCTGGTCTGATTTGTGTGTTCAGCTTCCCAACAAGTTCAAAGATTTTCTAGCTGAACATTTTGGGGGTGATGTGCCTGGTGACGTACTTTTTACACACTGCCATAGAGAACTTTTCCATGAACAGTGGAAGATTCCCCTGGACGAAGAGTTTCTAAAAGCTTATAAGCATGGCATTGTCATAACATGCTGTGACGGTATCAAACATCAATTCTACCCCAGAATATTCACATATTCAGTTTGCATCTTTGCTGATAATCTTAACTACTGTTTAGAATCTTGATCACATTGATATGCAACCTCAGAACTTGTCCATGTCCGCGGTGCACAATGCCCATGACAAGTGTCCCAAATGTTGGCACCTGGCAAGATTCATTGCAGAGACAGGAGCTGGCCCATGTTGACAATGAGAACCGCCAGAAGAAGGTGCTGCATGCCTGGCAGCTCATATGCAAGAGTAACTATGCTGTCAATAGTGCACACATTGAAAGGCTGCTAAAAGACGAATCCCTGGTCCCCACCGCTGTGAGTAATAGGTATTGTCTGGTTACAATGCTGGTTACTGTTACGCGGGGTGACACCAGAGTGTTCAACCAAGGTAACGATCAATGTTTCCTATCTCTATCACTGTAAGTGATGAGAAGTACTTAGTTTGTCAAAAATGAAAGCGGTCGTCAGGAGTTGACTGAGACTCTGGGAACAGAGGT
The DNA here is from genome assembly GCA_000827475.1 of Paxillus involutus ATCC 200175. Lineage (NCBI taxonomy): Eukaryota > Fungi > Basidiomycota > Agaricomycetes > Boletales > Paxillaceae > Paxillus > Paxillus involutus. The sequence continues at coordinate 1,055,077 of KN819326.1, forward strand.
ATCAAGAATGCAAGTAAGATTGCGTAGAATAAGCTAAAGTACACATGCGTTCACGACAGCTATATAAATGGGTCTGGGTTGCGCACAGACCATGTAGAGGGAGAAAGGCCATTGGCCGGAATAAGATGGAAGGTGAGAGAAGGCATAGCCTTCGAAGAATAAGCTGGGTAGACCTTGTAAAGACTACCTAAAGGGGAGGTTGGGTTGGACCAACCATAGAACAGTCTGGAAGAGCATGGAATGGTACGGAGAGAGACGGAAGGAAAGAAAAGAATAGGGGGCAACTAGCATATCATAACAGTTACTGACATCACCAAGAACATGTTCTCAGAAAAACTTTCAGAATTTGGCTTCAACCTCTTTGTCATGCTTGTAGTTCACTTACTGCATGAATTTGAGCTGGGGGTTTGGAAGGCAATCTTTACCCACCTTCTTTGTATCTTGGACAGCTTGAAAGACGACAAGCTGCACATACTTGATCACAGGTATGATCTTTATTGATTCTGGCTAAGGTCGCTCCTTGTGCCATTATGTTGGCTGTAGATATTGCCAGGTGCCTACATTTGGAAGAGACACTATCCGCTGTTTCACAAACAACTTGTCAGAAATGAAACAAATGGCTGCCCACAATTTCGAGGACCTTCTTCAGGTGAGTAATATATTATCCTGTTGGCTACCAGTTTTCAACAAGCTTTCACAGTGTGCCATTCCTGTCTTCGAGGGGCTGCTACCTGAGCCCCATAACTCAGCTGTCCTGGAGTTACTCTATCACCTCTGTCAGTGGCATGGGCTTGCCAAATTACGGATGCACACAGACAATACTCTTCAACTGTTGGACAACACCACACAGTCTCTTGGAAACACCATTCAGAAATTCGAAGCTGTGACATGTATTGTGTTCTCTATCCATGAGCTCAAACACGAGGTGCAGTGCCAACAGTGTTGCCAGGCTGCCACAACTCCTTCTTCCTCTACTTCATCCAGTGCCCTTCCCAGTACCAACCCCAGCAGCACCACATGTCGAGCAAAGACCTTGAATTCTTGTACTTACAAGCTTCATGCACTAGGTGACTACACAAGCACAATCAGAATATTTGGGATGACAGATTCATATTCAACACATTCAGTGAGTACCCTGTAGGTCTGAGCAGTCTTATGGGTTCTGAGTTACCTTCAGGGAGAATGAGAACACAGGGTTGGAGAAGGCAGGTTTACACAAACCAATCACAAGGATTATGTTCATCAATTGGCGTGAATTAAACAACAGCAGGTAAGAATACAGCGAATTTGCCAGGGGGCCAATTCCACCTTAATTCTCACAGACCCTGTCCCTCCCAGTTGTACCAGATGAACGCTATAATATTGGCAAATTTCAGCATTGACCTATTGACCTTGACAAATTTGCCCATAAGAACATAGGTGACTCAGCAGTTCAGGTATCTCTCCATTCAGAAGGTCATACATCTGAACATTTTCTGACCAAGCTGCTAGGACTTCACTGCAAAGTTGAAACACCACCTCCTTTCCCAAATCCAGGCAATCCATGGATGTCAGTTGGACAGAGGCAGCAGTTCTCAGCAACAACACATCGAAAGTGTCAACTCTCCCCCACTCATTGACCAAGTGCTGTTCAAAGGCAGCCACATATACCAGCACAATGTGATGCACATCAACTACACCTCATATGACATTCACCGCAGTCAAAATACCCTGAATCCAAACAGTGATCACTGTGACATCATGATGTTAGCTGAACCAGGTAGTCACGAAGGTTCAGAGGCACAGCATCATTTCTGTTATGCCTGCATTATTGGCATCTATCACACTAATGTTCATTACATTGGCCCAGGACTGAAGGACTACAACCCATGATGTTTGGATTTCCTACACGTCCAATGGTTTAAATTGGCCTCAATTGACTCAGACCACCTGGGGACCAACCTTAATACTCTGTGCTTCATTTGGATGGACGACCTGACTGCCTTTGACTTTGTTGATCCTGCAGATATATTGTGAGGATGCCATCTAATCCCTGCCTTCACAAAAGGAAGACAGAATGAAGATCATACCAGTTTATCCTGATTGGCAAAAGATGAAAAAAAATGGAAGTATTACTATGTGAATCAGTGCATAATGTATTCCCACGCAGATGATTTTTATTGATTACTGACTGTATCACTGTATCATACAGTTTCGTGGATCATGACATGTTGCTCAGATATCACTGGGGTTTCGGTGTTGGACACACATATTCTCACACTCCAGACATGGCTGAACATTTAGATCAGCTAAGCTACACTCGAGTTTCACCTGGGGAAACCCAATCCCTGGATAACATTGATGGAAGTGGGGACACTTTAAAGCACCAGGACTCAGACAACCCTGATGTAGAGTTCTTGCTCATCAACCAGGATATGCTTGAATGGGAGACTCTTGGGAATGAGATTGGCCTGGGGGATGATGGTGATGACGAAGCAGAGGATGAGTTGGATGTTGGTGAGATGTATGAGATGTACAGCTCTGACTGGGAAAATGAAGAGGATTCAGACTAAGTTCAAGCCCATGCCATGATATCTTTTGCGCTAATTGATCTATTAGTACATTGTCATGCAGTGACAATACACCTTCAATCATGTTACACCAGCAAATTGTAAGCAGCACTTTCATTCGCTCTCAACAAAACTTACGAAATTCCAATATGTTTATTGAACTCCATAGGTTCATACCTCTCCTGTCATGCTTGGGTAATGGAAAATAACAACATATGTGGGCTATAAAGGTCCTCACTTTGACTCATCACTCTGTTTTACTTTTCTCTGATCATCCTCCCTCTCCATAGGTTCACCTGTGTTCATGTCTCAATGTGATGAACACCGTGATTCAGATGAAAAGTCTTCATCCAACCCAGGACAGAAGTGTTCACAGTTGAACATCCTGCAAACTGGGCCCCGCAAGTGTTTGTACATCGTGCACATTTCTAATGTTTTGGTACCAAGCTGACCATCCAACAGAAGTGTCCAAGACCCTTTGGTTCACCACGGTCATCACTTTGGGCATGTCGTGCATTCTTTCTGCAACATCCAAACATTGCTAACAAATGGCATGATCCTGATGGGTGATTTGGAGGAAAGAGGAATGGAGGCACTGTCCCAACAGTAAGTTCTTGACACAGCAGTATTCAAATATACTACTAATACCTGGTTAGAGAAAGGAAAGAATCCACTGTATTCTGTGAACTACTGAAGATGGTACCACAGCTCGAACAGCGTCTCATGGCCTCTTCTGAGGAGGAAGTAGTGTCCATAGCAGAACTAGTAAGTTTTTATTCAATGATGTTGTGATCTTCTAAACCATTTCAATAGATCCAAAAAGGTGCTAGTAGTGCAAGGGACGATGATATGAAGAGCATGAAAGTGGCAATAATTGATTGGATCACTCCTAAAGACCAAATTCTCAATCCCCATATCCCTCAAAATGTCAAGACTGGGTGAGGATTTCATCATGAATGCACTGGGGCACTTCTCTGCACTACAGGATATAATTGGGAAAATGTTGAGTATGTCCTGTCATTTTCTTCCAAGCTCTAAGTTGTAACCTGTGGTATTCATTACAGCACCAAGGCAAAGCTTTGCAGTGGCCAGCTTCAGGTTGCTGGTGATCAATGGCCAATCTTTTTGTATGCTAACTACACATATGATCTGGAAGACCTATGGAATGGCCTCCTGCGGAGTGGTCTCCTAGTTTCAGCAAGTACTCAGCATAGTCTATTGATCAGTAGCTAACATTCCTTTAGGCTTACAAACATATCTTCACATCGCCTATTGAAGCATGCAGGGGCATAGCGAGAGGAACTCTCTACTCACCTATGCTGAGGGGATTACTTGCTGATAAGCAGGTAGTGGTTGGAGTATAAGAAACAATCTATTGAGTGCTATTACAGCACTGGGTTTATATACTGGATACAAGCATGACAAGTCACTGATGTGACTGCTGATGTGACTGAGAGTTCTTATCTAACTACTTATCTAAAATAGTGATCACACTGTAATGAATGCTGTACATGCTGCTATAAGCGCAAGTTCAACATTGCCAAGCTCTGTTGATCAAGAGCCAAAAGCAACTTGTTTGGGCAATGCACAAATTCACAGGATGCACACTGTCACCAAGGCATCACTCTGCTATGTTGCCACCCAGGTAAGTAACATCTCTCAAAAGTGTAAACTTCTGTGCATAACTGCTGAACCTTTATACAGGCCCATTTCTCACTCACCTCAACACAAGTGTTCTCTTGGATAGACCTTGTCATGGATTCAGAGAGATTTTATAACAGCACTCTGGAGCTGCTTAAAGATCCTGATGAAAAAGATTAGGTCAACCAATTAATGACATGGTGGAACTGGTAGGTGCTCCTGATCTGGCTTACAACTAGGTGCTAACTTAGTTGGCAGACAAATTTTTCCACTGTATGCAGAAAATGAATGTCTTCCATCCAAGAACAGTGCACTGGCAAGAATTTGCCAGAAACGAGCGGAATTCAAATCCAATGTTGCCATCGCTGCTGCTACCACAGTGGAGGAGTAAATGTGGTTGTCATTTGGCATCATCACTGGTTAACTAGTAACAGTACATGATTTGTATGGAGCTTCTACCCTCTACCTGGCAATCATATAGCCTATTATCTTACCCCACCATGGCTCGAGTGATGGAACAGCAAGCATTGAAATAACAGTGGCTATCCTAAGGTTGATTGTCTGTCTGTATATATAAACAATAATTATGTATAATATTGACTAAATCTGTATAAGTAATGATCACAAATATATCTATGTGGTCAATTTAGATCTCACATGCATCCACTTTTCATAACATAAAACAATGAAAATTTTAATGCTTAATTTATAATTATGAAAGACATTATCAGTAACAACTTGAAAAAGTGTAATGAACATGACATGCCAATCTGTGATGGATTGGTCAAGATTTCCAAATGGTACATAGCTTTGATCCTCTCTTCTCATTATGACGTAGACTATAGAATAATGTCTGCATCACACATGATGAATATAATATTTCCCACTGATGAAGTATGGTCAAGTACAGCCTACAGAAAGGCTTGATGATCAGGGATTCTCAGTGTGTGAGACATTGATCATTGAAGCCAATGGGGAGGAATATTTTCAACATGACCAGATTGGACATAGATGATCAGAAGTTCAAAGCTTTGTGATATATTCTCATTAATGGCCAGGCATCAAAGTATTATCATTTAATATACTACTGATATCAGCTGATGTCTTATCTCAATCTGTCTGCAAAGGTGTCAGCTATGTATATCTTTATGGCCTACAAAGTGTTACACAGTCTGATAACATGACCAACTGTTGTAATTATAATAGTTCTATGTCATTTAGAACCAGCCTGTTAGTTTCAAGTCAGAATGTCTAATATGATAAGATTTGTTTTTGTGTAGTTCAACTGTGGTTTCTAACATTTCTGTGGTTCAGATCAGTAGGTGGAGGGGAGGAATCAAATGATCAAATTTGCCAAGTCTCCCAGACATTATATACCTTGACCTAACAGACAATCAAAATGACAGAAATTACAAGGGATGGTGAACTTGATCAGGCATTATATAGGTATATCAAATCTTAAAAATTTCCCTGATGTATGGCAATGTACATAGATAACTGACATTCCCTACGCCTGCAAACGGCCCTCATCCACACATTCAACATTGTACTTTCTCCCTTCAACTGCATTATCTGTTCTCTCAGTTGTCTGCCTACGAATTGTACCATCCTTCGTCTCATCCGCCCAACCCAGTGAAAGAAACTAAGTCCTTCCCAGGTGTTAAGTGGTTAGGACAGAGGAAAGAATGATAAAAAAGGGTGTGATAAGTTCAACCCTAAAGGGATTCATTGGGGAGTGGAACCCTGGAAGGGAGAGTCCATTGGTCTGAATGATGGCAGGTTGAGCGATAGAAGCAACCCGAACCCATTCTGTGGTGAACGAGTGGATAGTGAGTGGTCGATGGGGAAGCGGATTGCGTTGTAGCGGATTCATCGTTGTCATTGTTACTTATGCTTGGACCTTAAGTGTGTAGTGACAGAAGATAAGATTCAAGGAGACTAAGTACAGACTTTTATAGTCCGGGCATACCCGCGACTGCGTCAAACAAAGTCAAAACATAAAGGGTAACTGCCCATACAGGGCGGATAACAGTATAAGGTCCATAGCGGATGAAGAAAGTACATACATGGATAAGTGGGCTTGCAGCCAAGACTTACCAATGTATTGGGATGGACAGGGACAGATCCAGATGGTCATAGGGCAGAGATCGTGTATGAACGGATGGGCTCTGCTGCTAGTGGAACGCAGGTGAGAGCGGGTTCAACGGATAATGTGTTGGACAGTAAGGATGGTGGCTGGAAAGTCGAGGGGACTGGTGGTGACTTTGAGAAGTGTTGTTAGGATGTCAGGCCTGCGGGTGAAGGACACTTGCAGCCATAGGGGATGTGAGTTCCCTACACTGGTTTTCACCTGTGTCCTGCTCACTGCGGATCTGTCTCCCTTTTACAGGTTCATCATGCTACGTCCTCATGGGTCCATCCTTGTCCATCCCAATACATTGGTAAGTGTTGAAGCATGCAGGGGCATAGCAAGAGGAACTCTACTCACCTGTGCTGAGGGGATTACTTGCTGGTAAGCAGGTAGTGGTTGGAGTATAAGAAACAATCTATTGAGCACTATTACAGCACTGGGTTTATATACTGGATATAAGCATGACAAGTCACTGATGTGACTGTTGATGTGACTGATAGTCCTTATCTAACTACTTATCTAAGATAGTGATCATGCTGTAATGAATGCTGTACATGCTGCTATAAGCGCAAGTTCAACAGTATGTCTTGGCCTCAAGCCCTCTTTATCCATGTATGTAACTTCTTCATTCGCTATGGACCTTATATTGCTATACATCCCTTAGGGACAGTTATCCCTCATGTTTTGACTTTGTTTGACACAGTCATGGGTATGCCCAGACTATAAAAGTCTGTACTTAGTCTTTTTGAATCTTATCTTCTGTCACCATACACTTAAGATCCAAGCACAAGAAAGAACAACAACAACAAACCCGCTCCAATGCTATCCACCCCCTATTCTATTACTCACTATCCACTCATTCACCATGGAACAGGTCCAGATTGCTTCTATCTATCAATCTGCCATTCCTCAGACCAATGAACTCACCCTTCTAGGGTTCCACTCACCAGTGAATCCCTTTAGGGTCGAACTTATTGCACCCTTCTTTATCTTTCATTCCTTTGTTCTAACCACTTAACACCCAGGAAGGACTTAGTTTCTTTCAGCAACTTGGGCGTGGCAGGCGACAGTAAATAGTTCATCTGCCTCACCACCACTGTTGAATTACTTCTGGGGGAGGAACTAGAGAAGAAGAGGTGGATGGGTGAAAATGGGGCACTGGAGGCTCATAAGTGACATGTTATGGTTGTTTAACATCATGAGGTGACCTCTGTAATGATAGTTGACATCAGAGTTCCTGGCCTTGGGGGGGAAGTGATACCTGCTCACACGGAATTAACAAATAAAGCCTTCATGGATTTCTTCAACTGATGTGTATATCTGACTGTCCAATTCATCTAGCTTGTACTAATAAATCTGCAGCTGGTAAATTATGCAGAGCACTTCGTCCACCACTGCTTGTCAGCTACCATGTACCTGCTCGTTGACCATGTCACCCCACAATGTACCAGAATAATCCATTCCTTTCACAGGAATGATGGTATTGATACAGGTCTGGCTGAGTCATATGTCCACTGGGACCCCGCTATGGTTATGGCCTTTGGCACATCATCATCCTGGGAGTGAACATGGTCGAGCAATCAAAGGTAAATCTAAAGTTACTGCTCCATTAGACTGCACTGATATTTTGTTTCTCCCAGATTCTGTGGTTTTCAAACGACAGGCTTATAGAATTTGCTCTCACTGCCATTGTGGACTACACTTCACAAGGTTGGTTTGCTGTACAGGAATATAGTGAGACAGGAGGTGTTGCTAGGTGGGCACCAGATGTCCTGACTGACCATTACTTGGCATTGCTTATTACCTGGGTAAGTCCACTATTGCTCTGATGCAAAAGAACCTACTCATTCCTTAAGATAGCCTGTACATTCTATTGGCAGTGACTATCCACAATGAAACTCTCTGCCTATCAACCATGTCTCTCCCGCTCAGATTAAACTTTTCAACCTCCAACAAGGCCGCACTCTGTGCTTCATTCAGCAAGTTGACCATCTTCAAGTTCCTGGTCTTTCCCCTGCAGATCGGCTGAAATTTTGTGTAGCATTGAATGTTTTAAGGGAGAAGATTGCAGACCAGCTTTGATCCTTAGTTCTCTGATTCTACGTTTTATGTACACATGTTTGTGTGTCTGGGTTACCAGCTGTTCCCAACTGTATAAGTTTGTGTTGTATGATTCTGTTTTCCACCTCACTGCAGTTGTATATTCACCAAGTCTGCATCTGTTAGTACCACTATATATCATTCCTGGCGATAACATCTGACTGCCATTTCATGCAAACTTGGGTCCACCTGGTCATGCCCGACATTGATTCCCTTCCCTCACTTTCTCCACCCCAGATCTCCAAGTCTGTGCCAAATATGACCTCCACTGAGCCAACAACTCAGGCTGCTCAACTCCATTACCAGAATTCCAGTGCCAATGTTATGCTCTCTGCTGATTCAGAAGAAACTGAAACATATTTGGAATGGCCTCGAGGTTGTAGTACCACCAAACAGATTTATGCAAATCAGGCCATATTGGTGGAAGCTTTCACCAGAATGCTGGTAAGCTAAGTTGGATAATTTTCATTATTGACGCTGACTGAGGTTGATCAGTCCTCTGAAAAGCCCGTCCTCGTGTATACAGATCTTGTCAAATGCTGGGGTGCAGCACTAGCCAAGAAGAAAGAAATTGTGTGCTTGCTTGCTTTTTCACAGAGGGACATTGAGAATTATGAAGATGATATTACTGTGGTGCTTGGACCTCAGCTTACTGAATGGTATCATAATGTGTACTATTGTAGCGAAGACAACCAAATGACCTTAGGAAGATACATGGAGGCAGTGTCACAAGTTACCTTACAGCCTTTCAATAAAGTATACTAGTAGCAGCAGAATACCTTTGTGTAGTATGTCCAGACAACTTGATGTTCAGTGCACTATTGTCGTACAACCTTACATTTGTTTTGCTCCTGTCTTATTCCACCACCATGTTGTTTTGACATCTGAGTGAACCTCTTGTCTTTCACACACAAAATGCTTGGATGGATGGATCCCAGTCATGATTCAAGCTCAAGTCACATTGAAGACCAGTCTAATTATGTCATGCAACCCAAGCCACATCTCTACAAGTTTCACTGACACCCGCACCAGTACACCACTCAAAATTGTCAACTATAACATTGAGGTATGTGCCCAATTGAAATGCATAACATGTCTTTGAATTGGTTACTATAGGGCTAATAAAATGTATGTGCCATAGAATTGCTTGGACTTCAGACAATGTCTGACATCCTTTGCAATTACCTGAAGTGACAGAAGTGACATTGTGAATAGTGTTTCGAAGTCCTGTTGTGCAACCAATAAAAGACTGGAAACTGGACTGGACTGGACTAAAGTCCAGTCTGGTCCAGTTGCCAGTTGCCTGGTTTTTGAGAATAAAAGACTGCAGTCTTTTGACGTGACGGCAACCAGTTGCAACAAGTTGCAACAAGTCTGCACAACCACACCATATTAGGCTATTTCCCCCTATTTCCCACTATTTTTCCCTATTTTTACTGATTTTTTACTGATGTTTTTGAGTTTTTGACAGTTATTGAGGTTGTAATGAGGTATATTGACCAGATTGGTGTTGAAATAGACTGTATAGTATATACATACTTACATACACTTCTTATAGGTATCAATTAATTGTATAAATCAACAGTTGCTACTGGTTGTGGGTGTAAAAAATCGGTTTTTTTGGTTTTGGTCTGGTCTAAATAAATTGATTAATTGAAAAAAAACCAGTTGTGGTCCAGTTGCGACCAAAAAAGGCAAAAAAAACCGGACTGGACCGGACTTTAAAACATTAATGGTAAGGGCATCCTGAAGAGTCCGGATCTCCTGAATCTGGGAGTTAATAAACTCAACCTCATCACTACCCTCACTCGCCTCATTGTCAGCTCTAGAGTTGGTGAGAGGTTGCATGATTAGCATCCTCTTGCCAGAGGGCCCAACACCTGTGGTAACTGCAATGGAATTTTTATTGGGTTTTGTGGCCCAAATGCAATGGAGATCTGGAAAGAAAGGGAACTGGAAGACGATATTGTCTACACAAATAATAAATTAGCTCAACAAGAGCAGACACCAAAGGTACTTACCCAAGATGTTTCTTGCCTCCTCGGGAGTACTCTCATTTGGGCCAGCAGCCCCAATAAAGCACCTACAATTCTCGTCAGCACCATCCTCCAAATTGGGACCAATACCCTCTCCAGTGACAGTAAGCCTCTTGGCAGCCTACTAGTGAATTAGCTTCATCAGATCACCAAAATTTCAACTTACCCTTCATATTTTGTTAGAGTTGCCACAACATCCACCGCATTCCAATGTCACATTGGAATGTCAACCTACTTTATATAGTCCATACACTACATTTCCCCCTTCTCCTCAGTCCATCACATTATACAACTGAGGAATAAGTTCATTCACCCATGTATCTATAGCGCACGCTGACACACTCACATAGTCTGATGCTTCGCTTAGGTACATAATGATAATAAGTCCATCATGTTATACAACTGAAGATCTGACACTTCACTTAGCTCCAACATATTTGCCTTTGATCCTATCCCCAGTAGCTGTAGGATCAATACCATGGAGCTCGGGCAGCAAGACAGAGCCAATTCATCAAAAGACACTGGCTTTGGTCTCCCCTGAGGCAGTGTTCTGTGGGTCAGTGAACCAAAGTCATAGTCACTGACCATAAATCATGAGAAAGTCAGTGAACTTCACCAGCGTTCACTTGCACTTGACTTTGAGCGGTTCCGAGGTCCTTGTTGTAGTAGATACTCTTGAATCTTATCTGTCCCCTCAGCCCACTGGAATGCAAGAATGGAAGCTTCTATTTATGCCCTACACAATGTCCTTACCTAGAAAATGCCAACCATGAATATTCATCTGACAGGTTTCTCTCAAGTTTCTCTCAATGGCCAGTCGAAGTTCAGGCAAGAAACATTCAAATCGAGGATGGTGGTGGGACCACTTTACTGAACACCCGGGATATGCAAATAAAGAAGAGACATTGATGGTCAGTGGTAAAGCGAAGGTGACGTTCACTGCAATCTACGGGCAGCATGTCACTTCAGAGCAGCAATTAGACCAAGAAAATATCAGCACTGGACAGTGCGACTCTCCTCGAGATCTATCGGCGATTACTGGTACTCGTACATTGGGCATCTTAAAACTGAAACAATCTTGTACTGACCATACTACATATATAGTTTGGGCAACAGCGCAAAGTGATGCCCATCGTATATGGCTCATCAGTCAGCCCACTACCCTCCTTTGTCATTTGCGTGACTGCAATTTGCACAACGCCGATGTTTGCTCCCGAGCCCAATGGTACCACAAATCATATTCACCTCACAAGGGCAATCATCACCATACAATGCTCCCGCCTGGTGTTTCCATGCAACCCTTAACCCTTACAATAACACCAATGGAAAATGGACTGTTTGTGGCCACCGCCGCACCCGCCATGCTCCCCAGAATGTCTCTACCGGTACTGTCACTGCCACCGGTGACTAGTACTCTATCAACATCGGCAAGCCTATTGACAGCTTCAAGTACGTATGGTTCTATCCCAGCCAGTCCAGCGATGTCAGAGATGTCATTCTCATCGCATCACTCCAAACGCCGACGGCTCACCCAAAGTGGCCACTACTCTGGCTCTGGCTCTGCAGGCCCTTCGACGTCAACAGCACCACCCGGATCCCCCAACCCAGCTTTTTATTGGTCTATGGAGGCCGCTTGGACACCAGCAGATCAGGCAGATTGGGAGGTGGCTCTTGCAAGGTTGACCGCCAGTGTGGGGTTACCACTACAATGGATTGAGAACCTTGAGTGGAAGAAGATCTGTGACTGCTTTCTCTCAAAAGCAAAAAATCTGTCGTTGAAAGTGCTCACAGATTGGATCATCCCCGAGGTCCTTAATGTGTTGAAGGCATCAGCTCAAGTGGAGTGTCAAGGTTCAGAAGCTACGTTGCAGTGCGATGGATGGACTGGGGAGAATCACCATCATCTGATCAGATTCATGATGACTGCATAACAGAAGGTGAACATTCAACATCATCTAGCAGTCGAAGCAGAATTATTCTAATACTTTTTCAGTTGCACACTATTCATGTGCATGACGCCTCTAATGACCCGAAAACGGTGGAGGAACTTCTAAAGCAAATGTTACTGGCTATCAGTAACATCAAGACCGAGTGGGGTGCAACAGTTGTTGCATGCACTACTGACGCTTCTGGAGAGTCAGTGAAAGCTTGGCGCCTCCTGTGGCAAAAGCTTCCACATCTGGTGGTACCAGACTGCCTTGCCCATCAGGTGTGGCTTTCTTCAGGGCATCAATACGACTTTTTGTGCTAATATCTCTCATAGTGGAACCTCATTGTCGGGGACCTTTTCAAGGTGAAAGACGACTATGCAGAGTATGGGGACATGGTGCAAGACCTCATAATGTGGCTGCGAAGCAAGACACAAGTACTTGGCCTTCTCTGTGAGATACAGATGGCCTCAATGGGGAAGACGCTTGCAATCATTCGAGCTGTCCTGACCCGATGGTTGACCCACTACCTCACATACTGACACCTCCTGGAGGTCCACCCCATGCTCGAGTTGCTCATTGCAAAGCATGAAACCACTTTACTTGTATCAGGTAAATGGCCAGCTCGTGAGAAGACAGCAACAGCCATCACAATGATCAAAGATGCTACATTTTGGCACGCCATGGCTCAGTAAGGCTCACCAGTCTCTAGGCCTAAAGTTGTGTATCTGAACAGTGACAGGTGGAAGAATCTGCTGGAGCCCATTGCGCTTATGACAAATATACATCAAGCAGCTCATGCCCGTCCTGAACATGTTGTAATATAATTCAGATTCCTCTATTTTTGATACTCCAAGCTTGGGGATGACATCGACAGTGCTGCCCGGACAGCCATTCTTGAGAGCGCTGAACGCCATTGGTCACGTTGTGATCAGGAGGTCTTTATTGCCGCTGTCATCATCAACCCATTCTACCGAGTGGCTCCATTCAACAACATATCCTTGACTACTCGTGCTGGCTTGGCTGCACTCTTCACTCGCCTTTGGTTACGCTTTTATGGGGGGGATGTGTTATGATATACTAGTTGCCCCCTATCTTTTCTTCTTTCTTCCGTCTCTCCCCGCATCTATTCCGTATCTTTCCGGACTGTTCTATGGTTGGTCCAACCCAATCTTCCCTTTTAGGTAGTCTTTACAAAGTCTACCCAACTTATTCCTCGAAGGCTATGCCTTCTCTCACCTTCCATCATATTCCGGCCAATGGCCTTTTTCCCTCTACATGGTCTGTGCGCAACCCAGACCCATTTATATAGCTGTCGTTAAACGCACATGTACTCTAGCTTATTCTACGCAATCATACTTGCATTCCAGATACCTCTGTTCCCAGAGTCTTGGTCAACTCCTGACGACCGCTTTCATTCTTCGACAACTAAGTACTTCTCATCACTCATCGTGATAGAGATAGGAAACGTTGACCGTTACCTTGGTTGAACACCCTGGTGTCACCCCGCGTAACAGGATGTACCTGTTGAGCTTCTCACAGATTTAGAATGGTACCTTGATTCTTCTGGCAATTTCGCATACATGGACTTGTATAAAAACTCTTTATTGGCTCGTGCTGATATCACTGTGAGTGGAACACCATTTTCCTGTGTTTTGTCACTAATATTAATATTTTTATGCCAGTGCACCCCTGTTGATGCACTGGATGTGTGGAGTGCATCTTTCCATCCAGGCTCTGAACCTAGGCCGCTGCACAAAATTGCCCGTTGTTTACTATCTATTTGTCCCAACTCGGCGTCTTGCGAACATCTCTTCAGTGTCTTTGGTGGCATACTGATGAAATGGCACAATCAGTTATCAACTGAAAACTTAATCCATCTCGCTGAACTCAAGATGTATGTTCACAAAGAACATGTCCGTGATGATGCCGTCAAAAAATGCCTCAAATGCAAGTACGCTGATGTTGTCGAGGAGATGGCACCGGGCACCAGCAATCAAACCCAGCGTCACAGACCGCTGCTCAACAAACCAGCCACACGCCGTCACATGGTGGCAATGCCTCAGTGACCAGTGAGCGACAAGAAGATCCTGACAGTAAAGGGACAATATCAACCATTGGCACCGGGGGGCAAGGGATCTGTCAGGTCGCTCAAACCCTCATTCAAGCAGTTGAGGAGGAAGACCAAGAATTTGAAAATTCAGCTGCAGAAACACGCTTTGCTCATGTCGCACTTCCGTATACGGCATATACCCCCATAACTATCAAAGACCTTTTGGATTACTCACATGCGGAGGAATGGCTTGGTTCATTCTATCAGACAGCAATTAGATGTTTGAATGATGACCTTGAATTATACCAGCTTCTTGATCTAGATGCAGAGGGTATTGATGATCCAGAATATCAGGTGGAAAGTACTATATTGGCAGCATAGATTACATTATGGCATCATCTTCTTGTTGATATTTAGAATCTATCATCACAGTACTGTTACTCCTGATCCCTACAGCCAATTAGGTTTGATTATATAATGTCCAGGTGCAACTTCTGGCACCATATGCGTTCAGTTTACCTGCAGTCATGGGAAAGTTCACCGACAAATGTTCTGTGATGGTCAGTGACATTCATTAACCGGCAGAACACTGCCCTGATGTGTTCTGGACAAATTCCGGTCATGGTAAGTACTAGTTTCTTGTCAGTGAGAGCGCTCGAGAAGGCCACTTACCTCATGTTTGGTTAATTTCTCGCACAGAACCTTGAGATTTTGAGGTTTCATGATCTCCACTATGAGTTGCCAAACGAGTCCGTGGTCGTTAGCATCCCATGCAATAGGTGGTAAGGGAGCTTTGGTTTTTTTCAGAGGCATCAAGTGAACTGGACTCAAAGTACTGGAGGGTGACAATTAAATGGATTTACTACTACGCTAAGTCCTTTCTACAGTTGTTTCCGAAATTCATGTCCGCTTTGGAAAACCGGTGTTTAAAATTTGAGAAATTCAGAAAATTCAGAAAATCCAGAAAAAAATAGCAGAGTATTCTACAGGCTCATCTATAAGTAAAAATGCTTTGCCAGTCCAAAGAAAGCCTTCCCGAGATCACAGATAGCAATATCTTTGAAGAAATGGCAAAGCTGCGTGAAAGTTGTACCGACATGATCAACCAGTCAAATGCTGCATTGTCTTCAGACGGCGAGGGTGACAACAGTGACAATCACAGTCATGACGATGACGCAGAGTATACCCAGGACAGTAGGATGTCCAGAGAGACTCCCGAGGTATGCACAACTTGAATTTGACAGCTGTGACATACTAGAGCTTTGATGACGAGTTGTCCTTCCCAGTTGCATTCTGATGACAGTAGCCAGCATTCTGATGCTGTCTCTGATGGCAAAGGAGATGGAAGTAACAAATCTGGCAGTGAGTCTGAGTCAGCCAACGACTCAGAGGATGACTTGGAAGACAAACCTACAGGTATGCAGTACAAAATTAGCATGGTGAATAGCAACAGCGTATCACTCACCTTTTTCGCAGAAAATATGCTGCCGCTCCCTCCAATCACAATCAAAATCCCATCAATGTCCCATAAACGTGAACGAGAGCTTACCGACAATGAGGAGACATCTAGGGAGACGTCCAACATAAAGAAGCATTCGAAGAGTGCAAAGCTGGCCAGTGAGATGAAGAAGCCCCAGGCCCCAGGTGTGTGACCGAGCGGTCAAACGCAAGCATGGCCGTCCAAAAAAGGATACTACTGATGGGAAGGGAGAGGCGGGTGGACCGCCCAAGCGAAGCGGAGAAGAGTTCCATGTCTCTGTAGTTGTGGAAGTCCAAGGGGAAGTTATCTATGTCAAGGGAAAGACGAAACATGGTGACAAATTTGAAACACCAAAGCCAATCACGCTCGGCCAGGGTCCACTAACACACAAGGTTACGGCCACCTGGCCAGATTTTCTCAATTTTGTCACCCACCTTACAAAGACTATACCCAAATATTTGGTGACTCGATCCATGACTTGGCGATGGCTAAGCAACAAAAACAGCACTCTCCCACTGACTGACAATGAAGGGCTGGCAACAATGATCAATGAAATCAAGGCGCGAAAGCCTGGTTCCGCAGGCATTGTTGTCATTGGAATGTCTATGCCACTGTCTCCCAAACTTGACACACCGCAAGTGGTCAGTCACAGGTCACAGTAGCTCCCTTCAGAATGATACTAATCAAATGAAATACAGTCCTGGGCCTTAGATGGTGATCATAACGGGGCAGAGGTGCTGGATACATCAAACAAAGAGAACAATGAACCTTTTGGGCGCTACGACAAGAAGGTGAGAGGCCTCAGGGACAACAAAAAAGTTGCTATTGGCTTACTACAACTTTGTCGTGAGAAGGTTTTGCTCGACAAACAGTTAGAACCTATTGTCAAGCAATTGGAGATGAAGTACACTATTGGGACATGTACGCTACACCCTGATATTCAGTGTTTTAGGCATGGACCTACGGACATGCATTTCAATCTGAAGCCCCATGTCCTGAAAGCATGGGCAAATCACATTGTATGTTATTTGTGTCC
This sequence comes from Paxillus involutus ATCC 200175, assembly GCA_000827475.1. Lineage (NCBI taxonomy): Eukaryota > Fungi > Basidiomycota > Agaricomycetes > Boletales > Paxillaceae > Paxillus > Paxillus involutus. Next base: position 1,072,031 of record KN819326.1, read on the forward strand.
TGGTCTGCAGCAAAATATTTATTTATCTTGGTATCATTCTTAGCTGCAGGACCGCACTAATACAGATTGCCTTCCATTCGGGTACAAATTTTTCCAACCTACTGACACTATCAAATCCCCCTCGAAGTCAACCCCCAATGTTACCATAGGTCAGATGCCAATGATGCCCCCTGGCACTGTTCCGCAACCACCATCACAGTATGGTGGTGGCCCAGGGCTTTATGCAGCCTATCCAACTCCGCCATACACCCTGTACCAGCACTACACTGTACCACCTCCCACACTGTACAGTAGCCCATGGGGTGCCCCTTTTCCACAGCCGGCATATTACCCATCCATGCTGCCACTAATGTACTACTCAGTGCCTCAGCGTTTTCACCCTTCTTTTGAGAGTGATCACTTCTACCAACACCACAGCTTCGGAAACAGGTCATCAACAGTGCAAAGAAATTATCAGCCACAGCCACAATATCCTCCTCCATCAGGACCACCCCCAGCTCATACTCGCCCCCAAGCAGCTCCAAGCTCCGTGCAATCCAGTCAACAACATGCCCCCACTACAGACATTTTTGAGGCTGACCGTATCTAACTTTCAACTTCCCCCCCTTCCATTCATGAATCTAACAATTTTAATTGCCTTCCCACTCAGTATTTTCACCCAACCACCATATTGCCTTCCTGCTCAGCATTTTCATCCAACTACCTTAGCTAAGTTCTTGATAATATACATTCACCGTAGAATTGAGGACATCGTCTAAATAAACTACATATACCCACAATCTTTAAACCAACCTTTTGCTTTATCCGCTGTCACAGCAGACACACAGGCTTCCGCAAGGTCCACCATTGGAAACTCACTTTCCCGAAAACGCCCCCAGTGCCTGTGTAAGTAATACTTGACTATAAATGGCTGCATCAGCATGACTGTGAGCTGCAATAAGCATGGATTCAGACCTGCGCTGAAACTTTGTTCAATCAGATTTAAGTCGGGGGAGTACAGAGGTAAGAACATCAGGAGACAGCCTGAGGAAATTGTCATGTCATATTCTATATGCCTTTGGATAGAAACTGACTTACTGCCAGCCTCAACCGCACCATGGAGCGCTTCACTCTTGTGCGTTGAGCAGTTGTCCATAACGAGAATGCTTTGAGGCTGGGGATATGGATTCATCTTCACAAGCTGACATTTATGTATAAGTACGGGCCATATGAGGTTATCAATATCAACAGGTTACCACTCACTACTTCATTCACTATAAAATCATAGAATTCTGCTCCATCGACAGCCCCTTTGACGATCCGTACTGCAACATAGCCATTAAGCGAGAGAGCTGGCAAGATGCTCCAATGCTCGGCACATTGCAAAGGTGTGGTTTCCGTGGCACGAGGACCTCTCGGCGCACATCCAAACCGCCGATATAGGGTGCGGCCATCCTTCCCGGACTCGTCGATAAACAGGAATTGATCCTTGGTGAAGTTTGAGATAATGTCTTCCCGCCACGCTTGCCGAGCCTCTTTGTCCTGCTGGGATGCAGTCCGCTGCATCATCTTGTATGTCAAGCCAAGGTGGGACAGGTTGTTGTGGAGTGTAGTGATCAAGATACACTTTTCGTGCATCAGTGAGATGTAGTCAGATATTTCGTCAAGGAACAATGATGGTGATTCCTGAATGAGGGCCCGAAGCTCAGCCATAACGGCCACATTTAGAAGCCTGGGACGGCCTCTTAGGACGCTCGTAGGGCTGACTTCACCCTGCTGAGTTAGTTTATCCTCCCAGCGTCAAATACTCTTCTCCGAGACATTAAATATCTCTCCAACCTCCTCCAACCTCCTCGAGTGTCCAGCCGGTATCCAAGAGCTCCAACGCTCGATTTTTGAGATCAGCTGATATCTGGTGATAGACCATATGTGATACTGTCCCTCGTGGATAGCCTAGATGTCGCAAATGAGTGGTTTATGACGCGCTGTAGGGATGAAGCTGAGTGACAAGTTCATGGATGTTTTTACGAATTTTTGAATTTTGAAATGCCACTTTCGGGTTGCAGACATCAATTTCGGAAACAACTGTACGGCGTTCACATGACCAACAGCGAAAGCGAAAGCAACAGCAACGAGGACCCCTGAAAATGCCTACTAATGTCCGATAGAAAGTGCGGCAAGAAACCGCCCAAAAATGACCCCCATGTCCGATCGATTTCGGACATAAGACCCCCAAACTGAGCAAAATGTCCAAGTGAAAATTGGGTCGTCTGGAGCAAGGCCTGATTCACCATGCGGACCTTTGCCTGTGGGCTGCACACCCTCCTCCAGTCATCTGTGATGAGGTCCGATGTAGGGCGGGGACATTTGCTCACTAGGAACCCTTCGGTCGCAAGAGCCCGATCACAACGAGGTACTTAGCTTCAAAATCCAAGTTGAAAGCGCTTGGCGCTCAGGCTCGCTGAGTAGTAACATTCATTTACTGTCGCCACACTCTGATTACTCTGCATCAATACAGCTCTGCCTGATTTTAGCTCTACACTAGGCCATCACTTCTTATTGCTGCTTAAATTGAACTCAGCGTGCTTATTATGCTTCTCCAAGACAAAGACACAAAAGACGACCTGTGGCTGTGGCTGAGAAAGAGCGAACCAAAATAAATGGCAGCAGCAAGGATTGAACCCCAGAGCCTAGGAACATCATCACTTAAATAAGCAAACACTCTAACCAACTGAGCCATAAAGCTAATACTATATACTGACTGCAATGGTATATAGCTAATTTCTCCCCCTCAAAGCGAAAATTTTCACCAAGCCTGGGCACTACTAATAGTACTCAACTAATACAACTTTGCATTGCTACTGATGTTATTCTTGTCATCTCAAGGGTTACTTTAGAAAATGTTAAAGTGGTGTGTGTAATTGGTAGTAGTACAAATGTATAATAGTAACCACAACTATTAGTAGTGCCCAGG
>KN819326.1:1104217-1115878 GCA_000827475.1 Paxillus involutus ATCC 200175
ATACATACATCATTGTCAAAGTTAATGGAAGACGAACATCTGAGACGGTGGACTCTGGGGTAATGGGCGACTCCCACTTGCCATAGGGAGCCTTGGATGGTCCTTGAACGTCACTCCGGGATCGAGACATGCGAATCGGATTCAACGGTTGTCGAGTACCCTTGTGAAGGTCAGCTCAGGGTTCAGAGATAACCGCTGGACGGTGGGACCCTGGTGGGAGCAGACAGTAGTGTCGGAGTTAGTGAGTCCAATGATGCAGCGTCAATCTGGGCAGGACACATGACGGTCAGAGTCGATGTTCACGGAGTCAGGCTTGCCGCCCATGGGCTGCACATAGTCATTGGAACGTCCTACTGAGTACGGCAATCATGAGTAATTATCCAATAGACAGTCCGAACCCTACGTCCTAGATCATCAGAACCTTTCCTCTAGTTCGATCAAGTTTTCGAAGTTGAAGGTAGCCTACAATCGATAAACATTCATGTCCGGAAGCACCAGAGTCAAAAACTCATAGGCACCCCTGTTCTCACAGCTTTACGCAACGGTAAACGGAGAAAAAGTGTCTGTGAAGGATTTGATACCCAATCAGCTGTTTGGTATCACCGTAGTATGTGATTTGGTAGGTTCCCGCTGCGAAAATAATGTTTTGTTACCAACTCTGACGGACCGTGGGGCGAGGCGTGTGCCTTTCGGATGGCCTCAAGCATTCCATCTACGACAGCCCGTGCCGTCTGGTTCACGTATCCGAGACTTGACACCTGTGAAGGAGATCCTCGAGGTACCCACCCACGAATGCGTGCCCACGAGAGCTATGTTTGAAGCTGTGTACAGGCCCCCGAAGACAGGGTCGGTGGAGAAGGCGGAAAGGATGGAACGGCGAACGCCAGTATTGCCTATGCATATGTCGGACGAGATGAGAAGGATAAGGGAGGTGGGCGAGGTCGGGTTGCCAGGGAAGGCGCGGGAACGCTGACGCATGTGGAGCCCTGCGTCTGTTTGGGAAAGGGAGGCGTATCCTAGCTTGAAGAATGTGGGATTCTAAGACCTGGGAAAGAAGGAAAAAGAGCGTAGCACACACCATCATGTTGGCTTCTACCACCGGTCTGGTCGGAAGGTATTGATATATGGAATGCACGCTTGGGGGAGAAAAAACAGATAGACATACTCAGTCACATCGCCGATGCCAACTCCAATCAAGTACTGACCATTGTTGACACTCACGTCGACGTTGGCAATAGCACTCCTCGGAGCACTCCCGGTAACGAAAAACGCAGCGAGGTAGAGGACGATTGCATGCATTGCGTCCCCAAGCCAGGCGAGGGAGGAAAAGGGCTGGCCTACATCCAAGAGATGGAGATACACAGTTCCAGGCGGTGATCAATATTCCCTTTTGTCCATTCGCTGCCGGCCTTATGATTGGTTGAACTTGTCAGAGGTGTTCAGAAGCTTGTCGGAAGCAGACGACACCCACGTCGAGCTGGCAACAGAGAGGCAGAGGGAGCAGCTCCGATGATGATTATTACAACGGAGGTTTACGGCAGGGAGAGGGTCGTGGTGGTCTGTGACTGCATCTGGGCACCAGAAAGATGTCGCATGAGCACTCCTTTTTGAACTTTGACTGCTTTCGCCCTAGTTTTTGAAGCCAACTTGAAGACTAAGTAGTGTGTTCGCAAGTTGCTTTTGTATGTCATGTATTGCTCATTGCCCTCCACAGCCTCGGCGCTTCCTCGACCACCACTCACCAGTACCTTGACAGACGGTTCTTTAGCCAAGAGCCATACGTCTCTCTCACAGCTAGACAACTTGACAGCACACACGAAATTCACCCAGGAACGATTCTAGGCTTGGCGCGGGGCGCAGACCACATGCTCACTGTCACTCCTAATATCCAACTTCGAGCCACAGACCAAGACTTCAGAGCTGCGAGCGTGGCTGGTAGTAGACATATTCTCGACGATCATTCCATGTGCCCCAGTAGTAGTCCGGCGGGGTGCATCGATTGCATTGATTTGTGAGAATTGTACATAGTACACTGCTTCATCTCCCCCGCTGACTGACTCTCGTCACTCTCCAGGTCGTCAGACTCGGACGCAACGCTGAACACTCATCTAGCCATCTATGCACCTAGCGGGCTAACCTGTATATTTGGAAGAGCAGAAGCGTTTCCACATGAGTGCAGCATCGTCGTTAGCGAGTTAATTGTGGGCAATCACGCTTCTTCCCGTGGTGAGTCGTATACGATGTTCGCCCGTTGCTAGTATTGACTGTACGACAAAGTGATTTCGTGCCAGAAATATGGAAACGTTACCTCCTCTCCGCCTACCCTAGGAGTCATAATGGAGCCACACTCAGGCGAAGTTCCAGACGACACAGCCCTTCTGCCTTGTGTCACTGTGAGTGATTTTATCCCAATGATAGACTAGCTTGTAATATCGATGACTCGCCCTCAGATGCACAATATTGGGCACCACAGTATTCGGTGCAACCCAAAACACGCAGACAAATTTCGCTTCGATAGGGCAGTGTCACATTCTCGCCATTCGAAGGATAGTGTAAATCAATGCCCCTCGGATCACCAAGGTGGTGACGCGGTGTTGGGCACCTTGAGAATTACAGACACCTGTGGTTGTCAAGACAGGGTCGTTGATCCGGAGTTGGTCAAACCGAGTGGCCTCTCGCGAGACCTCTTTGATCTTTGTCTCATTTCCCCCCTGATCGGCCTTCGCATCACCACTGTTCCACCAATCTTATCGATTCTGGGCCTCGCTCTGCTCTCCTGCTTCACTGGTCGAAGGTTGGGTTCGTTTGTCCGATCCACCATTCCGTGGTTTCAGGTCTATGTTCTCCGTGCCTTCGTTGATCGGTGTAAGGAGAAAGATTGCCCAAAGCTTCTAGATCTTACTATTGCGCTTCATCGTTGTGCAATGAAATCTTACATCGGCGGCCAACCTGTTTGGGTTGCTCTGCAGGGCAACCTTGCTGTCGGTCTCCTCATGCGGTTCCAACAGCGAGGTGACAGGAATGACCTCGACGAGGCGATTGAGCACAATCAAACTGCATTGCGATCGAGGCCCTTCGGACACCCAGATCGGTCATCTTCATTGAATGATCTTGCTAACGCACTCTGCTGCCGGTTCGAACAGCAAGGCAACAGGAAGGACCTTGACAAAGCGATCAAGCACCACCAAAGTGCATTGCTCTTGCGGCCAGTTGGACACCCGGATCGGTCATCCTCGCTGAACAATCTCGCTTACTCACTCTGCTGCCGGTTTGAGCAGCAGGGCGATGGGAATGACCTTGACGAGGCGATCAAACATCACCAAAATGCATTGCTCTTGCAGCCGGCTGGACATCCAGATCGTTCATCTTCGTTGAACAATCTTGCTAACGCACTCCGCCATAGGTTTGAGCAGGAAGGTGATGAGAAGGACCTTGACGAGGCAATTAAGCAAAGCCAAAATGCATTGCTCCTGCGGCGGGTCGGACACCCAGATCGGTCGTCTTCACTCAACAATCTTGCTAATGCAGTGCTCTGTCGTTTTGAGCAGCAGGGCGAAGGGAAGGACCTTGATGAGGCAATTACGCACTACCGAAGTGCATTGCACTTGCGACCGGTTGGACACCCAGATCGCTCATCTTCGCTCAGCAACCTTGCGAGTGCACTCTGCTGCAGGTTTGAGCAACAGGGCGATGAGAAGGACCTTGACGAGGCAATCAAGCACCACCAAAATGCATTGTGTTTGCGGCTGGATGGACACCCGGATCGGTCAACTTCCCTCAATAACCTTGCTAATGCAATGCTTTGCCGATATGAGCAGCAGGGCTATGGGAAGGACCTCGGCGAGGCAATTAAGCTACTCCAAAGTGCATTGCTCCTGCGGCCGGTCGGACACCCGGATCGGGCATCTTCGCTCAACAACCTTGCCGTTGCAGAGCTCTCCCGATTTGAGCAGCACGGCAATGGGAAGGACCTTGACGAGGCAATCAAACACCACCAAAGTGCATTGCTCTTACGGCCAATCGGCCACCCAGATCGGTATGCTTCATTGAGCAACCTTACCAATGCACTCCGCTACAGGTTTGAGAAGGAGGGCGATGGGAGGGTCCTTGACGAGGCAATCAAGCATAGCCGAAGTGCCTTGCTCTTGCAGCCAGTCGGCCACCCGGATCGCTCAACTTCGCTCAACAACCTTGCCGACACACTCCTCCGCCAGTTCGACCAGCAGGGTGATAGTGGTGACCTTGACGAGGCAATCACACTCTACCAAAGCGCATTACTCTTGCGGCCGGTCGGACACCCAAGTCGGCCGGTTTCTCTAAACGGCCTTTCCAACGCAAAGCTCTGCCGGTTCCGGGAGCACGGTGATGAGAAGGATCTTGACGAGGCAATCGAGCATAGCCGAAGTGCATTGCTCTTTCGGCCAGTTGGACGGCCAGGGGGGTGTGTTTCATTGATCAACCTTGCCAGGGCACTCCTCCAGCGGTTTGATCGACAGCCTGAGAGCAACGAAGACGACCTTGTCGAGGTATTTCACCACTGCCAGACAGCAGAAAGTTGTATCCCTGCCATCCACCCACTTCAACTAATCATTCACCAAACATTTTCTAATGCCCATTTATCCCGATGGTACATCTCCCTCCTCGAAGAGGAGTTCCACCATGCAATGCAGCATTGTGCAACTGCAACAGCCTGCGAAGCTGCTGGCGCGCTATCACGCCTACAAGTCAGCCTACAGTGGGTTCAGGCAGCAGAGATATACCAGCCTACTTGGCACTCTGCCTTGGAGGCCTACGCTTGGTCTCTGCGCCTCTTGGATTCTCACATATCCGCTGCATCATCTGTATCGTCTCGCTACGATGTTATGCAACAATTCCCTGTTGATCTCGCTGTCGACGCTGCTTCCTGTGCGCTTCGTTTCGGTGATATTCCACATGCATTGGAGCTTCTGGAGCAAGGCCGGGCTCTTCTCTGGACGCAGATGGCACGTTTCCACACATTACTCGATGATCTTCGTTTTTCCGATCCGCGTGCGGGGCTGCTGGTCACGAGGTTCCAAGAGCTTAGTTCCTTACTCAAAAAACAACCCGATGAATCATCCAATCTAGGGGCACTCGAAACCATTGTGGAGGTCGAGACCCGGCGCTACAAGCAGCTCGTTGATGAGTGGAACGACGTCATTGAAGAGATCAGGAAATTCGAAGGATTTTCTCGGTTTCTGCTGCCGCCTTTATTTTCGGACCTCGCGGAGGCAGCCTGTGAGGGTCCAGTCATTGTGCTAGTCGCTAGCAAGTTTTCTTGCGATGGAGTCATCGTTTTACACAGACAGCCTCCCATCCACGTTCCGCTTACAATCACTGTGGAGTGGTTGAAAGCCCTCGCAGTGAGGCATCGGTATAACGTCTCCCAGAACAGAACTCGCAGTGAAAAGGAGTCACTTATCGGGTTTGTGATGATACTTAGGGAGCTATGGAAGGAGGTCGTCTCTCCTGTCATCACCAAGCTGGAGGAAGTGACCGCAAAGGGATCTCGCATATGGTGGTGTCCAACATCCGTTTTCACCGCTTTTCCACTGCACGCCGCTGGCGAGTACCGACCAGGCAAGAGCAACTTGTCCCAGATTTATATCTCATCTTATACTCCAACCCTCATGGCTCTCGTGAAGGCTCGCAAAAAAGTTAGCACCGGGAGTTCTTCTCCTGTTTCGTTTGCTGCCATCGGTCAAGCTCAACCAGATGGCCAATGGGCACCACTGCCATTCGTCGAACGCGAATTGGACTCTGTCGAAAGCTTCATGTCCGTGCCTTCCGCCACACTCACGAAATTGACGAGTTCTCTATCGACGAGGGAAGCGGCATCCCGGGCCTTGCAGGATAATCACTGGGTGCATCTCTCTTGCCATGGTCAGCAGTACTTCGAGGAACCATTCAAGTCCTGCTTTGCGATGCGCGATGGTCCACTCTCACTTCTCGACATCATCGATTTCGACCTTTCCCACCACGAATTCGCGTTCCTCTCTGCCTGCAAAACTGCCATGGGCGATCCAACCGTTCCTGACGAAGTGATCCATCTGGCGGCAGGCTTGCAGTTCGCGGGGGTCAAAAGTGTGGTGGGGACTTTGTGGCAAGTCCAAGATGAAGTGGCATTCAAAGTAGTATCGAAGTTTTACGAGGAGTTTTGTACAGGTGACCGCTTGGACTGTACGAGGGCAGCCCTGGCTCTGCACAAGTCTGTCGCTTGCCTGCAGAAGGAAAAGGTCCCCCTGCAAGAGAGGATCGTGTTCATTCACATAGGGATGTAACGCTGGCTTGTGTTTGTGTTTCGTGATTGTTGTCTCGTGGCTCTGACAGTCACTCACTGTGTATTCACATTCTCTTCCAATTTAAATCCTGTAACTCTTACTACGCATCATCATATCTTCGTGTTGGTACAGGCCTGGCCCGTGCTTTCAGAGCAGACTATGTGGGAGACATTTATTGAGAAGTAGGAGTTGAGGTGAACTGACGAAGCAATAGTAGTGAAGTACTCCCACAGCACATTGCCCTTGTGGCCAGTCATCTTGCTAATGCACTACTCGAGCGGTCTGAGAGAACGATGGAAAGGACCTTGACGACCAAATGACGAGGCGACCAACAGTTTTCATCCGCTCGCTTCAAGTTGGACGTTGGTTGCATACGGGCCGGTGACCCGGATCGGCCATTTTCGAAAACAACACGACCTTGACGAGGCATTTTACCACTCCCAGACAGTAGTACCGTACTCCTGAACCGGATGGCAGTGAGCATCAGTGCCATTTGTCGAACGCGAACTGGACCGTGACTCGGTCGAACGCGTCGTGCACAAAATCGCTGGAGTTGGTCCCTGATTCAAGAAATGATTCACTTTGTAGTACACGGGATCGGTAGTGGTCGTACAACATGAGAACAAACAGCTATGTGTTTTTTCTTTCTTTTCATCCTGTAATGTAACCCGTTCGCTTTCAACGCAATGCGAAAAGACATACATACTAAACTGCTTGAGCTTGTCCCAAGACCGAGTTGATCCAAAGGTGGGTATCCTGCTGAACGACGTCCGCCCAGGTGACCTTGATACCAGGGCCAAAGATGAGGGCGTGCGAAGATCCACCAAAGTGGAACATCCCAAGTTCGTCACCTGTCTCGACTGCGTCGCCCTGCTGGACTGACAGTTCGCAGGTGGACACCTCTGCCATCCCTACACCTATGAAGCACATCAATCCGATCGGGTCATCCGCCTGGATGAAGATCACCGCACGAGCGGCTGCGACGGTGAGCCAGCCTTGGGAACGTATGAGGGCCCCATGGGGGTCGCCTGGCTGGAGGTCTGGGTCATCTTCCGCCGCGCCATCGTCTGGCAATGCGGCATAGTATGTACCAGGGACGATAAAAGCGTCCAGAATAGTGCCCTTTACGGGACTGTGCCAGCGGTGATAGTCTTCGGGGCTGAGGAATGCTTGGTAGACGGTCCCGCCAGCAAGCTGCTCGGCGTACGCATTACCATTGAGCATGTCGTAGAGAGAATAGTTCTGGTCCTTGAGCCAGAATTGGTCATGAAGTTGTACGTTCTCGGCCGTCTTGTAGACGGTGGACTCGCATGCGTTGTGGATGAGGGACGGTTGATTACGGAAGTTAACAGGACGGACGTCGGGTTGGAACTCTCTGGTGAAGAAAGCATCCCAGGTTGCGAATCCGTAGTTTTCAGCTGTTGGGTCAGGACAGACGTAAGTCTGGGCGAAGCTCAGAGTGCCGAGGTAGGTCTCGAGGCTTTGGAGAGCCGTTGAGCTGAACCAGCCTAGAACTCCCGTGTTTAGCGAGTAGTTAGAAGGGGGAAGGGGAGCCGGGGGGTTCGGGTCGGCGAGGTAAGAACCCCAGGAGTCCAACAAGTCCTTCAACGCCGCGTTGAAGGCAGTCATACGGAACAAGTCATACCCCGCACTCGTATTGCTGAGGAGATCAAACACGAGGTAGATCGGCACACCGATAGGCTCGCCGATCTCCGTACCGTCTGGATAAGTGGCTATATAGTAGCTGGGCGGTTGAATGACGATGATGTCGAGCATGGTCAACAACGTATCGAAGTCCGGTATCTGGATCAGAGAAAAAATAAGTATCCGTCATAGTAATCCATCGAATGTTACAAACTTGGTTCAACGAGCTGACTTGCAGAAATATCTTATTGAACAAATCCGTCATGACAGGATCCGCATTGATTGCGTCTGCGAAAGCCTGGACAGAAGCGACATTCCATGCAGCACTGGGGAGAGATGCGTCTTTTGGGAGCTGCGGCTGGATAAAACTATCATTAGTGGCAGATTAGGCGAGCCATACTACATACATTATCGGCTCGATATTTCGAAATCCGCTTGGCGGCGGCGTCGGCGTGATACTTGATGAAGCTCTCGTGAACTATACGAGATGGCAACCATCCACCATAGCGAGACAACTTAGTCTTTGGAACTAAAGACATGGTAAGCTTTTCAAATGATGAGTAGGGAAATTTCTGTTCTGATGATGGAGAATGAGAACGACTTCCAGCTGGCTCTTATATTGTCTGACAGAGGGGTGTTCCAGCCAAATGAGGAATGCTGATATACAACCCCCTGTAGTCAGTTATTGAACATCATTCTTGAAAAGACAAGAATTCACCCACCTGTGGGTCATGGATTCTTTACCGGTTCCGTAGCAGAACCATAGGACCAAGACGATGCGGAGTATCTGTGGATGAAACCAGAACCATTCCGCGGAACATTCCAAGGACTCCTGACGTTACCTTCGACTCATCTCGGACAACGGCCTCTCTATTCTAAGAGACACGGTCGAGATCCCGCACCACATGAGACGCGCTGTGAGACATAGGCAGCTAGACAATGGTGCGGGAAACTGTTAACGACAATGTCCTGGTGACGTCCATTGAGATTCCGGTCCCTGTACAAGGCTTTGCCAGTCAGTGTCGACCAATCCTACAAGGCCACCGTAAAGCGGCATCACCCGAATGCCCCGCAACGTTGGTAGAGCTTTGGAGCTTCTGCTTCGTGATGAAGATTGAGCGATATTGGCTTGGTGTATGACCCCAATATCTTTGGAGCGAGTGAGCCGATTTGGGCTCTTCGAGCTCAATGCAGACTGGAAAGACGCATCGCATTGACGTGGCAGCTTCATATGTAGACGACCAACACTACGGTGTATATTCTGTGACGGCAGTATTCAGTTAGAAAGAACCCTTGTTGGGTGCGATTTCTCCGCACCCTTACTGTGGGGTCTAGGAAGCAATTCATCTAGGGGGGGGACTCACCATGCTGCCTTTACGTACGTGTGTACTGACAAGGTCCTGCCATGTGTCCGCCAGAGCCACCGCGCCTGGGTCGTTCTTTTCATGAATACTTGCTCTCTCAAGGCACCTGTCTGTAACCCATGACCATTGGACTGGTCACTGGTGACCCATCGAAGAGATGTAAAGGGGCACCAGCCGACCCAAATGGAGGCACCGCGCCGGACTAGATCCATCCCAACATTAATGATGGCGTACGATGGAAGAAAGGACACGGGTGAAGGAGACCGAAACGAACACAGCACCCGAGAGGATCCAATAGACCGATGAAGGTCCATAATTCAACCTGCATACTTCGCCCAAGAATTGTTCAGGATTCATGTTATTGGCCCGGAGCCCTCTTCGATGCGTGTATCGGCTACAACGAACGTCTTGTTAGAAGTTAACGCAATATCTTACATTTCGGATCCCCTCCCTGTAGCGTCGGGGGTGGTACAACTTGAATATTATTTTAAAGCTCCGACAGGGCCTAGCGCAGCGGCGCAGATAATCGCTGGATGCATCTCTCTTGCAGGAACCATTCAAGTCAGTTCAAGTCCTGCTTTGCGATGCGTGACGGTGCCCTCTCACTTCTCGACAACATCGATCTTGACCTCTCTCGCTTGGACTGAACGAGGGCGGCTCCTGGCTCTGTAGTCTGTACAGCCTTCACAGGTCTGTTGCTTGGCTACAGAGGGAAAGGTCCCCACGCAAGAGAGGTCCAGGATCGTGTGATGTAACGTTGGCTCGTGATTGTCGTCTCGTGCCAGGGAGCACACGCTGTCTAGCATGATAGTACACACATGTGCTTACATTCTCCTCCAATTCCGGCCCTGCAACTCTAACGTATCATCATGTCTTTGTGTCCGTACATGCCTAGTCCATACTTTTAGTGCAGTTTACGGGAGACATTGTTGAGAAGTATATAGGAGGGGAGTCTAAGGTGCACGGACGTTGGCGTCGTTGATACGTGTGGAACTGCGAATCGCGCCGTTTGTCGATTGTGTTCAATACATATGGGAGGTGTTATACAGTGATCGTGCGTCCTTTCCGCCAGCGTGGAAACAGCGCCCGAGTGAAGCAAGTGGATCTCGGGAAAGCTCCATCATTCGAGACACCTATAAAACACTGCACGGAACACCGTGCATTTCCTTTAGGACATCATCTTCCACGGCGTGTTCGTGTGGTTGAATACGGTGCCCACTGACGAGTGTTTTTTTGTGACTTCATCTCATTGAGGCTGAAATAAGAAGCATGGGAGGGCCGACGACGAACCTAGAGCCTTCGCCTGTCCTTGCAGTAACGAGCCAAGGGGGATTGACTGCCAGTGGGCTTTCTCGCGTGCCTAGGCCTGGTTGGCAGGTTGGCAGTGCGTGAGAATTTTCACCGTGAGACGTCCTTCCGACGCTTGTTCGGCTCAATGTCCTGCATGTGCCTGAGGTTGAACGTGTAGTATGTATCGTGCTGTGTGAGACACGGTTAGCCTCGTATGTGTCAGTGCTCAGAACGTTCACTGTTCGATATAGGCTAGCTCAAGTCCTATGCCACAAGTGGAACGGGGACCTCGAAGCGATGCAAGAGAGAGAGGATTGCAAAAGAAAGCTAGGGAAAATGACTCATCCCAAGCGTGCGAGCGCCAGGCCGTGGATGTTGCAATCTGAGGTCCGGGATATGGGACAGAATGGATACGCCAGTGCACGAATAGAAAAATGACAACGAATCGATTCGGATCTCGCTTGGGTGGCCCCGTACCATACCAGGTATGTATTGTACCTGTAATAGAGGTGCGGGATCCGAGAGGGGACAAGGGATCTTCTATCCTCATGATGCGTAACTACATAGTATACTCAGGGGCGGAATTTTCTCGCAGCCGTGAATCCTAGCAACATAATATATCAATCACTGCGGAAACGAGAAAATAACCAGATCCGGGTAGCGTACGGATAGAGACTACATACGGAAGTAATCCAGACACGGGCAAAAGCCCCTGTCTGATCCAGATACCGTCTGTAATGACACTGTTTACGCACCTTAACCAGACTATGGTCACAGTTCATACTTCGATCTTCGGAATCATCTATCATGCAGGTCCAGAAGACAGATAGAGTACAAACATAGCTCTTATCCATTGCGTGCAAGTACGATTTAAGCATTACCGAAGTCCAGTTAGGATACAGGCAGTCTGAGGCGGGGACACGCAGATCCCTCTAGGATGCTCCTGACAAAAACTATGGAAGGGCAGGGATTGCCCAGACTCAGTCGCTGCCTAAGGAGGGCAAAGAACGACTGTATTCACCTATGGAAGGGCAGGGATTGCCCAGACTACTCGGAATTAGCTA
>KN819326.1:1132023-1144305 GCA_000827475.1 Paxillus involutus ATCC 200175
AACACTACTTCTGCATGTTATTGTTTAGGTTATGGACGTATTACGCAAACTATGCTACGTTAAGAGTGAAAATTCCAACGGAGAACCTCCTTACGTTTTGCTCTACTGTAACCTTCAGAGGAAAGTTAGAGACTGTCTGTCTTAGCCATAATTGGGTGCGCTAAATGTGTTTACACGATACCAATGGACTCAGCGAGTCGCAGTGACCTTTTTGTACGAAGTTAGACGCTGTGAGGCCTGAGGCCTGAACCTTTGAGGTCCGAGACTTGATCCCTCCCCCTCGGAGGGCGACCTTTGAGGTGATTGTGGGTGATATGCCAGGGGTGCCCTGATGTATGCACTCATACATTGCAATGCATGGAACTTCTATACTGCTAACTTCTACATGTCGTACAACTTCTAGTTCTTCTTGAGTAGCGATCGTCCAGTCATCTCTGAAACGACGCAGACGCATCAGCAAGACGGCACACGGAAGGACTAGCCACCACTCACCTTCAGGCTGTGGCAGCCCCATGATCGCAAGCACCGTCGGCGCGACGTCTGCCAACGCCCCAGGTTCCTCCGCCCCTTCTTCGTCCTGCACGAATTCAAGGCCCTCTCCAGCCATGATGAAAGGCACCTTGTTCGTCGTGTGTGCCGTGTGAGGTGCCCCAGTCTCGGCATTCACCATCTGCTCCGCATTCCCATGATCTGCGGTGATGAGCAGGACGTATCCAGCCTCCTCACAGGCCTTGGAGATCGTCCCGACCGCCTTGTCGGTAGCCGTGATTGCCTTGACGGCAGCGTCGTAGATACCAGTGTGTCCCACCATGTCAGGGGGAGCGAAATTGCACATGACGAACTCGTGCTTATGGCTTTTGACGACCTCGGCGACTTTGTCAGCGACACCTTGAGCGCTCATCTCGGGCTGGAGGTCGTATGTCGCGACCCGTGGAGAGGAGATCATGTGGCGCTCTTCGGAGGGGAACTGTTTCTCGACACCGCCGTTGAAGAAGAAGGTGACGTGTGCGTATTTCTCAGTCTCAGCGATGTGCGCTTGGGAGGCGCCTTGTTTGGAGAGCCATTCCGCGAGGACGTTCGTCATGGGTTGAGGAGGGAAAGCGACTGGGAATGGGAACTCGGCGTTGTAGCGGGACATCGTGGTGATGTGCTAAGTGACAGTCAGCAGGCCATCGACCAGTGGGCTATGAGAAGGAATGACTTACGAGGTCTTTCGGGATGTTCACCTCGATTGGCTTATCCGGGAGTCCGATGACACTCGCGATCTCACGCATGCGGTCGGAGCGGTAGTTGAAGAAGAAGAGGGTATCACCTTCCTTGATACGTCCCTCTGAACCATTGACGATGATGGGCTTAAAGAACTCGTCCGTCTCCTTCTTCTCGTACTTCTCCTGGATCGTCTTGAGCACGTCGTTTGTCTCCTCACCCTCTCCTTCAACGAGAGCGTCGACAGCGACCTTGACACGATCCCAGCGCTTGTCACGGTCCATGGCATAGTATCGGCCGACGACGGTAGCCAGCTCACCGTACGACTCCGATTTGATGAAGGACAGCAAGTCCTCGGCGTAGCCTTTGGCTGAAGTGGGAGCCGTGTCACGTCCGTCACCGAAGAAATGGATGTAGGTGTGAGGGACGCCGGTTTTTTTAGCGGTCTCGAGAAGCGCTCTAAGATGATGGATGTGGGAGTGTACACCACCATCCGAGACCTGGGCAACGCAGAGCGAAATCAGACCAGGAAAAGGAAGAGCGAGAGCGTAGGGGCGTACCAAACCAAGTAGATGCAGACGCCCGTTTCCTTCTTTGGCGCGGTTCATGCTCTCGAGGATAATCTTGTTCTCATGGAACTGTTTTTTTGCGATCGCTACATCGATCCTGACGATGTCCTGCCACACAACACGTCCAGCGCCAATGTTAAGGTGCCTGATTGTCGCCAAAGGAGACGATACGAGGTCCAAGAAGATAGAGAGACGTTCGGCGTTAGAGATGGTGTATGTATGCGAGGCGATGCGGAATCCACGTACCCGACCTCTGAGTTGCCCATGAGGCCATCGCTCAACCCGACAGCGTTCCCATGTGCAGAAAGTGTGCGATATGAATTTTTCTCAGCAATGGTATCCATGTTGGTGGTATCAGCTGCTTCGATGGCGTCGCCCTTCATGCCTTTCTCGGGTGAGATGCCCCAGCCATCGTGAACGCTGTTAGATCGAACATGGTCAATTTCGAGCGCAAGGGAACATAATGGTCGGTGTGGGGCACGTACATGAGACACACTTTGTTCTTGACTTCGACCATTGTGCTAACGCCGAGATTTTGTGCAGGGAATGAGAAAGGACACGGAAAAGGTAATCTAATCTAGCGTGGGCTTTATAGGACGGAATGCGGAGGCTAGCACTCGTTCGGCGACACTGCCCTTCTGGAGATAGAGTGAACGTTAAGTGACGCTCCCTTCAAGGGTTGTGACAGAAGAGCGGTTGATGAGGCTGAGATCAATATGTAGTACGTAAGATCATTACCTTTGCGATTGGCGCCCGCGTACCCCGAGAACGTTCGAACGTTCAACCTTGGCGTGCTCACTGGCAGTTTCAAACCAATGAAACTAAAGAGCATAATTTAGGTGTCTACATCGGTGGCACGAAAAATCAATGCAGAGCAACATTGCAAGTAGTCCAGTCAACGGTCCGCAGTGGTGACGAAGCAGCAATCGACATCATACATGATACCCAACGGAGGCAAGGAAAGAATCGGGAGAAACCGGCAACATAGTAGGACTTCGGAGTCAGGTCGGATCAGTCGGGTCTTGACAAGCGTAATAGTGTGGAGGGACCGCACGAGAGTGAGGAAGGAACAAACTCTCCAACATTTATCTGAGCCTGTGGGGAGATGACTTAGCATTCCTTGAGATATTCGTTGGCTTGATCCGTCTACTCGGGTAATTAGAGTGTTAGGGAGCACACTCGTCCAAGTTGAAGACATCGACCACTCAGCCTGGGCGATATGCATGATACGCAGAGACGCACATTCGGCCGACATGGGGTTGCAGCAGAAGAGGGGCTGGGGAAAATGGGATAGCTCGACGTACATATGATACACGACTTCAGTTACCTCCTGGGTCACCTTGTGCCTCTTCAAGTCCTCTTACATCTCTCGTCAGTTCTTCAGTCTCAACGGCCATCATGTCCAGCGGCTCCTCTTCGCCTTCATCCTCTTCGTCTTGTTCATCTGCATCTTCGAATTCATCTTCCATATCTTCATCCTCGGCGACACCTTCGACTATCTCTTCGACCTCCCCTATCTGCACACTCGTGTCGACGTCTGGGATGACATGCGATGTCGGGGGAGCACCGAGTGGTCGAGGTACGGTTGTAAATGGTGGCGGCGGGGGTACCTTCTCTTTTCCTTTAGATCGCGAAGCTGAGGATATGCTTTCGCCTTCTTTCGCTTTGCCTTTGTTGGAACCGGTGTTACGATCGATGCCACTCTTTCGACCCTTGTCCCCTTTGGTATTGTCCCTGTATACTGGTCAAGCGTTCAGATTTACACCGTGGTAAGGATAAGCAGTGATAAAATTACTCTGGAGTTCCGTTTGTAGCACGTCAACTAGGTCTCCAAACTCGATCATCTCCAACGCTTTGAGCACATCAGAAGCTGAGATACTTTTATGTTGCTTGGAAAGGGCTACGTCATGCGCACTGCGAGGAATGGTGAATACGAGATACGAGAGTTTAGACAGAGTTTTAGCCTTACGTTGCAGCTAGTGCAAGCTATGAGCTCCCCATGAGCAAGGATATCGGCGAGTTATGCTCACCCAGATAATTGATGAACACAGTCGACCCTTTTACCAGAGACAAGACCGTCTCTTTCTGCAGCTTCGCGTTTTCTGGTATCTTGAGCGCGTGTAAAATGACCAGAGTATCAAGGGGGAGATTGGAGGGGACTCACGGCGGACTTTGCGATCTTGGTAACGAGGCTCTTTGGCAACTCAAAGTTCTCGATACCCTCCGAGACGAGATCTTGCTGGGCTTGAGCAGAGATGGGACCTGCTCCAGCATCCTTTCGCGGCATTTCGTTGTCGAGAAGGAAAAACAGAAGAAGTCCTCGACCAACGACAGTACGGGGAGATCACGTGGTGACCATTTCTCCACGTCGTTGGTTACGCCAGGTTGCCAACTCATCTTCATGATCTCAAGAGAACTGCGCCTGCTGGTTTGGTTGTTCCTTATTCACTGCGTAGGAATATACTTGTTTACCAAAGGCTTCCTTTTGAGCCGGTTGGCCCTTCCAAATCGAAGCTCATGCACTCATGACGCTTGCACCTCGCTCGCGACTCACAAAAGAGCCGTTATACTGATTATCGACGCACTTCGTTTCGACTTCATCTCTAGCCATCCCGCGGATCCTCCTTCGCCGTACCACCACAATATCTTGACTCTCCCCCAAGAACTAACTGCAGCACATCCGAACCACTCCTTCATTTTCAACGCATATGCTGACCCTCCGACAACAACACTCCAGCGGATCAAAGGTCTTACCACCGGCTCATTGCCAACATTCGTTGATATCGGAGAAAGCTTTGGAGGTTCGGCCATCCATGAAGATTCCCTGTTGCACCAGGTCGTAGCCGCGGGTCGCAAGGTCAGCTATGCCTTCTGTTTCTCATTTTTATGCACGCCTGAAGGAAAAAGGTTGCTCTCGCAGGGGATAAGACGTGGGTAACGCTGTTCCCCGATCTCCTCGAACACAACATGTCGTTTCCGTTCGATTCGTTTAACGTCGAAGACCTCCACACCGTCGACGAAGGTGTCATCTCGAACATCTTACCCCTGCTCGAAAATCATTCCCAGTCGTGGGGCCTTGCGATTGGTCACGGTCTGGGCGTCGATCATGCCGGCCACCGCGTGGGACCAGACCACCCAGTCATGAAGGCAAAACTGGAGCAAATGAACGAATTCCTCGCCGATGTTGTAAGGACCATGGACGAAGATACGCTGCTTGTCTTACTCGGCGACCATGGTATGGACCGCACGGGTAACCATGGAGGGGACAGCGCCTTAGAGACCATGTCCGCTGTCTGGATATACAGCAAAGGCGTTGCGTTATTCGAAGGATTGATGTCATTGCCCACGAGCATACTTCCCACAACCGTATTCCCCGGCGAGACCATTCCTCACCGGTTCATCCAACAAATCGATCTCGTCCCGACACTATCGCTCCTCCTTGGCCTCCCCATCCCGTTTAATAATCTTGGAAGCGTCATTCCGGAGCTCTTCAACCGCAACGCTGGTGGCCCAGGCATACAAAAAGCGCTCGAACTCAACGCAAATCAGGTCAAACTATATTTGGACACCTACCACGCCAGTCCATACGGCGGGGAGCTCGATGGCAATTGGGCCGAGCTTTCAAATAGCTGGCTGGCAACACAGACAACGCCATTCGATGACTCCCTCAACGTCATAACGGACTTTAATCGTCTCACCTTATCAACGTGCCGAGCTCTCTGGGCACAATTTAGCCTTACTCTCATTGGTGCTGGCCTTGCGGTTATCGCTGCCAGTATCGCCGCCACATATTGTGTTTATTCTCTTCTTGGCGAGGATGCCAAGAAGTGGGACGAACTTCTGGAAGGGAGGTTGTCCATCTCACTGAAAGCTGGTGTCGCTGGGTTAGCATTGGGAGGTGTGGGATACTTTCCTCTGCAGAGCTTGCTGGAAGGCGTCCATTTCCACCATGCAGTCCTGTTTGGAGGTGCAATTGCCTCCACTCTGACTTTGGCTTTTACGTGCAGGCCTTCCTTTGGCAGACACTTATTGACATCTATACCAGTGGTTCTTATCCTCCACACCTTGTGTTTCGCCTCAAACTCCTTCACTATCTGGGAAGACCGCATTGTGCTCTTCCTTGGCGTTTCATCCCTGGTTCCATCTGTCCTCGCCGGGTTTACTGCGCCCACGCCTCGCCTCCGGAATCGCATCCTCGGGTTTTCAGCCCTCTTCGCGGTTTGTGTCCGACTCATGGCAATTAGTACCGTTTGCAGAGAAGAACAACATCCATATTGCGCCGTGACTTTTTACGTTTCACCTACGTCATCCGCCCCTCCCGTCTTCGCTCTGCTCATCACACCACTTGTCATGTTTATTCTCCCATACGTCATTCGACGCATCCTGGGCATCTCGAAATCAGACAAGGGTCTTGCAGTGATATTCCTCCCATGGATCCTTACGTCCGCTTTGGCTGCCGGAACCGCATTCTGGGTTTTGGAATGGGCACACTCGACAGAATCCTTCGGTGATGACATAAATTCCTGGTTCCGCCTGACGCGGACGGTGCTGGCGAGACTTATCTTTGGAGTAATGGTTTTCGGAAGTATCACACTCTGGTGGACGTCACCAGTTTGCCTCGAGATCAAAAGGGAGGCTCGCAAGGAGAGCCAACCTGTGGACTCTGGGGCGCCTATGAGCCACCAGGATCAGAAGATTCAAGTTACAGTGCTCGGGTTCGCCAACGCGTTCGGGTCACCGTATTTCGTGTTTTGGACAATTTTCTTGAGCTTTGTTTGGCTGTGCACGCAGCTCACTGGACAGGTCGTTTTAGGTCTCGCTACTGTGGCACTACTGGCACATCTCGAGATTGTGGACAGCGTCCGGGATGTGCGGGGGCTTACTGATGCATTTGCGTCAAACAAACCTTTGGATCTCAACGCGCTTAGGCGAGACCTGTCGTTCTCAGAAGTCGTACCTCTTGCCCTTCTGGCCATCCATACATTCCACGGTACGGGTCATCAGCCGACGATACCTTCGATGCAGTGGAAGACGGCCTTTATGTTCACTTCCACCGTCTCCTTCCCATTCTCGCAGCTGACAGTCATTACCAACACGCTCGGGCCGCATTTCTTGATGGGCCTGGCTTCCCCGCTCCTCGTGCTTTGGAATCTCCAACCAATACCTTCACCACGCAGCTTGGCGGCTTCCTCAGTGCGCGCGGGCCTCGGTATTATGCTGTACTTTACGACTCTTCTCTTCGGGAGTGCTGCATGTGCAGTTGTGCTCAGGAGACACCTTATGGTATGGAAGATTTTCGGGCCTAGGTACATGTTTGCTGCTATCTCGGTTGTTGCCATTGATCTTGGCGTAGTTGTTGGGGTCGGAATAGGGGTGAGCAGAGTCCGAGAAAGGATAGAGAAAATATTTGCGGCGATGGCCTGAGTCCTGCTATTGTTCCGTAGTACGTATCATAGTACGTACGCACGGAGTGGAATCGAGACATGAAACCACTGGCAAGACGGAAAGACCAACAATGAGCCTTTTCTTTTGTTCTCTTCATCCTGGCAGTGGTCGATTCATGCAGTCGGTTGGTCAAATGTGACTTGGCTTTTACGCACGTACTGACCAAAGTTGGTGGCAGGTGGAACATCACCTTGTTCTCTGACCACCATCACTTGTCAGTGCCTGAGACATGGCGCTCTATTTCCGGGAACTGGAGGACTCTCCAGGGCTCTCCTCGGAGCTCGCCGGTCATTAGCAGGGAGCCATCATTACGTGCAACTACCACCGCCCTCTTCTCAACCTCGTTCTACCGAATTCGAGGTCGCTGATGAACCACTACTAGTACCCCACGCTTGTCATTCCTCCCTCCTACCTTACCATCATCCACTAACTGCCTTGGCACTACTTGACTGTTCCCAACCATGAGCGCAGCCGTCTGTCACCACGAGCCGCTCACGATGAGCGCCCAGCTTCCGGATCTGCTATCATTTTGCAGTGCCTTCGAGCTGCGGACGAACAGGCACTGTAGGGCTGTCTCACAGGCTTCTGAACAATGGCTAGTAGAATCGGGTGTCGTACTCCAATCGATGTCGTGGCGTGTCGCCAAGCCGGGGCTATTGGCAGCTGCATGCTATCCCAGCACAGACCCAACGCAGCTAAGGCTCATCACTGATGTCCTAAGCCTCTTGCTGCACCACGACGAGTGGCAGTCTCATGCGTCCCCCAAAGACGACATGTTCATATTGTGGGTTGTCTCACGTCGATTATGATATCATTGTTTCATAGCGTGCCTGACTTCTTTTTTTATTTGTGTGGTTGGGGTTAACCTGGCAGATTGTCGGACCGGTTGGGACGCCTCGCGTATAAGAACCCTCGGTGGTACATGCGTTTCCATAGGTCCCAGCGGTCGTGTATCGCAGCAAGGCATCAGCTATGCACGAACGGCGTCACCCCGGATCTCGAGTCGTACATAGAGCTCAGGCGCGATGCGTCTGGGTTCCGGATGGCGCTCGACATGATCAAGTATGCAGGGGATTTAGAGGTGCCGGAGACTTTGTCTGGAAATGCGCTGTTTAGGAAGTTGCTTGATTATGTGTGCGATATTGCTGCTTGGTCAGAGGTATGTGTCGAGTCTTTCTTCCCGTGCGGGTACGACTCCGTATGTATGATGATCGCTGACGACCTCGCAGGACATTGTATCGTGTGCGAAAGGCATATCATCGGCGCACAGAGCAAACATCGTCATGATCCTCATGAAAGAACGGAATACCTCATTGGATAGCGCGCTCGTCAGCGCTGGGGCACTTGTCAAGCACAGTGTTGACGCGTTCCTCATGCTCGAAGAATCACTCCTCGCAATGCCAGGCGTGGGCACCGACCGTGAAGCGCAGCGGTACATGCAGAGTCTCCGGGACTGGATTGCTGGATTTGTCAATTGGTTGTATGAGACCCAGCTGTTCTTGGGCGAGAAAGGTGGCGAGGTGCGGACGTTCGGCTGGGTGTTCGTGCCCATTTCACCGTGATGCAGCCTGGGTGAGGTTGGGGAATCTCCTCGGCAATGTGGTAATGATCTATTTTCGCCAGTGTTAAATCTAAAGTCTTGAAAAGACTTCTCGAGCTGATGGACTTTTGAATGGACCCTACATCTCCGTTATATATTGCATGATACGGTTTTCTTCGTGTTCCCTACTTTCGGATAGATGTTTATTTACATACGAACTACTACGATGTTACACTTTAGCTGCCATGATTATTGGTTTGCGATGTTTTCTCCCATCTTCATTGATTCTTCAAGTAGGTAGACTAAAGAGTTCCAAGTATGTAAGACAATTGTTATATGTATAGATCACTGATGCGTTTGGAGAGATTTTCATCGTTTGCGGAGTCGTTGAAACCCGTCTCGTCCCTCGAATTTCCCCGCTTCTAGGCCCTTCCATCACTGTCCGCAGAAACGTTACCAGTTCTATTCTAGATTTCTATATTGACGTTCCATGAGGCTAATCAACTGGGCTGCATAGCCAACGTTCCAGTTGCGCACCATGCGTGCATACCCTACGCAACAGCACTCGAAGTCTTCAACACAGGACTTACTCGAGGGAGCGACCTTTATATTACATAGGTATTAGGCACAGACCTATCGACCAGCGCGAACAAACGATATGATGCTGCTCCGCAAATTCCTCAGCCCACCAGCACCAACGCCGCCATCTCCAGAGCTAGATGTGGAGTCTAATCCGATTCTATCAGCACTCCTCTCACTCACCGAATCTGATCTTGTCCCACCCTTGCTCTCTCCCCGCCAGCCAAGGGTTGACGTCCCTATACCACCATGGCGCCGCCTACTCCTTGACACGTTCGCCAGATACATATTCGACGAGCTTCCGACCCGCCTTATCCACACCACCACGATGCAGCTCGTCACTAGAGGCATCATCCGGGAGACCTTTCTTCCTGAGATCGAACAAATCACGGAAGCAGAGTTCAAGGCGCATGTTGGGTCATGGGAGAGTCCTGACTGGGGGTTCTTGGTGGAGGGCGAAGTGCGGGCTATGATCAGTACACGCATCAAATACGCCATTTTTTCGCACAGATGGGGGTCGAAGGAGCCTTCGTTTAGCGATATGTCGAGCGCCACGACAACAACACCCATGAGTAGGTGGAAGGGTAAGAAGAAGATATCGTTTCCGGACGGTCCGGGCTTCCAAAAGCTGCTCCGCTTTTGCGAGAAAGCCAAGTCCGACTACGGCTGTGTGTACGTCTGGTCAGATACGTGCTGTATCGACAAGACAAGCAGCGCGGAGCTAGAGGAAGCTATTCGGTCGATGTTCCGGTGGTACCGCAATGCAGAGGTGTGCATCGCTTATCTTGCAGAGTCTTCTACCACGGAGGACTTCGAGTACGAACCTTGGTTCACGCGGGGCTGGACACTACAGGAGCTCCTAGCTCCGCTCGTGGTGCGGTTTTACAACAGGGACTGGCAGCCATTGTGCACTCATTGGCTCCCTGGCACCAATGACAAACAAAACACCGAGATGCAAGATGCCATTGAACGTGTCACCCGGATCCCGCATAAAGACCTTCAACAATTTCAGCCGGGCTATGGGAGGGTGTACGAGAAGATGGTGTGGGCATCCAAACGCCGGACGACTCGAGTCGAGGATATCGCGTACTCACTTCTCGGTATATTCGACGTCAGCATGCCGATCGCGTATGGCGAGGGCATGTGGGCGTTTCATAGACTGATGGAGGTCCTTGCTCAGAGAT
Organism: Paxillus involutus ATCC 200175; assembly: GCA_000827475.1. Lineage (NCBI taxonomy): Eukaryota > Fungi > Basidiomycota > Agaricomycetes > Boletales > Paxillaceae > Paxillus > Paxillus involutus. The sequence goes on from KN819326.1 coordinate 1,142,547, forward strand.
CATCAGACCGCGGTTTCTTTGCATGGAGCGGACCACCTTCGCGGTACTCGCTTGCGTTCCCCAGTTCTCCGAGCTGCTATCAGGCACAGCTATGGGACTCCAGGGACGAGCTGTCTTGGGACATGTCATTCATAATGACGAAGGAAGGGCTGCAACTCGAGCTGCTGATCGTGGAGGTCGAGATGATCGCTCCTTTACGTTCTGAGGAAACTCTCGACATTTTATCCACAGTCATTGGCAACGGGCTAGAGATGACGCCGGTTACGTTCAGCCCCAAGTGGAGCTCGCGACCTGGGACACCTGGAGAGGGTATTTCGGTGTCGACTGCTCCAAGGGAGCTGGACCTATGTCGCACCTGGGCGGTGGGCATCCTGTACGGATATGAAAAGGAGACAGACGAAGACGGCCGTCCTGTGGGGGTACTGGGTGGTGGGAAGGACTATATTTGTTTACTCTTGGGGCAGCCGCTGAACAACTTGAGGTGGATGAAGCTGAGAACACAAGAGGTACTTGTCTTTCGTTGTGAACATAGTGTACGAGAGCCACTCGTGACTGTCTGCCTTCAACACCGGCATTTGAATTATGATATAGTGGTTTAGTGAGGGGTAATCCGTAGATACGTACCCCGGTTCCCCTGATACGAGGCTATGAAGTTCCCTCCAACACTTACATTAGATTTGACACTTCGGGACGGTTTAGCACCCCTCTGGTGCAGCGTGTACGTTGCATGCATCAATCATTGGGATCACAATCGAAACTGCTGGAAAATTTCTGTGAGCCAGGAATAAACTCACGCAGAACTTCAACCACAACTTGCAACTAGTAGGCCTGGGCTTGTGCCACTGTCCGATGTTGGTCACGGTAGAACTTACAATTGCCATATAAGGCAACAACTTCATTGTGCCTCCAGGCGCATCCATTTGTCCATCCTCGAGCAACCAACACACGATAATATTCACAACGAGCAAAGAGAACGTCTGCCATAACCGAGTGGGACGCGTCGAACATGAATTCCATCCAGCCTTTAACATTGTTAACCAGCTCCTCCGCCAAATGGACAGTTACACAAGAGAAAGCGATCAATCGCGAGTACCCATTCACCGATATCCACCTTGAATCACCGGATCAATTTGTCGTACGGACGTACCTCCAGTTCCTTTGGCTTCCCGAGGTGAGATATCATGCTCGTTAATTGTCTAAGTGTGAATGCGTGGAAGTTGAGGCCGACGCCATGTTTCGTTCTTAGTCAATCATGCCACTACATCTGCTGGTTCCGTCCTTGAGACGCGTACAGGACGTGCCATCGCGGGCTTTAGACGCGCCGCATCCGCTCCACGCCCTTTTGGACCCCCTCCTTCTTTCCGCTCGGTCTTCAGCCGCTAAATATCACGTCGAACTACCTCAAATTCTGGCCGACAACGGGGGTGCAGGCGAAGCAGAGGAGTCCATGATGTGGTTCGCTTCCAACTACGAGAAAATGGGAAGCGATGAAGAGGAAGCTGAAGATGCGCATAGCGAAGACACCGTAATGATGGAGGAGAAATCGCGGAATAAGTGGCTTGAAAGGCTCGAGCGGCGTGAGTGAGTGCGTTGTCTATTTATTCAACTGGCTGTGGCTTGTGTTGACCTTGTGACCTTGATTTTCCCAGAGTACAAGTGCAGATCTTACTCTACTGCCTCAAGCTCTCCCTACCTGGCCCTTGTGCTCCTCTTCCGCCGGTGACGATAGCATCTTCGTCAACTGACCCCATTTCTTCAA
>KN819326.1:1157569-1167850 GCA_000827475.1 Paxillus involutus ATCC 200175
AAGGAGCGGAGAAAGTGAGGGAGGTTGGTGGTGAACGAGCCGAGGAGGAAGTGGAGAAAAATCTGGAGCTGGAAGAATACACACCTGGACCGGCTATGATCAAGGTGTCCCTCGGACTGGTGAGTCTTCACCCTGGTGTTTTGCTGGACCATTGGCACGCGATACGCCTGCCCTATGTGTCATTTGTCCATCGTTGTTTCCTCATGCTTTCCCCCTACTCCTTGACCCCACCCCCGCATGCGGAGTGCTAACCCCGTCCTACCAGACCAAATCAGCATACGAAGTCGCCGGCGTGGTAGGTACCAAAGACGACGGTACCGAAGACCTAGGTGCTGCGATGATGTGGGGTTCGTGTGGGTATAGGGATGTCGACGAGGAGGGAATGTGGAGATGATGCTTTTTGCTTTGGGGTGCTGAGCTGGGCTCATAGAGATTTTCGTTGTTGCTAATTGAGGCTTTTGTTTTTGTTGACTTTGATGCGCCTAATCGATAGCGCTAATGTTTACCGGACAGCGTGTGCGGTCGGCGGTCAGCATACCAGTTGTATAGAGCCTATCTATAGAGCAGCATTTTGCTATAATGGAAAGCTGCCAGCTATGCTCAAGCGCCCGAGTTAACCCGTAGAAAAATGTGGATTGAAAACAGCACTTTGCTGTAGGTGCCTAATGCCTATCGTAACGCAGTCACGTACCACAGAAGCCCAATACATCACCAGCAGCCATTGCCAGTCAATAGCACGCAGAAGTAGTGTTTCCCAGCGTGAAGCTGTCTGCCGTCTACTGGTGTTCGTTTCACTGGTAGGATTCACGTCTTTGAAACTCTGCTATCGGCTGTGGTACCATGGTCGCAGGCCGTACAGCTGTATGTACAAGGAACCATGACCTCTCGGTCTCGCCAGCGGAGAAGAGCAGAGGAAGGGATGAATGTGGTTGTCGTTCGGGGTCATCCGTTCGTTGACTCAGATTCCAATGCACCTTTCTTTCCTTGATCTCAATCATAACCTTTGTGTTCGCTGTACCTATCATAACAGTCGCGTACCACAGAAGCCCAATACATCACCAGCAGACATGAAAATTAACTGAAGAAATAAGTGAAACGTGACCTAACTTGAATTCTAATCCTTACTAGCTGGACTTGCTCCTGTCGACTGACTTGTCTTCATCCATACCTTCGTCGTTTGTCCTTGTTACCTCCATGACGTTTCGTTCTAGAGACCACGAGCTTCCAGAGCGTCACGGAAGATCTTTTGGAATCCAGAAACGTGGTCAAAGTCCATGAGTGTGTCGTGATGTCCAGGGACATTGGTAAACGAGGGCTCGCTACGGCAGAAGTCTGCCCAACGCCTGAGATGCTGGTTCAGCCAGTCCTCCTTGGTGTCATGTGGAGGCATGGCATAGAATACGTCAAGGACGGCTAGAAAGATGGAGGTCATGTTGGGGAATAATCAATCAGAGGAGACAGTCGACTTACAAACTGAACCACCTGGTTGATACGTCATACCGCACTCAGAGAGACCGCCAGCGATATAAACCCAGTTCTCATGCTTCTCGGGGGTGAGCTGGAGTTCGGTGAGACGCTCTGGAGGAGACAACTTCCAGACGACCTCGAATTGTTCCTTGCGAGTCAGAGCCCTCAAGGAGGGCGCAAGGTTATCGGCATCTTGCTTGCTCATGAGACCGAGGAGGTGCGAGAGGTTGAGCATACCGCTAGTCCAGTCGTGCATACGGTCGGCGATATGGGGAGGAATGTCGACGAGACCAATGAACTTGACTTCGTCGCCCATAGACTCCAAGCGCTTGGCGACCTCGAAAGCAACGACACCACCATATGAGTAACCGGCGATGGCGTAGGGGCCATGGAGCTGAGTGCGCTTGGCGCCAGCAGCATAGGAAGAAGCCATCTCGTCCATGGATGCGAAGAGAGGCTGGCCCTCGAAACCCCGGACACGGAGAGCGAAGAAGGGACGCTCATTTTGGAAGTACTTCGCTAAGTCGACGTAGGCAAGGACTTCGCCAATACCAGGGTGAACCATGAAGACGGGTGTCTTGTTACCGGTGAGCTGGAGTGGGACGACGGGGTCATACTCCTCCTGGCTCCCGTCCTTGGAAACCAGTGAATCGACGTATTTCGCCAGGCTGGAGATGACGGGGTGTTTGAGGATTTGGACAGTGAGGATCTCGGGCAACTCGAACAAGGACTCTGCCTCACGCTTGAGCTTGATAACGTCGATGGAGTTACCACCAAGCTCGAAGAAGTTATCGCTGGCCGACACGTCACTAACCCGAAGGTTGAAGATTTCAGCATACAGGCGACCTAGCGTCTTCTCTGTTTCGGTGGATGGGGCAATAAATGTGGCACCGCGAGCAATGCTGAGCAATTCCTCAGCACGGGCGATGTGATTAGCAAGTTCGCCCTGCTTGAAAAGATTGACGAGACGAACCCTGGAGAGCTTTCCGAGCGTAGTTTTCTCCATCTGGTTGAGGGGGATGGGAATGATTTGTTGGGGAGGAAGCGTGATCATCTTCACGGAAACATCGCGGAGAGCGCGGTGGGTGGCATAGAGTTTGGCGGGAGCATCCTCGCTGTCGAGCTCGAAGGTGGGTGAGTAGAAGACGACGAAGCCCTCGGTTTCCTGGCCAGGGTCACGACGAGGTGCAGCAGCGAGGAAGGAGTGTGTGACCCCCTCAACAGTCTGGAGGTAGGTTTCGAGTTCGGCGATACCGTACGAGACACCGTGGACAATGACGGTGTCCTTGATGCGCCCGTTCAGCCTCATCTTACCCTTTTCGATGATTCCGACGTCACCGGTACGGTACCAACCACCCTCGACAAAGCTAGAAGTTGTCGCTTTGGGGTTATTGTAGTACCGGATGAAAACCATTGGGCCGCGGACTTGCAGTTCACCGCTCTCGCCGTCGGGACGAGGGGTAACACCGTCCTGGGGATTCACAATGCGCATCTCGCAGCCAGCAAGGGGTGTACCGAGTTCCAGGAACTCGTAAGAGGGAGGGCTAGCCAAGACGTCAATAGGGTCGTAGATGCATCCGGCACTATGAAGATGGTGTGAACATCAAGAGCTCGAGATAAACAAGAGACTAACCAGGTTTCAGTCGTACCAAAGCCGGCGGAGATCACGAAGGAGGCATTGCCATCCTTCGCAAAATTCTTCAGGGTTCTGGCGAAAGCCTGCGCAGTGCTGCTGACAACTGCTTCGCCACCACTATTGATGCGTTTGATGGAAGAGAGATCAAATTTGCCAAAGAGGTCACTACACTTCTCGAGGTCACGTGTGAGTTTGGCAAGCAGAAAGTTGGGTGCGAATGCAAGTTGGATCGACTTGATTAAGGAATAAGGTTGATGAATGCCGGATCAAAGATCAATCACAAACTTTTTCCTCGATCAAACGAAGGAAACGCGAAGGATCAGCGAGGATGGCAGACACGTGGACGTGCAGCTGGGAAGCACCATACAAGAGAGGTGCAATGTGCATCTCAAGCGAGCCAGCAACATGGTCAAAACCAACCCCTGATAGAGTTACATCAGCACAACATCTGATAGGTGATCTGAGTCATCTAACTAACAGTTCATGGTCTTGGATTCTGAGGTAAGACCATAGCTCTGGCCCTTGGCATTGCAGGCTGCAAGGATGGTTCGGTGCGTGTGGACCACAACCTTAGAGAAACCTGTAGATCCTGAAGTTAAGAAGAGGATAGCCTCGTCATCAGGATTGGGTTGATGGGCATGGAAGTCCGCGCCCACAGTCTCAGCACGGGCCTTAAGCTCAGAGAGCAAACGAATGTCGAGGCCGGTGATCGAGTGCACTTGCTCTGCACCGCTCTCGTTAGTAAGCCAAGTTGCCGACGAGAAAAGGTTCTTGATGTGAGCAACGTGGCCTTCCTTGTGCGCTTGCTGTTCACTCAAGGCAGGCTGCAAGCAAGGGACGTGACCAGCGAGCAGGCAGGCCCAGACGGCTGCCATGTTGTCTTCGTGTTCAGTAAAGTAGACAACGATGACTGAGCCAGTGGGCTTGCCCCAAGCGAGCATAGCCCATGCCAGGGCGCGGGCATATTGGTCGAACTCGCTGAATGACCTGGTTTGGACGGAGGAGTCATGAGCGGAGGATGTGACGAAGCTGAGCTCATGCTTGGGATAGAGTGAGACAGCCCGAGAGAAGATGTCGAGCAAAGTTACCGGAGATAATTCGGTTGCACGCTCGCTCGCTCGGGACGATTTCAAGTCATGGCCGACAAGGGTGGCAGGCGTAATAGCGACTGGAGCCATTGATTGAAGACGAGGTTAGAAGGGGGGGAGGGATGAGGAAATGGAGTTGCGTGTTGAAATCCTGGATCCTCGCCTGGGAATGGGGCTGCAGACTCAATTTGCAGGCATGATATCGGTGACAATGTAAGGGGACTTGCAAGCGAATTATGCCCACAAGGATAAGTCGATCAGAAATTCCGTTGTTCGCGATCAAATAAGTCGGCACATCGAGGGCCTACTAGTACTGTTGGACCTGTATATGTGGAACATGGCGCTAGACGTAACTTATAATTTAGAGTGTTCGCATTCCGAAGTATCACGACTCACTGGATCCGTTTTGAGAAGAACAAGCCGCCGATCGTCAAGTCGTAGGCGACTTATATGCCCACTTCATCTTCTTCGCGCTGAAGTTTTGTCACCCCATGCCTTCCTCACCCAAGGTGCTGTGCGCATGTACTACGCCTGTTCGAAACCCTCGTCGAACTCGATTCCTCCTCTCCCGTGACACTCGTCCAAAGCCCGAATTTGCGGTTGAAAGCGAGACTGAGACGTGTTAGGAATCCCGGCTATGCATATACTCCCGCCTCAGGCTCTTCGCCATGGAGACGCTGCAGATGCGCTTGGGGCTATCAAGGTGGGGTTGGCGGCAAGGAATGTGATCAGGCTTGTTGAGCGTCACAAGGCTCCCGTTGCTATTGCTGAAGGGTTTCGTGGGGGTCTGAGGTGAGAGAGGTTGGCGGTGAACGACCCAGGGAGGACCTGAAGGTGGTAGAGTACACCCTATGTTCAAGGTGTCCCTCGGATTAGTGAGTGTTAATCTCTGTCTCTTGGATCCGACGTTTAGCGCTACGATCCTTCTTCCTTGAATGGGACTCTCCCCTTTCTACTTCACATGCTGAGTACTAATCCCTCATACGAAGTCTGAAGCCACGGAAGACCTGGGTCCGAGCACTCAGGACTCGGTACTTAGTTCGGAGTACTGTCGAGAGTCGAGTGCGATCATTCCCTCCCAACGCATTTGCACCAACTTGAAGGTAGGGACAATAGTTTTTTGTTTCAACTATGCCAGGACAGCGGCGCATCGTGGTGGCTAAGACAGACAGTCGTTAACTCTCGTGTAAAGTCGCCAGTAGACTGAAACGTAAGGAGGTTATCTGTTGAACGCTTGTACATGATTGGAACATCCCCATCCCACTCCTTCTTACACTCGCTTAAGAACAAGCAGAAGTGGTGTTCCCCAGAACGAAGCATACCGTGAGTTGCGTCGATCCTGTTGTAATCTACGATACCTAGTGCGTGGCCATGTGCGAACTTGAGATTAGGAAAGCCGGATACCGTGATGGCTTGTCGAAACGCTTTGTCGGTCGCTGTGAGCTCACAGTAAGACCAGTCACCGCCACTTTGCTCTGCGGGCACGACAAGCAGTTTGACCCGCAAACCCAACTTGGTGATGGTATACCCAGAGTCGCCGATAGGATAGCTGCTACCTAGCAGTCTTATTTTAGCGACCACACCTGCAGTTTCCCTGCTTCCATAGCCCGCTGGTGACGAAGGTAGAGCATGGGAATATGGTGAAGGTTCTCTGACCCACGCGAAGAACGTTGGGTCAATGGAGCGTTGCGCAATTGCTTCCAGTAACCTATAAAATGCTCTCCCCCCTTCTCCATATGCAATCGGAATGCTGATGTCGAAGATCCCGAGGAGACAGTAGGCAATGTCTTCAACTCTAGTGGTCTTTCGTTTGGATGCCCACCTCATCTTCTCGGATACGGCGATCAAGTTTGGGTTCAAGTTGAAGTTCTGAAGGTGATCTATACCGATGTCGGTGGCTTGGCTGATGGCATTAAGCATGAAGGCGCTACTCTTGTCATCGGGCCAGGGAAAGGAGGAGTTCTCTTGTGTCTCTCCCTTGGGACGGATTGGTACCCAATCCTTACCAAAAAATCTCAACCGCTGAGACGCCAGCAGTTCCTGCAGAGTCCACCCCCTTGTGAACCATGGTTCCCTCGGAAAATCCTTGACAGAGGACGATCCTGCCAGATGTACGATGCATACATGCGCATGTCTGTACCACCGATACATCGAAAGGACTGCCTCGGCCAGTTCCGTGCTGCTTTCCTTGTTGATGCAGCAGGTATCTGACCAGGCATACGCACAGCCGTAGTCATCCCTAGCCTTCTCGCAGAACTTGAGTAACTTCTTGTATCCCATTACCGTTGGAACGGGCTTCTCCCCGTGGATCTTGCTTGACATATCCCTGAATTCAGGCTCGCCAACGCCCCATCGATGCGAGAATATCGCGTATTTCAGGAGGTCGTTGATGTATGTCTATGAACGATTTGAGCGTCAGTGTACTGAAATATCAGGCAGAGAATAAGTAACCAAGCAACGAAGCTTCAACATGTCCTGCCGCACACCATGCTGCCCCGTCATGCGCCTTGCCTCCTTGAGTATCTTATTTGAGGGCTCTACGAGGGGTCGTACGTTCTCCCAGATTTCGCTCCGACTGACAAGTTTCATGTCGCTGATGCGGATGAGATACGTGGGGAGCGTGTTGAAGACATATTCGTCAAAGCAGTCAAGATATAATCGACGTATGGAGAGTAAGAGTTCTTCATCGGTCTCTGGCTGCATTATGATCTCCACCTAGTGCACTATCATGAAGTGCAGCTTGTGACAGTTCTTCAAGTTAGCACCGTGAGAGCTCCGCCATCCCAAAAAAACATACTAGTACCATTTTCAAAATTCGCTTTGTGTACTCCTATTTTCACCACTTCAACGTTTCAAATCTTTCGTTCGCTTCGTTGCCCTCCATGTCGGTCGCCTGCACACTGCGCAGAATTATCGGTGTCGAAAACAGCCATGCATACCGATGTCCTTACTGCTGGCGGTGATCTTGTTCCCTTGGACGAAGGAGCTTACAATACTGACGGGTGTGTCATTTGTGTTCTTGCGCGTCACCTAGGGCACTGCCAGTCGCTGTGGAGAGAAAAAATTCTATGACATGCAACGGTCTATGCTACCTATTTGAAAAGAGATGCTCCCCAGGTCTCCCCTGGAGAGTCGCATCTATCTCGGATGTGTGCCAGCGAGCAATAACAATTTAGGATTCCTGACATCTTATACCGTCTCTACATCCGCTGGCAAGAACCCGGGTGCTGCTATGCGACGAGCGCGGAATCTTGAGTAGCAACATCAATTAAGAGGGCCGAGACTGCTGTCTGCTTGAGCCGTTACACCGAATGGTTTCGATTCAGTATCCAGGCGGTATAGATGCTAGTTACAGGAATCTAAGGTAAGCTGTTGACTTATATCCAACTAAATCAATACTGAACTCCAACCTTTCACCTGGCACCAAACATGACCAGCTTCTCACTCACTCGTCAGGTCTCAACTTGCTGTGCACCTTGCGAGTATCAGCATTGTGTTTACATCGACGAAGTACATACACCAGCGGAGGTGCCTACCGAGAGATGGACCCGACGCATATTAGTCGTAGGCTAACATCAAGGCTGCCCTCTCTCACCACCGTTCTCGATCTCTGTAGTTGCACCGGATCTCCTGGACGGGATTACGGGTGGAATCCTTGGAAGTTAGACTGATCGAGGGTGAGTGCGACAAGTTTACCCTGATAGTGTATCAAAGATGATTCCCCCTGCTTACTCGAGGACGCCCTGTCGGCGAGAAGTGTTGTAAACTTTCGCCCGGGTCCGCTGGTAACTAATATATCCAACCTTCCCTTGAAGGTCCTGTCAAATCTAGCTCCTCCGGATGCCATTGTGCACGTCGTTTACGATCATGATACAGATGAACCATTCAAGCTTTGGTGAGGCTTAGATCGAATGAGGAACGTGTAACATCTCGACAAGTAGGTTTCCAGAGGACTCCGAAAGCGCGAGCATCTGGTTCGAGATCACCCTCAGGTTCAGAGTTGCACCGTTGAGCCATCAATTATAGAGGTTGTAGTTGAGGCTGACATTCCACCTCAAATAACATTGGTAAGTGCAAGGTAAGTGTCCTGTACCATGATTTCGACCCCCGAGTCTTTGCCGTGACAAGTTCTCCTCTCCTCTACATCGACTGATCTATTTCAAGTTTCGGCGATACCCTGGCTGATCCCTCAGGCCTCAACGTTCAACACCATTTCATTTCTGTGGCTCTGTGCACTCAGCGGCGCTGTCGCCCTCCTGCAGAATCCACAAGTTAGCTAGCCACTGTATACACGACCTTCGTTACTCACAATATCATAGCAACACATCTTGGTGTATGCACATGTCCCGTCAGCCCCCACAGGCGTGCAGCTGGAGCCCTGATAGCCAGAAGGTGACTAGCACCACAGAAAATCGTTAGTATCCTTAAGGACGACTGACGGTCAAGTTTGAACTCACATTGCCGGCCGACTTGCAGCACACAGTTTTGCAGTCGCTAGCCGCAGCGATGCTGGCGATGGCAAGAAGTGCGAGGATAGTGGGAGTGAGACGAGCGAACATGGGAATTAACTTGATTGCTGTAGATGAGAACTGGACTGAAAGACTGACCAACAAGAAAGGCTCTTTATATGTTTCTTTCGCGTCGCCTATGGCACTGCCAAGAGTGTTAGGCTCTTACTCGAGCTTCTATTCATTCGGCTCGGAGGTGCAGAAGTTGAGTAAGTACTAGGGGCCGGCCCGGGAAAAATGTTGGACCACTTACGTTCGACTCAGGTTAATGTTTTATGGCGGAGCAGGACAAATGAAATTACCCGAGGTGTGGGCCTGTGGCAGCAACTTCAACTGCCAGTGTCATATCCTGGACTCGGAGGGAGATCTGTATCTTGGGGGACTGGTGCACCTGTTGATGCTACCAGCTGACGAATACTCAGCTACAAGGGAACGATGGTGAGCAGACGCAACGACGACGACAAAGCATGCAAATTACTCACGCAAGGTTTTCTCGTCCTCTATAGACCGTCTCCTCAGGAATACGGCCTTCTCGCGTGTTTCGCCAACACGCTGACGGACTTGAATTTCATCCCCATGTCAAGGAATCTTATTTCAAGTGTGGTTCCTTTCGTCAGCCCGCTATCGGCAGCCGGCTTGATGGTGAGGGCGAGATAGTTCGCGCCGAAAACGGGTTGCTCGAATCTGGAAGAGAGAATGGAGGCCAAGGGTGTGGTCAACGACATAAAGGACGATCGGGCGTCAAGATTAGTCCAGACGAGCTGTGCGCCAAGCTTGATAGCATCCCATGCGGTAGTCGATATCTTGATCAGAAGACCATGATGCAATGGTCAAAGTTGTGCATACCCGCTGATCGGTGAGAACCAGTGTTCCATTTGCCTCCAGCCTGAGTTTCTTCAGACCACCACCCCCTCCAGCTAACAACAATTTGGGGTTCCCTATGATATGATAATATCTGATACCGTCTCTGCATCCGCTTGCAAGAGTCCGGGTGTTACTATCCGACGAGGGTCTTAATTGATGTTTCTCGAGATTCTGCTGCCGAACCCGCCGTCTCCTTGAGCTGTTACACCGAAAGGCTGTAACACTGAATGGTCTCGATTCAGTATCACAGATGCTAGTGACAGGAATCTAGGTAAGTCACTCCGTAAGTTTACACTCACTAAATCAATGCTGAATTCCAATCAGGCTCCTTCCCACCGTCGCTGTTCGTGTGAGGAGCGATGTGCTATGTTGAGTGGTAGTGTTAATTTTAGAACCCATGTGCAAGTCAGGTGATCACTACCAAAATTTCAAACACCGCCAACTTTAAACCTCCTTACACTCACAGCAACGGCTGGAAGATAACATTTGTAAACATCCTCAGCCACAGTGGCTGAACGAGCGGAACATGAAAGAAAAATAGGTAGACCAACATTAGGGTTAAGTTTTTCTAGTAATTACATCAGTAGTGTTGTCCAGTATAGTAATCAAAGCTGCCTTCATTAGCATCACATGGCAGGACCGACTCCTAATCAAGAATCAAGGGCCGGTCAGCTGATCCCATCAATCGAAGAAGTCCGACGACGTACCCAACAGGTAT
>KN819326.1:1214979-1225016 GCA_000827475.1 Paxillus involutus ATCC 200175
TTTTTATCTATGCCTCCCATATACCCCCTATGCCCCCTTCTTTTTTATCTATGCCTCCCATATACCCTCTATGCCCCCTCCTTTTTATCTATGCCTCCCATATACCCCCTATGCCCCCTCCTTTTTATCTATGCCTCTCATTATACCCCCTATGCCCCCCTCCTTTATCTATGCCTGTCCTTACACCTATGCCTTCCCCTCTATAACTACCAATTTGCACATATAACAACGAAAATTGTACTTGAATGATGAGTGACAACAATGGAATTGTCCGAGCTAAGGGAGCATGGCGCGCGCCAGTGATATTTGTTCATGCCATCGCTTACAAAAGTTGGTGCTGCTTACGTCGGTCTGGTAGACTGTTAGACTCGCCAGTGACGTTCATCGTAGTACCGCTCCCGACATGTCGACGTTGCCTATCAAAGCGATCGATTCCTGTAAGTTCACTACGAATATTTTAGCGGGAGTGACCTAGCGCATCCACTACTGGAGGCAAGACGCACATTCATCAAAAGCTAGCATCACGCGTACCACTCATGTATATCGTTCATTAGTAGACGTACTAGTACATTAAGTAACTCATCGTTCCCAACCTGGACGAATCGCGCTCAAGGATTCTCAGTTGGACGTCTACCATCCGCCAACTGCTACAACCCGTGACGACTCCAGAAAGCCCCCAATACTGCTTTTCGTGTACGGTGGTGGCTTCGTCGACGGTTCTCGAAGCGTTGCTCCACAGCACTTGGTTTACAACAACGTCGATGCATACTTTGCCCTCCAAGGTATCCTGACGGTTATCGCGGATTACCGACGCGTCCCAGTGTCATAATTTCCAGCAGGTTCTCAGGGCGTCAAAGACGCTCTTCGTTGGATCATAGAGAATATCAGCAGTGGAGATACCAGGCGTATCTTCTTGCTGGGTCACTCTGCTGGGGGCGTTCACGTCATGAGCATGTTGCTCTTGCCAACGCTTCATGACTCGGAGCTGCTCCGGGCCATTCATGGGGTAGCGTTGATGGGCGTTCCGTATGAGATCTACAACGGTCGAGGTGGTCGCCTGCGAGATGCCGCTGAGAAATACGGATCTAAAGGAAAGATCGCTCCCAACCAACCTCTCAGTCTGCTCAAGTGCGTTTCGCCAGACGTGATCGCCACTCTCCCTCAGTTCCGCAACCTCCTAGCAGAGAGCGAACCTCGTATGATCAAGCGCGCTAATGTCACGTTTCTGGAGAGTTATCAGGCAATGTGAGGAGCTGTGGAAGAGTTCGTGTTAGAGGGACACGATCATTCCAGCCCGCTGCTGGCGCTCTGTACTGGATATGGTGAACGATGGGCAGAAGAGCTCGTTAGGTGGATAGTGGTTCCCTCCCGACTCCAAGTCAATCGATTACGGTGACAGGCGTACGATGGTATGTCGCTGTCGTTGTTACTGACGAGGAGGCCGACAACTTGCTGGGTCGCCGACATCTGGAGTTGCATGGATCCCTGGAGGAGACGAAACCAGGCACACGTGGGCCTTGTTCGGCGTCCTGTATCCATCGTGTCTTTTTTGTGTGACCGCAACGATCTGGAGAACCATGTCCCGGTTTTAAAGTAGGTCGAATTGACATCCCTTGCTCGAGGGATACTCAAATTGGCGTCGGGCTGTGAAGGAGGTTGTCGAGGTTCATCAGACAGTTGGGGGGTTGGACGACTGCGACTTAAGCTTTGAGCGTGGTCAGGCAGAGACGCTAGACGCCACCCCGACGCTCAAGCCCAAACTTAGCATATTTTGCCAACTTGAAGGGGGAAAGACACCACCGTAGTTCAGGTGGAGAATGCTAGATGAACACCTGAGCATTTCTTCAAATCCGACTGATCCGAGATCTTGTGGTATATCCTAGTAGTCAACTGGCCGAACACGCGCTCGTCTCATCTCACATATGTCGACTCAGCAAACCAACGACCATTCCTGCACCGAGAAGCTGACGCGCCGTCACAGGTAAGGTATATAAGTCTACACTCGTTGGTGTCGCCCGAATCTTTGTTGGACACCATCCTGGCCTCGTTAACGTTAACGTAGACTCGTATGTACATTTGCTATTCCCTTACTACCGTGTAGTAGACCTCGACCTGGAAGAACTCAAAAAACATCGTATAAGATGAAAGGTTAGTTGCTATCAGCGCATCCCCAACAATGAGATCCTCGACCGCCAGATCCTCTCCCGTAATCCCATGAGCATTAAGTAGGTCGTGCTCCAACACACAAAACCCAACCGATCCCAGTGATGGTTCATTTGGCCTATCACTCGCAGGGTGACCCAGTGGAACAGGAAACAATTCATCTTCCCGTTTGATGTAGAGCCAAATGTCGAAGGTGTCATCATGATCCAAGTGTGCCCTGACTTCAGGTGGCCTGTCAGTTGTGTCTATGTGCAAGTGCTGTTTATATACTCACATGTACAGAGCTTCCAGCTGAATACTAGGCGACGGGGTATCCAGCGGCAGGCTGCACCAGAGTTGATTGGTAATAGTAGAATTGGTTCAAGTTCTGCACGCGTAGAACGGTTGGAAAGACAAATGACATCAGTTTTGACGTGGCTTTCATATGCCCAATATTCCGCCATGTCCAGGATACGTCTGGCAACGGAGAAAGGTAGCTTGAAATGGTTGGCCAAAAGGTGGTATACCCGAGAGACGTCCCTGGAAGTCGCTTTCGGTCTCGACAAAACAGCTTGATGGGCTTCAACGGCATCGTGGTACCATGGCAGATGAGAAGCCCATCTGAGATTATCCAGATAAAGGTACTGCACACCAGAAAACTTGGCCCCGAGATCGAGTAGATGGGATATAATCACAGGAAAATGCTGGCTTTGTGCAAGGACAATTTGAAGTGGAGTAAATCCTCGGTGGTCCGGTATATTCACATGCCTCGCCACGTCGTATCCCGCAGCTTGCAACAGTCGTACCCTCTCGATGAACTCGCCCTCAGGGATATAAGGTATCTGGAAACAGAGCTGGAGCACAAGACTGTTGCCTTCGGCAGCCTGTACTTGAAGTTGAGCGCCCCGGTCGAGGAGAAGTCGAGCAATGGTAATGTGGCCGTTCATAACCGCAGTCTGCAGCAGAGTGACCCCTGATGAAGTGGCAACATGGATGTTGCAGCCATTGTCCATGAGAAACAGGAGTTCATCCATGGGCTCCTTCATCCCAAGTAAGGCCCGAAAGCGTGGTGACTCTATATCGAATAGGGATTCTAGCGCTGTCTTCCCATCGATGCCCCGTGCTTGTACGCTTGCCCCGTGTATCTTCACGAGGTGAGTGAAAATTTTCATCAACGAGATGGGGACGCCATCGAAAAATGCAGAGTTGAGTGCAACACGATTGACGATGTCGACAGGCAAGTGAGCACCTTGGTCAATCAGATAATCTATAACGTTTAGCATGCGCATCTCAGCAGCGAGGTGCAATGGTGTATCTCCTCGACAATTTTTGGAATTGACGTTGCACCCTTCTCCGACCAAGAGTTGGACTGCTTCCATATGAAATTCTTCAGAATCGCCCTGTCTGTGAGAGTAACGTCGAAGGAGTAGGTGGAGAGGTGTGTTTCCCTCATCATCCTTGACCTGAACAGAAATGCCATGGCCAACGAGCAGGCGAAGCATTGGATGACGATGTCGACTAAGATGGAGGATTGCATCTGGCGGCGGTTGAAATCCTTGCTCAATTAGCCACTGAACGAATTCCAAATTGCCGTCCCGTATGGCAACGTGGAATGCTGAGATGCCGCGATTGTCCAAAGTTGTGGGGTCACATCCAGCCTCCATCAATAAACGAACAATCTCCAAACCATAGCTTGATCGGAACCCTATCGCGAGTCGACCATTGTCGACCAGAAACTTGGCATCAGCGCCGTGCTCCAGTAGGATGCGGATGATGGAGGGGTGGCGGGAATATCTGAGGGCCGAATCGATAATATCCTCCGGGACTCGGCTCCCATATGTTGTGAGCAGCCTCACGAGGTCCTCGAAATTAGGGCTATCAGATTGCTCTACAGCTGCTGTCAGGGGTAGCACGTTGCGACCCATGTGCATACCCTCGGCGTTGACGTCCAGACCCTGATCAAGCAGCATTTGTAGGGAGGAAACATCGCCAGTCGATGCAGCATGGACCAGCGGATTGTATTCTGTCGTAATTTGAACGGAGTGGTGATCAACGTAGTATCGCAACAAGGATCGGAGTCGAAAACTGATGATGATGTACAATGCCAACTGGGGAATCTTCGTTAACCATGAGTCACCAACCCGCAGGATGATCTCATAATGGGGACGGCGGTCCGAGACGTGGTCCTGGAGGGCGAAAAGAAGCTTTAGAATCGAGTCATTTTCCTCAGGGTTGCAGCCCGTAAGGTGTCCAAAACCATGTATTGTCGCGTAGTCAGACAACTCCAACACGGCCTGGAAGACTCGGAGGCCCTTGGGAAGCTCGCCGTTGAGAAGTATGATACAATGGATCGAAACCGATGTGAGTTCCATGCTAGCGTCGGCATGGTGAACGAAATATTTGCTGTCAATGACGGCGGCCGAAGTAAGGTACTCCTATTGACCAGTCAGCTCGTTCCCTGTCATCGAACCGTGCTGCTAGACTTACCTTGACACTATAATGTGACAATGATACGATCCTGGTCCGCTCGTCAAAACAAACGAGACTGCCACAGACATCCAGGATGTCAGTCTCGCGGATCGTCGCTGCCATGTCTAGGGTTGGGTTGTCGCGATTGATTACTAACGCTGCTGCAAGCTGAGAAATTCTCAGGGGCTTCAACGACGTGACAAGCCACACGAGGGCTCTCCGTGCAACCCGGCCATCGAACTCCTCTTTGTCAATGGACATCAGAATTCGATCATATGTCTCATAGAGTGTGGATGGTAGGGTCATCAACACCTCCTCGATATCCCCAGTCGACCGACATTTGTTGAGTCTGTCCAACTGGCACTGCACCCATCTAAACCTGTCAAACATCCTCAGCTCGGGGTATGCCGCTACACAACTCTTGCGACGTACATCCCATCGGCCTTTTTCATCAGTGCATTCCGTATCTTCTCCTGCAATGCATGCCCCAAGTCCTTTAGCCGATCTCGAGAATCTAACTCTGTCCTGACGTGGAAGTGAATGTCGTCACAGACTGCCTCCACCTTGGTGGTTAGAGAGATCGATGGCAGACCAGCGAATGCATTCTCGATAACAACCTTCGGGCGGCTTGTTACGAAAAGCCGACAGTGCCCGCCATCGTTCGCTTTCACGAGCGTCCCAAGCAATTCTGAGAGATCATCGCACTCGTCGAGCGCATCGATGATGACAGTTGGCTGGTCATGCAATCCGGCAGCGCGTTGCATCAAATCTGCCAGAATGTCGGGATCCGCAGGCGGTCCACCGCCCTGCCGTTCGCGGTCGACTAGGTCAGAGAATAATGGCAGCCAATCTGTCTTGGCATTTCGCAACAGTTGGACAATCAAGGAGCGTAGAACCTCCTTGGCCCTCATGCTCCGCGGGTTTCGGAAGTCACAGTAGAAGTATGCGAGTATCTCGCCGTCCGTCTGCAGGCCCCATAGCTTGTCGATGACCGCGGACCTGCCGATGCATGAAATGAATACGACGTCTTCAGTGCATGCAAGGAAAACGCACGCCAGTACAGACTTGCCATTACCCGCTATGTATCCAGAAGTAAGATGAAGGGGGGACCCATCATCAGCGCTCCAATTCTCCTCGTTTACAGTTGTCGCACTCACGTTTGCCATTTAACCAGAGGAATCGATTGCGAGACAGGCGCCAGTCGATGTAGGGCTGCTCGGCAAACAGCCACTCCCCGGTCGTCTGTTGACGCTGTTTACGGGTATATTCATGTTTCTCCATGCAGTCCACCACATCAAACCAATCCAGCAATTTAACTGGAGGAAAGTTATGACTCTATCCGCACAGCATCGCAGGGAGTGGACTCACGTTTCGCAGCAGTGATTTCGTTGTTCTTCGTCTGTTCGCGCTCGAATGCCATGCTTGCTGTTACTGCTTTCACGGAGTTGCTGAGAGTCTCAAGTCAGCGTACGTTGCACTAGAAAGACCTTGATCGTACAAGGTGTTGATCCACAGGACATCACGGAAGTAGGGCATGTTTCGTTCGAAGGCTCGTATCGCTGCGATAATCTCCCTCTCCTTCGTTGGCCACTTGAATCTGTTAGTCCATTTCATCTGCTTCGTCCCATTGGCAAGAGCTTGGCCCTCCAACCAGTTCAATAGGTCATCCAGTGCTTTCTTGCATCGCGCGGGAGGCCCATCACTCTTGGACCACTCTGCCAGTAGCACTTCCTGTTCTGGGCTTCGCAAAGAGGGAGGTGAATTCTGTACGACGCTTTCGACCATCTTGGCAGCATTCGAGATGAAGGTGATCTGATCGATGAGCTTCTTGCGAGATGCCTCTGCGCCTCGGACAGATGCTACGTACTGTCCCAGGGCAGTTGTTACTTGGGCAGCTACTTGTATGACTCCTAGAACGCTCGCAGCAGCAGATATGCCGTCCATGTTGGTGAGGATGAGAGGTGAGCGTGTAAACGCTAGTAGGGTTTGCTGTGCATCAAGAAGCGCTCAGATGAAGACTTGGCAGCTATTTTTGACAATGCGGGCTATGACTTGGTGCCTAAGCCGGTACCCCAAACTGTAAGAGGTTCACTCGTACGTTCCTCGCTTACGCTGCATGGCGCATAGAGGAGGGAGTCGTACCTCGGCTGTTCATTGCACGATGTTATGGTGAGTGCTGCCAAATGCCGACCAGAGCAAATTTGGTCGGTGACGGGGTCAACGCCGCGAATGATACATTGTTGGACCTCTTGTGCGAACAAGTTGTATCTACTGTGGGACCCAGCGAGGATAACCTGTAAGTGGATGCAACTTGTAAGACCTGGAATACAGGCTCAGCGTAACGCGCAAAACTCCGAGAAGGAACGACCTTCGATTCTGTGTCTCAAGTAACTTTTAGGGCAGGTAATCTCGCGACCCGTATTCAGATGACATAATCAACGCGTACTGTTCGCAAGACGATCGTGGCAGCACTCACTACCACTTAATCAGGGCTTGCTTTCGTTTACCGACTCGACCAATGTCTGCCAGTTCACCATCTTCGTCCCCAACCCCCTTGACAATGTCTTCCGGGCCAGCGACCACCCCTGCCTCGTCTCCACCCCCCAGTGAAGATCCTACTGGCAGAGACGAAGAGACAGACACGCGACAGGTGGGTCAACATCCGTTGTCAGCGTCGTACCAAATTCTCAATCAGCACCCGTAGTCTTCAACAGTCGCAGACTCCGCAGAAGACGAGGTGAGAGCGCGTTCTGGGTCTGTGTCCACTCGGATTCACAATGGCCTGTAGCAATTCCGCGAACGTTTTGCGCGCCTTGAGCGTCTGCTTGAAAAGTCGTTTACGTACTCCAATCTACTAGGTGCTCAGATGGACAAAGAAAAACGTACTTCTGCTCTGCGCGCCGCTATGACCGTGGCATCTTCCTCAGACACGACGACGCGTAAACGCGCTCCTCGTAAACCACACAAACGTGCACGCGTCCCAGACGACTCTGAGGACCCGATTTCTATATCCACGCGTGAAGCAGCGAAACCTACTAGTATCACTAACAATGATGCCGAGCCGCGCCCAAAGTTCCTGCAGCCTTCCCTCATTACAGGTGCTACATTGAAAGATTATCAGCTAGAAGGCGTGGAATGGATGGTTTCACTTGATAAAAACGGCGTTTCTGGTATCTTAGGTGTGTATATGCGTTGAATTATCTGGTCAATCACGCATTCTTACGCGTTTCTCTATCAGCGGACGAGATGGGATTAGGAAAGGTCAGTCGTTGGTGCCTAATTACCTCCTGCTCGCCAAAACATTTTCAACCTTGCCTCTAGACTCTCCAGACTATAGCATTCAACGCGCACCTCCGCGAGCTCGGCCATTTCAGGCCCTTCCTGGTCGTTTGCCCACTTAGCGTTATCCATAACTGGATAGATGAATTTCGCCGCTTTGCTCCTACTGTCGGCATCTCCGCGTTTTATGACATGACTTGCCAATGCTTACGCAGCTTCGTTAGATCCCAGTATGTATGTATCACGGCACTCCCGCTGAACGCGCTGAGCTCCGGCGCACCGTTATGCGCCAGCCAGACGACGGTTCTGAAGAGGTTGCTGGGCCTGGTGACAGGGTTATGGTTGCAAACGGCTCCTCACAGATAGGAAAAAATAAAAGGGGGAAGGCCACGAAAGCGAAGATGCCCGCAACCAAAAGTCGCAAGAGTCGCCCACTCAAGAGGCGGAAAGTAGACTCTGACGACGATGCTACATCTTTAGAGTCGGACGATGAGAAGAACGTAAATGATAGCAGTGATGACGACAGCCACAAACCCCGTGCACGACACACCACTTCGACGATTTCCAATGCACCCCTGCCACCCCAAACGAAAGAGACGTTCCCAGTCGTCGTCACCACATACGAGATAATCATCCGAGACCGGCCTGACCTTGCAAAGTATAACTGGGGTTACATCGTGGTTGATGAGGGCCATCGGTTGAAGAACCTCAATTGTAGACTCATTCAGGAGATCAAGAAATACCCGAGCGCGGGTCGCATGATTTTGACTGGGACACCGCTACATGTTTGTGCTCCTACCCGAGGGTGTTTGAATGGTCCTGACTGATGCCCCCGCTTTCGCAGAATAACCTTGCAGAGTTGTGGTCTTTACTCAACTTCATTCTCCCGGATATTTTCGATGACCTTGATACCTTCCAGGAATGGTAGGTCCTACTCATCCTCACCTTTATCCCTCCATTCCATGCCCATCTCTTCTTTTCTTCCTTGTCCCCTATCATCTTACTTCCTCTTCCTCCTCCCAAATCATTCTTCCGCTCACCTCCCGATCAGGTTCAACCTCGGCTCCCTTCAATCCCGTCTTTCCCGTACGCAGTCCACACAACTCATCTCCACCCTCCATGGAATCCTCAAACCCTTCCTCCTCCGTCGTCTCAAAGCCGACGTTGAAGGTCTCCTCCCACCCAAAAAAGAATACGTCATATATGCACCCTTGAGCGTTAAACAACGTAACTTATACGATGAGATCGTGGAGGGGCGTATTCGACGTTTCCTGATGGAGAAGGGAGGTGGAGAAGGAATAGGGACGGCGAAGGTGGAGGTTGATGTGAACGCACCGAGGAAGTTGAGGGGTGGGAAGAGGAGGAGATATGACGTGGATGGAAATGATGATGAATATTTCGAGCTCATGGAAAAAGGAGAGGTGGGGAAGGTCACGGGGATGACACAGGAAGACATGGCGGAAGTTGGGAGACAGCATCAAATGAGGGAGAATGGTGAGTGCGAGATCACACTGCTTTCGGGTCTGCGTTTATTTCGTTTATTTGCGATGCTGACGGGAGGCTCTTTCTGGAATCAGTCAAGGGCGTCAACAACATGCGTCTTCAAAACACCGTGATGCAACTTCGCAAGGCATGTTCACATCCGCTTCTATTCAGAGACCTGGCGGAGGAGTTGCCTGTGACGACGGAAGAGCTCGTTGACGCTAGCGGGAAGATGATGCTCCTCGAGCGACTCCTCGACGAACTCTTCGGCAGAAAGCATAAGGTCCTCATATTCAGCCAATTCACGACGATGCTCGACATCATCGAGGTGCGTCTGCGCTCGTCTTCTCCCCAAGTACTACGTTGACGCCTGCTGACATACACGCACTGCACATCGTAGATATGGGCGACCGAACTCAAAGGCTGGAATATTTGCCGTATCGATGGTTCGACGGACCCTCTTGAACGTCGGAACCAGATGAATACGTTTCAACAGGGAGGCGACAGTCCAGACGCACCCATCCTCTTTTTATTGAGCACGCGCGCCGGTGGATTGGGGATTAATTTGACTGCTGCTGATACGGTCATTTTTTATGATCAGGATTGGGTGAGTTGGCTTTTTCTGTCGCTATGAGGACGTGGACGTGGAGATTGAGAGTGGGAGT
>KN819326.1:1233282-1251613 GCA_000827475.1 Paxillus involutus ATCC 200175
TTCATCATTGTCGTTTTTCAACCGCGCCAGCCTGAGAATGATTAATGATTCCTGATAACAAAGCAGCGTGCAGATCTGATATTCCGCGCGGCCGCGGGCTCAGAGTCAGAGCCCGTTTGTTCAGCCTGCATCAATCATCTCCCGCTGGTATGCTTACACACCACCTCCCGGTCCTCCGATGGAACCCGACTCGGAGCCGATCGCCGCGGGTTCCTCGTTGCTTGGCATCCGATCCGGGCCGGGTCAACGGACCGTCAAAGGGCTACGGGCCGCCTCAGTCACGCCTTCCATACCCAAGGGCGCCTCTTGGGACAGAACGAACGAGTAACGAATTCGAAGACACAGCTAATAATTGTCTCGTACACGCATAGAAGTACAATACACACGTTCGGTTGGAACCTGCCCGCAGTGCTTCTCAGAGTACTAAGAACATGTTTCGCTTACCTCACAGCTGCTCAAGCTTCTAGAGCTGGTTCTGTCCTTCCCAGGGCTCGACAGGGGTACCTGGACCAGGGGATCGACGTGAACCTCAACCTTGACGAGGGTACGAGCACTGACTTGACCGCCCACTCTACTCCAGGCTCGTCTCCAACATCATGCGAAGGGCGAGGGCGATGCAACGACCTTCTGATCGTTGTGTTTCTCGCCCGCGATGGCGAGGCACTGTCCCGTACCTACCGACCTGATGTATAGCTCTCCTTCAACCTTCTCAACCACTTCATTTGAACCGTCGTGATATCCCTAACCGATAGTTGGTCGACGAGGAAGGGGAAGGAGGGAAGGACTGGGATGCGAGGTTCCCAAGAGGTCAAGGTATGTTTGGCCCTTTACGTTGGTGAGCGAGTATATTCCTCTTTCAATGAACGCTATTTCGTGGGGATGCTCTGTCGTGATAGAAGGGGGGCTGTTTATAGATAATGAATTGGTGTAGGTTACAATCCCATGCGGCGCTCAGGGGACTCACCTTCATCCCTTCGTCATGTCATTCAACTCGACGCTTAAAGTGAGAGCAAGGCTCAGAAGAACCAGCCCTTAGAAGTTGTTCCTTTGCGTCGTCCGATGGGTCTTTCATTCCTCAGCGACCGGGACTGATCTGCGAGGTTGAACTGGTGCAGCAATATCGGTGTTTATGATGCAATGGATTGGCTTTCGGAGGATGAGCATGGTTGTGATTGCTTGGCATGAAACCCGCCGCGCGTAGGTAGCAAACCCACGGCTCCCCAGACGAACTCGGGGAAGCCTGAGATTAAAGCAGAATTGCGACTGCGAGAGCAATGCGCCGAGTCGGAAGGGTCGTCGAAAGTCGTACAATAGGGTAGTTCAATGTTGCTGTTTTCGCGCTGTTTTCGAGGTTGTTTTGGAAAACTAAGGCTGAAAACACCGTCAAAACAGCTTTGGTTTTCAACATTGAACTACCCTATTAAATGGGCACAACAGATATCTGTATTTACGATTTCGTCAGTAACCGTGTGCAGGAAGTTTCGGACTCAGCTGTCTCGGTAGCGAAGTAGCCTTCTCCCACCATCACTAGGGGCTACAACTATGTACCAGCGACACGCAGACGTTCAGATGCTCGTTGGATCCGTTCAAATGCTTCATGATGCCCATCCACGCCAAGTGGTCTTACCCGTGGAGGTGATTTGCCAAATACTGGGTTTTCTGAGCCCTCGCGAAATCGTCCGCCTGAGAACAGTACGACCAATTGTTGTCATAGTACTCCTTTGATCTGATCGTCGATATACCTAGGTCTCAAAACAATTTCGCGATATCGCCTACGATGCCGCGATCTGGAAGACGGTATACACCAATGCTCGTTTACCCCGTCCTCCTGGACCGTTCCCTTCACAGTCGACGCAGTTTCTTGAGCATACCCTCCTCCAGTCAGAAAGGCTGGCCCAAACCTGGACGTCATGCCCTGTCAAAGTTATTTCTCGTACTCTGGGACCAAAATTACCGAGTCAACTTAAATGGAGTGTTCTCGATGGGAGGTGGCTCGTCTGGCGTGAAACAACACAATTTCTGTGTCATGACCTCGATACTGGTTCTCGGCAGATATTATGGGAAGGAAATTTGGACTTGTCTTACTTTGGTGCTGGAGCATGCTCTGTCACATCGGTGGATGGACGACGGGTCTACATCGCACTGAACGGCACACAGCCAGACCAAGGTGGACTGCCCATTACGCAAGTAGAATTCCCTTATCTAAGTCACTTCCCCGAGATCCTGACGATTCCCTCTGAAGCAAGATGCTGGAGTTTGAAGTGGATGACTCCTGTTCTTTGTCGGGTCCGGTGTCCGTGGACATTCCTTTCTTATCAGGAGATCTGCCTCGACCACTTGCGATCTCTGCTCAATGGCCTTTCGTGTGCATTTTTGATCTTGCTTGGGAGTCTCGGACCGTGGTATGGGACATGCGCACTCGAATATTTTACGCGTTGCCCCCGTTCAATTCTGCATTAGTAAGTGAGTCAATGATATGGAAGCAAGCTCAATTTCCATTGCAAAGCAGGAGAAGGGTCTAGTAACTCATCATCCGGAACTGATACTCTCGAATACACACATAATCGCACTCCACCATCATCGTGATTTCGCTGCCACGACTACCATCTTCCAGGCATTTGTCGTTCCAGACTTGCCACCTTCGTCTGGCAACGGTATTCGCGAACTTTGCCTTACGCATGAAGCATCTATACATGTCATACTCAATGGTGTGCGCCTCATGCGCAACTCGGTGTTTGACCCAGTTACTGGGGCCACCTCTCTGAGACTCCTAACCTGGCACTTCACGGCCGAATACCACGCGCAATACACCTGCATCGACCTCACGCTACCCGGGCCCGAGCTTTCCCCTGGAGATCCCCTCCCAATGTCTGTTGACATGCAAGACCTCTTCACCACTGATATGGTGTATAATTGCCTCACAATGTCTTCCGACGATGGACACCTCAGAGGATTTGCCTGTGGGCTCCGTGTACCACACGTTTGGAAATTCTCGGTTGATGCCAGCAAAGAGAGATGTGTTGCTGTGCTCGGGGAGCGTTGCTCGCTGGCTTCTATCGGCTTCTTCAATTTTGCACTGAGACGATGTCAATTTGATGCCGTCAGAGGAAGGCTCTGCTTCATCAAGAGCGGGAACAGGGACCGCTGTGATAATGTTGTAGCCGTTGACTTGAAATGAATACCTGTGATCTACCTAGCTAGCCATGGGGGTGAAGACATGACATTACTGCGACAGCTGCATTGCATGCTGCACCACGACAGTGCTAGTGATGGGCTATCAAACGTCAACGTTTCAACCTTGGGAGTGGTGCGTTTCCTCTCTCGAGTCGGATGTACTGTGTATGGAGCAAAACGAATGTTACTTGGACTGGATAGTTGAGGTAGCACAAAGCGCTCATGAGGGTGATGGTGCCCAATGGATAGCACGGATCGTGACCTCCCACTAGTAGCATAGGTGATCTCCGCGTAGGGGGTCATGATCGAGGCAGACACCTTGACATTTCCAAGTTGGGACGGTCCTAGCTATCACATCATGATGTGGTCAAAGTCTGACCATGTGTCAAGTCTACAGCAATAGCACAAGACCGTGACAGATCTACGGTGTGCTGGAAGTTTCAAGACTCAGATAAAGCAAGTTGTCCGGTCTTCGAGAGATCGTCGTGAATTCGGGTTCTTCGGGTCGCTCGTTGTGGATGCAATGGCGTCCACACCGCGCGTCAGGAGACAGCGAGTGGGCCAACGGATCGTCGAAGGGCTACGGGCCGCCTCAGTTACAGTCCTGCTTTCGTCCACTGGACAGGCCGCGGCGGAATCCCATTCGCTGACACTCGAGACAGATCACTGAGAGAGTAATAAAATTATCGTATATGCCACCAAGTACAACGCATGAACCACACTGAACACGTTCGATGCGCCAATACTTGGAACCTGCCTGCAGTGAGCCTTCTCAGAGTCACCGACGAGAGAGTGAAAAAACAAGCTTTACTTACCTCACAGCAGCTCAAGCTTCTAGAGCTTGTTTTTTCCTTCCCATCTACCCCAGAGCTCGACGGGGGTACCTGGATGGATGTTTTCATAATCGGAGAGGTCGACGTTGAAAAGTTCACAAGTGGCATCACCACGTGTGGAGTACGAGTCAATGCCAACGTGAACCTCAACCTCAACATGGGCAACGAGCACTGATCTGACCGCCCCTTATACTACTCGTCTTCGACATCAGGCAAATGGTGTGTGCGATGCAACGACTTCTAGCCGTTCGCCTGCGATGGCGAGGTACTATCCCGTGCCTATGGATACGGTGTACAACTCTCCTTCAACATTCTCAAAAATCCACTCTCGACTTGAGCCACACTTGACGTGACACCACGGCTGATAAGGCCTTAAGGCCTCAGAAGAACCAGCACACATAAGTTGTTCCTTTATGTACGTCGCCTGATGGGCCTTTCTTCCCCGGTTGAACGTTGAACAGTGGTTGAACTGGTACAGCAATGTAACAGATGAGTTTTACGATTTCGTCGACTCACAGTGGCAATATCAATCTAAGCTTCAATGCCTTCTCTGCTGGGGTGCATGAACTTGATGAAGAGACTCACATCACTCCTAATGCAAGCCAAGTTGGGTAGTAACTACTAGTAGTATGGCATGGTTCATGTGCAGGAAGTTTCGGACTCAGCTGCCGGTAGCCAGTCCGCTCTTACCACCACCCAGCTTTTCACTGAGCTACGACAGGCTACGACTGTGTACCAGCGACACCCAGACATTCGGATGCTCGTTGGATCCGTTCAAATGCTTCACGACGCCCATCCGCGCCTAGTGACTTTGCCAGTGGAGGTGATTTGCCGAATCCTGGGTTTCCTAAGCCCTCGTGAAATCATCTGCCTGAGAACAGTACGACCAATTACTATCATACCCCATATCTCAGCTAATCGTTGACAAACCCAAGATCTCGAAGCAATTTCGCGATATCACCTACGATTCTGCAATCTGGAAGACGGTATATGCCAATGCTTGCTTACCCCATCCTCCTGGACCGTTCCCTTCACAGTCGACGAAGTTTCTCGAGCATACCCTCCTCCAGTCAGAAAGGCTGGCCCAAACCTGGACGTCACACCCCGTCAAAGTTATTTCTCGTGTCCTGGGACCAAAATTATCTATGAGTCAACCTGAATGGAGTGTTCTCGATGGAAAGTGGCTCGTCTGGCGCGAAGAAACACAAATTCTGTGTCACGACTTCGATACTGGTTCTCATCAGATATTATGGGAAGGAAATTTGGACTTGGTTTACTCTGGTGCTGGAGCATGCTCTGTCACATCGGTGGATGGACGACGGGTCTACATCGCACTGCGCTGCACACAGCCGGACCAGGGTGGACTGCCCATTACGCAAGTATAATTCCCTACCCCCAGTCACTTCCCCGAGATCCTGACGATTTGTTCTGAAGCAAGATGCTGGAATTTGCAGTGGATGAATCCTGTTCTTTGTCGGCTCCGGTGTCCGTGGACGTCCCTTTCTTACCCAGAGATGTACCTCGATCACTTGTGATCTCTGCTCGATGGCCTTTTGTGTGCATTTATGAGCTTGCGTGGGAGTCTCGGATCATGGTGTGGGACATGCGTACTCGAATCTTTTACGCGTTTCCCCTGTTCAATTCCGCATTAGTACGTGAGTCAATGATAGGGAAGCAAGCTCAATCTCCATTGCAAAGCAGGATGTTGTGAAGGTTCCAAAAACCAAGCGTCCGGAACTGATACTCTCGACGACACACGTAATCACACTCTACCGTTTGCATGATCTCGATACTGGTACAACGACCACCTTCTTCCAGGCATTTGTCGTTCCAGACCTTCCACCTTCACCCGGCAATGGGATTCGTGAACTTCGCCTTACGCATGAAGCATCCATGGCAAGATCTATGAGTCCCTCAGCTACGCGCATCATGCGCAACTCAGTGTTCGACCCTGTTACCCGGGCCACTTCTTTGAGACTCCTCACCCACTTCACATCCGGAGACTACACGCAATACACCTGCATCGACCTCACGCTACCTCAGCCTGACCTTTCCCCTGGAAATCCCCTCTCAATGTCTATTGACACGCAGGACCTCTTCACCACCGATACAATGTATAATCGCTTTACAACATCTTCCGACGATGGGCACCTTAGAGGATTTACCGGTGGGTTCGATGTATCACGGGTTTGGAAATTCTCGGTCGATGCCAGCAAAGAGAGATGTGTTGCTGTGCTTGGGGAAGGTTGCCCAATGACTTCTATCGATTCCTTCAATTTCACATGGAGAAAATGTGAATTTGACGGCATCAGAGGAAGGCTCTGCTACATGAAGAGGGATAGGGAGAAGAACTGTGAAAATATTGTAGCCGTTGACTTGGAATGAATACCCGTAGCTTTATCGTTGAGTTTCGGTGCCAATGTGGTTTGCCTAGCTAACCGTGGGGCCGAAGACATGGCATTGGGTGAGCCGAGGTAGCACACAGGGCTCGCAGTGATGAGGGCTTCTCTGCCATGGAGTGCTCGATCGTCCTTTTGTGGAGATGCTCTGCTTTGACAGAAGGGAGTTGCAGCCGGTGTACGTTACGTTTCAAGGTGTGCGCATGAGGGTCTGAAGTGCGAATAAAATGTCAGAAGAACCCCCGCCAGTCCTTCACGTCCACTGATAGGCCGTTGGATTCATTAATGTCATCCCCAGACGCCACTACATGAGGACGAACTAGTGTAGCAAGCGATCACCACGAGCATGCATTTCGCCTACTCGTCACGATGAGAGCCAAAAGTGCATAGACATTGTGTGATCCTATATATACAACAGATGGTGAATTCGACGATCGTGTTGACTCACGATGGCAAGGGCGCTTCGCCTCCCATCCCCACCACCTCGGTCAATCGTAGAGATAAACCCAGCCCCAACAAATCACACGAGGGACTTGCAGAGCATGCTTTCGAGCCTGCAGTACTCGGGCACGATAGCCGCGTACGTCATGAACGCATCCACATCCGCCTCTGCAACTTTCGCCAGACCGATCTGCGCCTCCGAGTCAGCGGTGGGCATGGCTACAACGGGCGTGAGGCTTGTCGTCTGCGATGCGATAATACCACCGTTGGCCCCAGGACTGGCTCCACCCGCACCCGGGTCGGGCGTCGTGAATGCCGTGGAGGGCCCACTGGAACCCGCACTCGTGGTAGTGTCCACCGTGGATCCGGTGAGCGTCCGCATACGACTGACATCCCTCCCAAGATCCCTGTCTGCAAATCCGCCTGCAAACACAGACGCGCTGAGGAGCCCTCCGTTCCGTTCCATCTCCTCCATCTCCTCTTCTTCCTCTTCTACGACGACGGTGGAGCCGAGTCCTGATCGCGGGTGTCCGTATGGTGTGCTGGTACCGCTGTTCGCCCCGCTCCCACCGCTCCCACCGAGAGGCCCGTTCACGTTGGTGCGTAGTGGTGTGTTGCCAGATGCGACCCATCGCTTCCCGTGCAACCTCCGAATCTCCTCCTCGAAACCACCAAGACCTCTCCCAGCACCAGACCCACCGCTAGCAGAGCCACGCTCCTTGCCCCAGATCCAGCGCGCAAAGTATGCACCGCCAAGAGAACCTCGGCTCGGGAAGCCACCAGCAGGGGCGTTGCGGTGTGGGACAACTTGTGCCGAGTCTACTTGGGTGCTCGGCATGAACACAGGTGCGTTGAAGACGTCTCCGACCAGGTTTGCAACTGAAGGGAAGTTGGCTGCTGCTCCTGTCACCAGCATCCTGGCCGGTAGCGGCGAGAAGTCATATGGATCGAAAGGGAGCCCAAGACTCGATGCGCGAGTGTTGGGAGCAGATACAGCGATGGGGCTCGGGCCTGGCGTCTGTACGTTGCCGCGATTGCGCGTTGTATTAGACCCCAGGACCCCTGTCGATATCATGCGCGACCATCGGACACGGAAAGAGAGGACTTGGCTTTCGAGAAGACATCGAGGATTTGCGCGAAGATCCCTGAATTCGTTGACTTTGATGCCAGTTTCGAAACGGTAGATCCCCTTGACGTGTGATAGTGGATAGCTATCGCCTTGCAAGAGCCAGAAACTAAAAAGCTTGTCGTCGAGTCTGTGTGGGTAAGAACGAGAAGTTAGGACCGTAATGCATGGTTCGGATGTTATCGACATACCCGATAGAGCCCCCAGGAGGGACAATAGCAACTAGACGGTCAAAGGCGCTCCAGCTCTTTGTGTACATGTCTCGTACCAAAGCACGAGGTACATCAGCATTCCTACACCAGTGGTTAGGCAAAGGCGGAAACGAAAGTTTGAGACAGGTGAGGTTCACCTGCTTGTTAACATAGCGATGTATCTTCGCTTTTCGCCAGTATCTTGTGCAGGGTGGGGGAATAGGTTATAGAGGCGGGTAGGGATGTAATGTTGTGCGGGAGTCAAGAGGGTGTCCATAGGTCCGAAAGATAGAACGGCGTCTCCAGGGGACGGACAAAGCGAAAGATATGCGGAGAGATAATCAGACGTAAATGGAGTGACGATGGTATCTGAATGAAGAATCGACTTCAACGCCCTTCAACAGAGAGCGTCAGAACCTACCGGGTTCAAACCCGTATCTCTCACAGAGATATCGCGACAGATGCGCTGCCTTCCTACCACTCCCCATGTCCACTTCACCTAGCCAGCCTCGAATCCTCCGACCTTCCTCTCGACTGCCGCCAATAATCTCAAGAACACCCTCGTCCCAGTGTCCCTGAGCCGGGCCACCTTGACCACCGGAATGGGCCCACAAACCAGTCGCACATGCCTCCGCTTCACCCATGTTCACCCACTCACCCACGATCATACTGGCCAGGAATGTGCTCGCGAGCTGTACCTTGCCTGTGCGTGCCCAAACATCTGATGTCCAAGACTCCCGAATTCGAAGGAGTTGAGCAGCCAGGATGGAGGCATTTGCACATGTGCCGACGCGAGAGGCCATGATATCAGGACCTCCCAAGAGTGCCTCGACGGCCAAGGCATGGGTATGTGCTGAAGTATCTTGTGCGACGGGGGTATTAGCTAGGGAAAAGGTATTCGGGGGAAGTTGTGAGTGAAGGGGAAGTCGCGGATCCAAAGCGGGGAATGAAGGAATGGGGGTTGATTTCCACCAGACAACAGCATTCTGGAACAACAGGAGCCAAGGTCAGTTCACCGATCCTTGAAAAGAATAACCAGAGCGCTCATTGTTATGTCTAACATACCTGAGCACAACCGCCGATTGATTTTATCCTGGTTACATCGTAATTTCTCGAGAGCTTTTCAAGCAAAAAGTCTGGATTGCAAGACGCGTCGAATAGCACGTGCGCATAAAGTTTATGATCGAGGGAATTCAACAAACACCAAATTAGTAAATTCTTGAAAACACGAAAAATTTGATTCCGCGAATGCGCGCCCACCTAGGGCTTTGACCCACATATCGACTGGAGTCGTGTAGGCATCTCCTGGCGTTGTAAATATACCACCCTGAGTCCTGATCGACGGTCAGCACTACTAAGATACGCGTGACGGGTTATAAAACACGGGAGATGATCAGACAGAAGAGGATGCGTGAAGACGAAAGCGGGTCGGCCAGCAACAAGAAACATGGGATACGTGGAGGACTGGGAAGAAACTCACTGGTATTCAGATAATTCGGTATCAAAATCAACATATTCCACTGCAATGAGGTCCAGGCTTTCGTCTACGATCGATGCGCGTAGTTGATCCGTGGCAAGTTCGAGTCCAAGAAAAAGAGCTGGACCCGATTTCGATCCTGGAGCCATGCTCGCAGATCAGGATGTTATGACGCAGATGTTGCTGCTGTATGGGGAGGTACAGGTCGAGGAGATGATGGGTACTAGATTGATGACCTGGTTGGAGAGCAGGGAAAAAATAGCGGAAAGCCTGGAAAGTGTGCTATTGGCGAGACAGGTTGGTCGTAATCCTGGCGGTCGTGACAGGCAAAAACAAGAAAAGTGTGTAAGAGGAAGAAGGAGACTTGTGAACGGATTCGATTCTCAGGATGCCGCTTATGCCTCCAAGTTCACTTCATCATTCAAAACCCACTTCTTCCCACGCTCACCGCATCGTTTACGTCCTGCGCCGGACCTGCGGAGTCTGGCAGTCGCCCTCAAAAACACATTTATGTCTCATTGACCTCATTCAGCTCGTGTGCAAGCTTTACCACATCGTTCTAGGGGATAGCACTCAAAAATTGGTCCGAAGAACGCAAATAAAACACTCACCCCCCGATTACGAGTTATCTTGATTGCAGGATCGCCTTCTCTTGCATTCCGGGTCACCGTGTTTCCCTATCAAATTGTGTGGACAGTCTAGATTGCTCGAGCTAATCCGATGCACTGTTGTTGCGCACCTTGTTACTAGTCACCTCAGCTTTGCCTTCTTCGACAACTTCCGCTACCTTCCCCGACGGACGTCCGCGACCCCAGTTCCAGCTTTAGAATGTTCAAATCTCGACGGCAACTTGCACGCCTGAGAAGATTACTCACGAGACCTCTTCTCCTACCTCGATCTTATTAAAGTTCTCCATGTGTTGGCTACTCGTTTCGTTCTTCGACATGTGCGTCGGTTTGTGGAAGGGTGTTATATACGAGTTCTCGCACTTGGCTGACCGTTTGCGATCATAAAATTCCAGTCGATGGAATTCGCTCATCGACGTCATCGACCGCTCAGTTCTCCTCGATCTTTCGAGGTACAAGTTAGGAAGCTACAAGCAGAGTAAGTACAACAGCGTTCGATACTCTAAGTGCGTCAGCACGGCGTGGGTTTCTGCCGCTTGCAAAGAAAAGATAAAGTAAATTGAAACGACAACGATAAAGGACACGTTCACTCCTGACCGACATAACTCAACCACATCTGGCACTCCTCCAGCTCCAGCTATAAATCATATCGTCAGCCAACGACTAGATGGGCTGTAAGAGACGTACGTCTGAAATCTGAAGTACGTCCTTCACGTCCAATACAACATTTTCTACTACCTCCGTCGCTTCATGTATATAGATTTGCCAGGAAGTCGGCCGGATATCTTTCGGAGGGATACGCTCAGGAATCGGCGGCGGCGAAAGACGGCATTTACAGCTGGAAGGCGACTTAGATTCTGCTTCGGACTTGTATTGGCGTGCGAGAGAGAAGACAAGGGTATCGACGAGTGCCGCGGCAGTGAGCAGGCTGATGGGGTATTGTAGCATGTCAGGTTCTACAGTTCAAGGTTGTCAACTAAATGAGTAAACGCCGGACTTGTGATAACCCCGACACTTACCAAGGACTGCCTCGAACAGCTTCTCCCAAATTTTGCGTTGAATAGCTGTCCAACCGTCCGGTATCGGTGCGATGGCTTTCCGCAGAGTGGGCAAAGCATTCCATAGCTCGTCCAAGACATCCTGCGGCGTACAGCTCCCCAAAGTAAACTGGAGGGCGTGTAAGATGTCACGCTGTGAGCGCTGGCACCGCTGTATCAGCCATCAGTTGCGAAGCACAAGCATCGGATACTTACCTCAAGATCCTCGTAATACATCGCATGAGAT
The DNA here is from genome assembly GCA_000827475.1 of Paxillus involutus ATCC 200175. Classification (NCBI taxonomy): domain Eukaryota; kingdom Fungi; phylum Basidiomycota; class Agaricomycetes; order Boletales; family Paxillaceae; genus Paxillus; species Paxillus involutus. The sequence goes on from KN819326.1 coordinate 1,244,834, forward strand.
GCGAGTTCCAGGAATTCATCGGCAAATATGAAGCAGAGAGGCGCAAGACAGTCACGATGAAGCTACCGAGTGTTCAGTTGACTGTGACCCTGGTGTTGATGAAAGCATTATCACCTTGACGCTCAACGCCAAACACCCAATCACGAGATCCCATATGACTGTTTCCCGCCCATCCTTCCCACCATTGCAATCTCCCTGGTTTACGAGTTTCCGAGTCACGACTGAAGTGCCGCGCTCGCACACCCCTGAACTATCCTCTCCAAGTTCGTCAGTCATATCCGCAGTTTCATCAACGCCGTTGGTACTCTCGGTGTGAATCTGGGATGGCTCGCACTGACTATCCGGCCCGACGGCAAGGAGACAGTAACGATGGAAGATGTGTGCTGCATGGAATGGCGTGTGGGGCGAATTGCTGAGCTGGTCAAAAAGGTCGTTCCCATGCCGAGATTCAAATCTTCGGTGTTTTCCCGGCTCGGGAAGTGCCTAAGATTAAGCAAAAATTTGCGTTAGTGGACACCACTCATTGCTCTAGGATTAAGCTGACATCAAGTATCCACCCCGTGACATGCTTCCGAAACTCATTCCCGATACCCAAAGCATGCGTCCAGGCGTCGCGGTTACTACGTCGATGCAAAGCAGAAAAAGTGGTGGGATTTGGTGTCGTATCCTGGCTTGCCGAAGACTGAGACGCAGAGCGTGTGCTCTCCTCCTCCCACCGATCACAATCGTTACTCGAGTCGGAACTGCTCGAACTACCACTCGGTTTTGTGGGGGGGCCATTAGTGGATACTGACTTGCAGCGCTCAGCGCGTTTCGCATCGTATGTACTCAGACGGTCTCTTTCGCGCTCTGAGCGTTCCCTGAGTAGAAGCAGCTCGAGACGGCCTACGGCATGGTCTTCAGCACATTGGACAATGGTAGGTGGTACGTGCGGAGAGGGTGCGATGATGGGAACAGTGGAGGAGTGGGAAGATCCGTGGACCGCAACCGTTCGAGAGAGGGGGTTTGCTTTGGAGCGGGCGTAGTCTACAGAATCAGGAAGTGGTGAGCTGGGAGCTGTTGGCGGAAAACTAGCGTCCTTTTTGTCGCTGCGGAGATCGTGGAAAATGGGTGTATCCAGAGAGGACGGGGAGGAATGCGCGTCCTGGAGATTGACGGATCCATGTATGCGTGTTCATTGCTGACTGTAAGCCAAAATGCTAACATTGCTGATCGTAAATTCTCGTACCGTGGACAAATTCGAGCATTCTGACACTTCTGTTTTCAGTGACTGAGCCCGACGTATACTCGCGGGCTCTTTGGTTGAGTAATCTAACATGGGACTCGAAGCGTCGGGAGGGTTATGAGATATCTTTCGATCGAGCTTCGCTTTCTTGTGTGGCAGAGGACATCCTGTGTCCTCAATCGTGGATCGACGTCGTTTCAGGGAACTGACATGGCCAGCTGGAGAGAGGCGTGGTACTTGTTCGCTGGATCTAGGAGAGAGCACCATTGAGGAGATGGCTTGTCCATTCAAATCGCCGGTCGTGACACCTCGAGGTGTTTGACAATTCGAAGAGCTGTGAAATTGCAGGGGTACCGGCGAGTCGACAATAACAACAGCGCTGAAGGCGACTTTAGCGTTCTTCTGGCGAGCTACAGGAGTTGGACTTCCGCAATCAGCATCGAATGGCGGTTCCAGAACAGATCCTTGCTCGCCATCTTGTCCAACGGGGCTTTGTGGCGTATCCGTGATTCGTCTGTCTGCGCATATATCCTGTGTATGACCGACAGCCCCTTCGTCCACCACGGGAGTCTGTACATTTGGGCTTTTCATTAGAACATCACGAGACGAGTCCGAGGAGCCATCCTTGGCCATGTCCGAAAGGATGTTCGAGGTTGCACCCATTGACTGTGCGCTTTGATCGTGAGGTTTGGAACCAGAAATGGGGGAGCGCCTTATCGATGTTAAATGGGCGTTTGAATCGTTCACAAGCCCAAGGTCGTTAGGGGCTGTCCTTGTAATCGATACGCCACGGCGGCCAAACAATACAGGTGGTGGACCCACAATGTGATCTAGCTGTGACAGAACTTTATCCGTTGGTGAGGAGTCTGCCATGATACAAGGAGGCGACGAAGAGGAGGGAGGGAGAGTTCCATCCGGAGATTCGCATTTTTTGTTCTCGTTACTGTGGGTGGTTGTATTCGATCGTGATCCCAGGCCTTGCCATGTATCGTCGAGCGCCTTGCTTTCGAGAAACTCTTCCTTTTCGAGCGGGTGGTTTGCATTGTGATGCGAAAATAACTCGGTTCCAGACACCACAGCAATTGGTGGTTCCCAGTGATCCCCAACGGTAGAAAGATTTAGAGACCCCCGAGATACGAAGGGTAGGCTCGAGAGGACGGGTCCGCACTTGGAACAGGACGAACTCGGCAAGGAGCAGAGCAACCGTGGTTCCATGAAAGGAGCCAGAATCGAGAATGAAGCTTACAAGGATTAAAAATCGAAAATTGGTCCTATATATAGCAGATTGTAAGAGTTCGAGACAGGAGGCTTGCACTGCCTGAAAAGGAAATGCAGTCAGATGTTCGCATCGCCTCGCACTGAGCATTAGTCAAGCTCTACAGGTTGTGTACACTGTACAGGGCTCAGCATCTACGTGACATGGGATGGCGCCGGAGGCCTTGCAAATTAAATACACTTCGAGGACGAATTCAATATGCCCCATTGGTTCCAAAACTAACCCTTGATCATATTGCTAAGCTTACTACCCAAGAGCCGAAGTAAAGCATAGCTACCTGAATTGGGCTTCACTGCGCATTTACTGGGTGTATCCAGTGATGGTAGCGACATTTTTCATAGGGCCGACCTTACCACCGCTTGTCTGCAAGCCCGACCAGTCCAAGGTACCTACACAGGCCAACCGTTAGTGTCTCTTCTTAAAGTCGACATAGCATTGTACTTACCAGTACAAGAACCTTTACCGCAGTTAACGGCAACCATGTAGGCATCGCTCGCAGCGGTTAACCATAGCCGCTGACACGAAGCCAAAACAGCACCGTCATCAACCAGGTAACGAGGATTCAGTCCATACAACTCCGTGAGACTGGTTTACTTATGTGGACTACACTTTATAGGATGATTGCCTGACTATTAACCGGGGTTCAAACATAGTGATCGAAGACAACTACTGCGATGGTGGTCACGGTATCTCCATTGTAAGAACACGGTGACATATCACTTCTACCTTTTCACGTTTCCTTGACGTTTTGCTCGAACCACAGGGCTCGATTACCTCGAATGTCGTTGTCGAAGGTGTCCTTGTTCAAGGCAATACAGTTGTCAACAGGTACTGCCACGGGTCGATGCATGATTGAAGACCTAACTTACTGGACAATCGTTAGCCAACAAGCGTTCCGCATCAAGACCGACAAAGTTGCGACCAACAGCATTGTCTCCAATATCGTCTATAGTGTACGCCGCAGTTTCCCACAAATCCCTTCCAACCGCTGACAATTCACATTTAGGATAATACCGCAACCAACTGCACCGAATACGGCGTTCTGATCACCCAGAGTTACCCTGAAACTCTTGGTACCCCCGGAAATGGGGTTATCATTTCTGTGAGCATTCTTCCGATAGTGAAATAGAGCAGACCATTCAAGTTGCTCCGATAGGATATCAGCTTCAACCCGGGCACCACTACCCTGAGATACAGCAATATCCTCACCTTTGCCGAATGGCCACGTTACTTCCGCTGACGTCGAAGCCGTCGGTGTTGTGTCCTGTGAATCACCTCAATGCCCATCGTTTTTCGTACGACACATTCCATACCAGCTGGGAGACCTTTACTGTGAGCGTTGGGGTAGTTGCCTTGACCTGCCAAGATCAAGGTTAGGAAATATATCAGTGGTGAGTGAGCTGTCTACTGTCGTCGACGGTGACACCGGTAATGTTCAAAGGACCAGGGTTTACGACGGCAAAGGCTTGGGCAGGTGAGTTCACCACGTAAACATCCTGCGAACACGTCGGTTATATGAAGATGTCGCTGGGAAACCACATACAGACAGCGTTCCCGAAATCTCAATCCTAGAGTAGGGCTTGGGTTCAGCGGAAGGAATAAATGAAAGCCACGCCACTGCACGCACTTCATCATAGGGCGGGGTTTGGTGACACCGCCGTCGGATCCTTTACCATCCTACACAGAGTAAGCGATCGATTGCGCGGGAAATGTCCAGCAAATTCATTTACCCAGTAGAAAGGTCCGCCACCGTCCCACCTTTGTCCATTTCCGTTGACTAGAAGATTGCAGATGCAATCAAGGCGAAACGAAATTCAAGTCCGGTGCTTACATTCGATGTTGGTTCCTCTGTAGTGAGAACTCAGAGGTTACCAAAGGGGGATCACATCTTGAGCAGCTGTAACTGCAACTTACTTGACCAGGAATAGGGGACCAGCCCAGCTCATGTTACCGAATTGGATCTCGCCCACTACAATTCGTTAGGCCACCGCATAGAAGATGACCACACCCATGGAGTAGGTCACTCACAAACATTGACAGTCGTGCCGTTCAATAAGTTGAGGTTGAAGGTCCGACCAGCGGGTACAGTGAACGCGTTGATGTTCACGGTCGTGCACTTAACCGCAGTGCTCACGTCGCTCAACGACGAGATAGTTCCCGTGCAGTGGCTGGACGACCTAGCCTGAGGCGCCGCCTTAGCAAGTATAAAGAGAGAAGCGAGAACAAACAGAGGGAACATGGCCGAGTTCTCGTGCGTTCAACAGTGGAATGCTAGTTCTTCACCATGATCAGCCCTGTTATATTTGTCCCTCCATCATAGCACCTAGCGACGCGGTGGAAGTTCCATGGCACGCCCATAGGTACCAGCATTCATGAAAATTAAGCAAATTCTACGGATTTGGCACACATATCACAGCCACATGATCGCCAAGTCCTTTGAGCCAACGCTGTCGTCCATTTCAAATACCCCTTTCGCATTTCCTCAACGTCCTCAGTAGTAGTCCACGGAATTATTGGTGTCGAAAGCTCATGTCAGTGATACCAAATCCCTTCGGGCAGACCTGGATCCGGGCAGATACCACGCAGACATAGTGTCGTGTGTATTTTTTTATTTTTACAAGTGCACTGCCGACTGGTCTCTTCAACTGCAAATGGGTGACCGACCACAGAAGAAGATTGACGACAATATCAGAAGCAAGCTGTAACCAACATGTAGGCATCTCACACCAACGCACTCCATATTACAGCGTGATGGGTTGGACACAATTGCCAGCAAGGCAATATTTGTACCTCATCGTATAATAGAGATTTTAGAGATTTTCCGCCGATCAACCATGTATCTCATCAGCAGCTCAATCACCGCATGTGATTGCACAGCTGGGTCCTGCACGGGCTCGCGCACGGCCAAGATATCTATCATTTTGGGCTTTCACCACTGTGTACTTGCGTGAATGCAGTGGAGGGAAGCCACCCATCAACTATATCTTTCAATCAGCGCCAGCAAACTGTGGGCAAGTTCACAGAGGTTATGATGCTGCGGCACCAGGACCTCGGAATACGTGGCATGTCCGGGCATGTCGGCACGGCATCGTAGACAGCTTCGAAGTCACGCTTAAAACGCTCCCGTGAAACGATACCGCTCGAGATTCCATCGTCAGTAGCAACAACGTCCAATATATGACTAGGGATCGTCGGAGTCCTTGCTTGCCACTCCTGCACTGTTACATTCAACACCCGATAACGACTCGGAGCATAGGCGAAAAGGACATACTCTCGCAACGAGGTGGTACTAAACTCTAGTACTAGTACTCTATGAACGGCAAAACTTCAAGATCAGTAAGTTAACAAAAGTCTTATTTGGGAACTTAAATGAACTTACCGATCTTGTGGGTCTCGCCACATTCGAACGGCATGCTTGAGATGTAACCGCGTGGGCATTCGTCGTCGTTGCCATTGGCTGCATGACGTGGGTACGGGTATCGGTGGGTTGCATGGCGGAGCCGTCGGCATCGCTACACCGGCCTTTCTCGTCTCCCTTCTTTTCCTCCCATCGCCTCTCATTCCACATTCTTCCGGTACGTGCATATAATGAAAAGAATTGCTTATCATGTGGTCTTGTGGCTACAGGTGCCGTCTCGTCGTCGTTGTGGCTGCGTGGTCGTTAACGCATGGCCAGTGCCAGCACACCAACGGCATCGCGAAGCCCACAACGGCCATGCGGCAACAGCGTAAGAATGTGCACGCGCGGAGTCCCTACAATGGGTCCGTCACAACGACACAGCGACAGCGCTCGCTCGCTTACCACTCCTCCCCTTGAAGCCCCTTACGACGACACGCCAACAGTTGCGGCCACTGCGGGACGGACAACACGAGCCTGCACGCAATCACAGTAGGCCTTGCAAATTCAATACACATCAAGGGCGAACTCAATATGCCAAGCCGTGACTACTACCGGAGTAGTCGAAATAAAGCATAGCCACATGAGTTACGATCACTACGCATTTACTGGGTGTATCCAATGATGGTAGCGACATTTTTCATCGGGCCGACCTTACCACCGCTCGTCTTCAAGCCCGACCAGTTCATGGTACCTACACAGGCCAACCGTTAGTGTCTCTCCTATAAAGTCGATATAGTATGGTATACTTACCAGTGCAAGAACCTTCGCCACAGTCAACGGCGACCATGTAGGCATCGCTGACAGCGGTCAGGGTGGTGGTGCCAGGATAGAAGTTGACATCCTATCGAGAGAACCTGAATGATCTGCTGTATTTCACCC
>KN819326.1:1257008-1268754 GCA_000827475.1 Paxillus involutus ATCC 200175
TGGTCAAAGGACCAGGGTTCGAGATGGAAAAGGTTTGGGCGGGTGAGTTCACCACGTAAACATCCTGCGAACACGTCGGTTACGTGAAGATGTCGCTGGAAAACCACATACAGACAGCGTTCCCGAAATCTCAACCCTGGAATGAGTGTTGGGTTGAGTGGAGGGAATAAATGAAAGCCATGCCGCTGTACTCACTTCATCATAGGGTGGGGTTTGATGACACCGCCGTTGGTTCCTAGACCATCCTACACAGGGTAAGCGATTGATTGCGCGGGAAATGTCCAGCAATTTCATTTACCCAGTAAAAAGGTCCGCCACCATCCCATCTTTGTCCATTTCCGTTGACTAGAAGATCACAGATGTAATCAAGGCAAAACGAGATTCAAGCTTCAAGCCCGGTACTTACATTCGATGTTGGTTCCTCTGTAATCCGAACTCAGAGGTTACCGAAGGGGGATTATATTGTTAACAACTGCAACCGCAACTTACTTGACCTCAAACAGGGGACCGGCCCAGCTCACATTACCAAATTGGATCTCGCCCACTACAATTCGTCAGGCCATCGCATAGAAGATGTCGGCGCCAGGGAGCAAGTCACTCACAAACATTGACAGTTGTGCCGTTCAACAAGTCGAGGTTGAAGGTCTCACCGGCGGGTACGGTGAACGCGTTGATGTTCACGGTCGTGCACTGAACCGCAGTCCTCACGTCGCTCAACGACGAGATAGTTCCCGTGCAGTCGCTGGAAGGCGTGGCCTGAGGCGCCGCCTTAGCAAGTATGAAGAGAGAAGCGAGAGAAAACATAGGGAACATGGCCGAGTTCTCGTGTGTTCAACAGTGGAATGTCTGTTGGCTGCTGGGACAGCTTTGACAATGATCTGCCCTGTTATACCGTCTGTCCATCATAGCACCTGGCGGTCCGGTGGGACACGCATAATCACGGGGGAGGGAAATTTTACTTCTTGACAGTCTACCGCCTGAGATGGCTCCTCGAATATCTCATACCTGGGAGTACGCAGCGGGATGTATGCCTCGCAGAAATCACCAAGCGGCCCGGCGAAACGCGGTGATCCTTGTTTTCCCTCTCGTTAGTGGCGCATTCCAGAGAGAATCGTGGTACTATTTGTGGTTCTTGAGGTAGGACGGGACCGAAGGGCAACATTATAATGATCCAGGTTGACGTCAAACATGTGCACGCGAAGGTAGTCATGCGTGTCGGAGGCAAAGACCTATTGCAACGTGTGGATATTTTAAGTTCCAACGAGAGAATGCACGTCCGCCTGGGCGTCCAGACCCATGCTCGGATGGCCCTTGACAGAATCAAACTGAAATTCCCCGCTCGACTGGACGCGTATTCAAGTTAAAGATGCGGAGAGGATCCGAATCGGCGTTTGAGGCGAAGCTAATACGGGGGAGCCACATCACTGTTACTGCAGTGGCCTGAGTTGTGAACATATCTCTGAGAGACCGTGACGGGGTTTCACCTTCTTTGAATCTTTTACGCCCGAATGTTGCCCACGCCACGTAGCGGTCCGGTCGGAGCTGTTTCTGTTTTTGTGGCTAGGACATTGTTGATGCTATCGAATCTTGAACTAAAGTTATGGAATGGCGTGCGATGTCTTGAGCTGGGGGAAATAGGTCACGGTAATGGGGAGAAAAGGTTATGTAACAGCACTGCCTGCATCCGTCCCGGTGGCCGGGAAGTCTAAATACCCGCGGCCCCGGCGGCACGCGGAAGATCTAGGGAAAGTACTACATCTTCATTGAACCAATTAGTATGTATCTGAGATCTGAACCTTTGCATGATTCGTGCCAGGAGTATACACGTTCGCTAACCAGAAATATATCACTGCGGAACACAAATGACAATCGCACAAACAAACACACAGTTTCTTCAAGATCGTACATACATCGCCGTTGTTACATCGCAGTTCTCGAGACTCTTCGGAAGTACAAGTCATTTCCCTCCTCTCCCGTTCCACATGATGATACAAAGTAGTGGGGTGCACTTAGGCACGTACTTCATCGCACTCAGCCTTCCAGCCGGTCTATAAGACACCAGATCAGTGATTGTTGAGAAGATTAGAATATGATCGACGTACGGGGAAGAGGCCCCCGTGGCTAGTCCAGTCGCCCAGGTGGGCAGGTTTGGTCTTGTCGTCGTCATCGTGGACAACGGCTGCAGACTTCAACGTAACCTCGACGGGGTGGAACTTCTCGTCAGCGGCCTGGTCAGCGGGGATGGCAGGCGCGTCTGCACCACCCTTAGCAGATGCCAGCTCATAACCGCACACATCCCAGAGCTTGCCATGTAAGGCCTTACTGACAAGATGCGCTGTATTCTCGACGTTGTTCTTGGAACGGTCGGTGACTGTCCGTACGATGATCTCGCTGACAATGCGAGGAGGAATGTATATCACTCCATGAGTGATTGAGACGGTATCACGGCGGCTAATGCATCCTTCACATGGAGCGCTGTCCTCGGTCGCAAAGACGTTGACGTTACCAATGAGAATCTCTTTGTACTCGTCCGGGGATCCTTTCTTCTGCACAGTTTGCGTGTAGAAGACCTTCAACTCATAAGTGCGACCAAATGCACGGTGGGGGAGCTTGACGTCAATGATGAACAGGTGGAAGGCCCTGATAGCCCGGAAGTGGGCTGGGAGGGAAACAGCTCCTATGCCGTCAATAGAAACTTTAGCGGTGTGTGCTGAGTCGATGTCGTCGTAGAAGTCCGAGATCCTTTTGCGCGCTTCTTCACGCTCTTTGAGGTCGGCTGCTGGTTTGTCAACTTTGATGCCCAAGAATTCCTTGTAAGTGTAGTCTGAAGTAAAATATGAGATTCAGGGCAGATGGGGTCGGAAGGGGGCATTACATTTGGGGTGAACATCTGAGGTGAGGAAACGCGTTTCGTCGCTCGTCCAGTAAGTACCTTTTTCGTCGTCGTGCCTCCATGGAATGAGTGGGCCAGAACCGCCGCCTGGTAATTGCCTTCCGTTGTACGTCTGATAATACGTCCCTGTTGGGTGGGGTTTCTCGTCTTGGATAAGATTACGGCACTAACCTGGGTCCATTTCTCAGGCTTGCCATCTTTGACATAGCCCTCGTTCATCCAGTAGTTCGGGTAGCACCACTCCCACAACGCAACTGTCAACATGGATTAGCGTACGAACTGTCCATCATCCAAATATCACATACAGAGTCTGTCGACGTTGGCGTGATGGACTGAATGCCAATTTAAGTCAGAAGAGGACATTTTCCAGTGGCGCCACTTACAGTAGAAGAAAGGGTCAAATGCTGCCTAAACCACCCAGCGCTCAGCATGCATCGAGAGTACATGGAAAGCACACTTACATATTCCGGCTGACCCTGGTTGCATAGGAGACGCTCAGTCATCAGTCGTGTGGAAACAAGAAGCACTGACCATATGCCCGTTTCCACCCTGATTGTGTTGCAGGTTAGTTTATGGAATTGATCGGCAGCGTAAGACATACAATAAGTCCATGAACAGAATTGTGCACGCCCTCCAAGGAGCCGTTGAGCATTTTTTTGCCCTCATCAGACAGAGGAGCCACACTCGCGAAGTGGTCGTAACTGCAGGGTATTCATCGAAAATGATCGACATGAAATGAGGATATTCACTCACATCGACGAAGAGTCACCACCAGATGGGAACGAGAACAGCATCTTGACTTTCGCCCTGAGATCCTCTACCTGGGCTTTAAGTTCCCTGATGGTTCTAGGATGAGTGGCGATACTCCACTACGATAAATTTCACCGACCTGTCGAGCTCGGTAACGTTAGTCTGAGGAGGATCAGAAGGGATCACTCCTGCGTGCCGATATGTCTGTTGCCATTCAGGGAAGTTTGCCTTGGCCATCCCCTGCGATTGGTGGGCAGGCCATGGAATATCTGCCGAAGAGGCTCAGCTCGATTTAGCCGAAGATAATAACAAGAATGTGATCGCTTCAGGTGAAGTCAACGTGTCTATGTACTTCTCGGCTTAAATTAACGTTCTGCCATAGGTTACTGCCAGTATGTTCTTCTAACATTGTAGCCAGGGTAGGCCTACTTGTCTTACACCACTATCTAGCCATAGCGTCATCGGTTTCCCATCTTGGCACCGCCCTTACGTAATGCTCATTGAAGTTCGTGGAGGTTCAATGTTTTCACTCTCGTCTGCTAACGAAGTTCTTGCAGCAAGCCATTGGAGAATATGCTGACAATGTCGCGCAACAAATCGAGAATAAGCATCCTGAAGAAGTCGGCCTTTGGGTCGACGCAGCCAAGAAACTGCGTTTCCCGTACGTCCTTGTATCACATCGCTTTAATGTTATTCTTAATCCCGGACAGGTACTGGGACTGGGCTGGATACCATGTCACGGACGACGAGTTCCGCGGATTCCCTTCTCTCTTCTATGAAGAGCCCTTGTCCGTCATAAGCTTGGGAAAAGAACTCGTGACCGTGCCTAACCCACTTTCATACTATAAGTTCCGCCGCATCCCTGGCGACTTCAAGGTCATGGAACGGGTAGGCGATATTGTTGACTACATTACATGCCATTTCATTGACATTTATCCACTCGCGGTAAGGCCTGCCGTGGATTCCCCCTATGTCCATAAGGGTAATGGCTGGATTCAACTCTGGAGGAACGACATCGGCGAAGGGAATGGGATCGTTTTTGATCCAGGCAAAACCGAGGACAAAGAGCGTCCACTGGTAGGGATACTGAGCCTGCAGCTCCTGTACGGGAATGCGCTCAAAGGTTCCCCCAGTGGAGCGTCGACCGGTGATGGGATAGAAGCTGTCTCTGCCTGGTTGGGGTGGCATGGTTTGGGAAGGTGGAATAAGAACAGAATGAGTAGAGGTGGTAGCCTGCTGATGTTCGAGGGGAGTATGACCTTTTATACCAACTTGCAATGTCCTACTTCCCCCATTAAGCCAGCAGTACACCAATGTCACGAGCCTCTGACCAACGCACTTATTGCGCAACCCTTGAGTCACGGGGAACTACTGATCATTAAGATTATCCACTGAACAAAATGCATACCCTCATGGAGAAGCGATCGATTGTGGAGTTAGTCGAGTAAGCCCAGAAGGCTACCAGTTCGCTATAGAACAATGTCAATGAGGTATTTGATGCGGATCTCGAGTGGCCCCAGAAACGTCCCAGTTGTTCGCTTCAAATTTGTTGACCCAGACCTGCGAAGTCGGAAGAACCGTCTACCGAGGTATAAGCCGAAACGTCAGGGCGAGCCTGAAGGGGCACCTCCATGATAGCGATGTAGTCCCAATTGAGTAGGAGTGTACAGAGCACATCAGTGTGTTAGTATGGCTTGATTGGAGCTTCCCTGAGCTGCGGGGCGGGGTTCTGGAGATCTCTGTCCCGAAAGGAGCAAAGAAAGCTGACAAGATGAAGCATTGATCAACTTGGGAACAATGGGAAGTTCAGTAACCATTCAATCAATTCCTTCAGATGTGAGAAACCGTTCGTTCAGCGATCGTTTGAGTTACCTTTTTGTTGCGCTTTCAGCAACTCCAAAACCAAGAAGAGCCACATACCTGTACCATACCGAAACGGGTCCGAAGTTCTGACCCCTCCTCATTGCCCCCTCATGTATCTCTTTCGTATTTCCATAGTAAATTTCAAGTTGCAACACCGATAGGCGAAAGTGACAACCGGTCAGAAATGCCTCACCGTCCATAACGAGAACCGAATCAATTGTGGTAACGTCTTCGCACTCCCTGGCCATGTGAGGGAAGTTGGTTTTGCCCCAGTCACTCTTCTTGCGACTGATGTCGTCTGCTCAATCTGCTCAATCACATCAGGTTCTACTAACCATAGCAATGCAGGTACATGCAGTCCCTCCTGCTGTGCACTCGTCGCGCGTTGCTTGCTCCCGAGTCCTTTGGCACGTGCGATGGAATTAAAGCCATCTAAGCCTCGAAAAAGAACTGTGAGGTGCCTGGGAATTGGCTAGTGGAGTGTGACGAATAGGACTGTTTCTTCGGGTCCACAAGAACGGCAATGATGCTAGACAATCAAACTCGACATTTCGGGATGAGGTGAAAAACTTTTATTGGCTACTCGGTCTGATCTTTTATGGCTTGGAAGACCTCGTGTTCGATCGCATCAATGTTTCGAAGCGCATCTACTATCGACCGAGTAAAATGGGTCTTTTCATACAATCGATGCACCTCATGATCACCGAGGGCAGAGCGTTATCAGATCAGGGGGAGCGCCTGCAGGATCTAATGACGGGGACCTTGATGGCTTGGGATCTTCGTGTGCTCCATTAACCTTGCCTCATGGGCCCGCTAGTCACCAGACTAGGGCCCAGCGTGTAAGATGGTGGGACAGAGCTGACCCTGGCCCATCCAGTTGGGTTGGACGAGTCATCCCGTGATAAAACCGGCAGTATTGACGGAGCTGCGAATGAGGCCGGCGAGCTTGAGGAGGCTAACTACGGGACGCGCAAGCGCGGTGCTCCAGCCAGGCTTTGGCAACCTGGGAGAACCCTGTTGGGACGACTGAGGAGGGCGATCGGGTGTACGACCTTGAGCGTCAAAGCGATAATGCTTTCATCAACACCAGCGTGGTAGTCAACTCAACCCTGTATGGCTGTTTAGCCCGGCGGTAAGGAGAAAATAAGATGGAGGATGTGCCGCATAAAATGGGCTGCAACCGTTCGAGAGTGGAGGTTGCTTTGGAGCATGCGCAGTCTACGGAATTGCGAAGTGGGGCGCTAGGAGCTGTTGGCGGCAAGCCCAGAGGTGATCGCAAGTGCTCATACCGGACAAATTCGACGATTCTGACACTTCTGATCACAGTGACTGAGCCCGACATATACTGGCGGGCTGTTTGACTGAGACTCGAAGCGTTTGAAGGGTCACAAAAGGACTTTCGGTGTTTAGTGGGTTTTCTGCGAGGGCATCTTGAGGTGACGTCTTGTCTATTGCTTTGCCAGTCGTGAGACCCTGAGGTGTTTGACTGTCCGAAGCTGAGATATGCCAGGGTACCGGCGAGTCGACGATAGCAACAGCGCTCATGACAGCTTTAGCGCTCCTCCGGCGAGGAAAAGGAGTCGAACTTCCGCAGTCAGCATTGACCCTAGGCGGCTCCAGAACACGACCTGCTCGCCATCTTGTTCAATGAGCCTTTGTGTCTTGTCTGCGGCTATCTGACTGCGCACATACTGTGTATGACCGATAGCCCGTCGCCCACCACAAGGGCCTGTATATTTGTGTTTTTGCCAGCCGCTATCAAAACGTCATAAGACGATTCCGAAGAGTCATCCTTGGCCATGTCCGAATGGATGCCCGAGTTCTGGAGGGTTGCATCCATTGACTGTCTGTTTTTATCGTGAGGTTTGAAAACAGGAGTAAAGAGACGCCGTACCGATTCTATATGGGCATTGGGATCGTTCAGAAGTCCATACCTCAGGCCTCAGGCCTCAAGGTCCTTGGGGAAGAAAAAATGGACCCGTAGGTGACGTCTAGATGTGACGGAACTCTATCCATCGGCGATGCGTCTGCCATGATGCAAGGAGGTGACGAAGAGTTCGGAGGGAGGGTTCCATCTCAAGATTTTCACAATTTTTGTTTTCGTTACTGACTGGTTGTGTTCGTTCATCATGCCATGTAGCCGAGTCATGCCTTGTTTTCGAGTCTTCCTTTTCGAGCAGATGGCAACAGACGGCACAAAAGTTACTTCTTCCAGGACAGCGATTGGTGGTTTCCAGTTGTCGTTATATAAAGGTAGTAGAAAGATTCAGAGGTCCTCGGAATACGGGGTACAGGCTCAACAACTTGCAAGAGCGTTTAAATTACGTCAGACTGCCTTGAAAGGAAGTCGTAGTAATGGACAAAACTTCGTTGTCGTTGATTCAATCATCGAGGCTCTGGTGACCGCTACCGCCCGAGAACTCGAAGTAAAGCATAGCTACATGGGGAGCTTCAAACATCATTACAGATTTATCGGGTCACCAGCGACGACCTCACCGCCAGTGCCACTCGTCTTCAAGCCCGACAAGTCAGACTGGTCGTCCTTCCTGCCAACTCCCTAAGATGCCTCCGCCTCCTAACACAGGCTGAGTCGGTTCAACTGTCAAACGTTCATTAATTATTCCTCTAATAGGGCTCATATGCCTGGGTTCACCCCAATCGAGCCTATCTCTGTCCGTCGGAGTGACATTGATTCATTTCATGTTGCCAGCTTTCAAGACGCCGAAAATGGCCGCCCTTCCTGAAAAAACGTTCTGGTTGCACTCACAAAACGTACACACCGTCGGGCTTCTCTTACTCCTAGCAAGTCTTTCCCTTGGATTCTCACCCGCGAATGGTGAATATGTGAGCGTTCACCAACTGGTGCGTTCTACACTCATGACTCAGCAGCCAATGGGTTAGCGCTTCAGACACGGGTGCGCAGGATTCGGTGGACCACGTCTATATACAGTGATGGCGGTTCCGACGCTGGCGCCCATGTCGAAACAACCTTTGGAGATGACCTTACACTAAAATCTGAGATCTTGAGACCGCGGAACACAAATAACAGTCGCAAAAACAAACACGCCATTTCAAGATTGTACATACATGTGTAGTGTTGTTACATCGCAGTTCTCCAAGATTCTTTATAAGCACAATATACTCCCCGTCATCTACTGTTGCACATGATCATGCAGTGCAGTGAGTGCACTCGGTCGTGGCCTTACGGACCACCTCCTCACACTCAGCCTTCCAGTTGCTCTATAAGACATCGGATCAACGATTGTTCAGAAGAGCATAAAACCTGATCGACGTACGGGGAAGAGGTCCAGGTTACACTCCCAGGCGAATTCGTAGGTAGGGTTGCCCTTGTCGTCCTTGTTCTGGGTAACGACTGAAGAGCACAATTTGACCTCGGTGGGTAGGAACTTCTCGTCAACATCCTTTTTATTGGGAGCCACTTCTTCACCACCCTGAACAGATGCCAGTACTTCGTTGGACATCCCCAAGAGCTTAGCCGACAAGGCCTTAGCGATCAGTTTTGCCGTAGTATCCTTGTTGAGCGTGGAACGGTCAATGCCGCTCCGTACGATGATGTCGCTGACAACGCGAGGAGGAATGGATATGGATCCTTGAGAGGTTGGGGCGGTTTCACGGCTGATGGTGCATCCTTCGCAAGGAGAATCGCCCCCTCTCGCGAAGATAGTGATGTTACCAACCCACTTCTCTTTCTCGTTCTTTGCGTTATAGTCCTCGCAGGAGACCTCGAATTTGTAAGAGTCACCAAATGCGTGTTGGGGGAGCGTGACGTCAATGACAAACAGGCGGAAGCCCCTCCTAGACTTGTATTCGGCTGGGAGGGGGACATGGCCAACGTTTTCAATGTAGACGTGAGGGCCAGCGTAGAACTCCAAGATCTTTGCGCGCGCTTCTCGATGCTCTTCGGGGCTGCCCGATGGCCCGTCAACTTTGATGCCCAAGAATTCCTTATAAGTGTAATCTGAAGGTAAAAACAAATAAGATTAAAGGGGAGATGGAGTCGAAAGGGGGATTACATTTCTTGGGGTAATCCTCACGCGGGGAAGCATCGGAAGGGAGGAAACGAGTTTGCTTGTTCGTCCAGTAAGCACCGTCTGCGTGCTTCCATGGAATGAGGGGGCCACCATCGCCGCCTCCCACATCCTTTCCGTTGTACGTCTGAGAATACGTTCATTTTGGCTGGAGCGTCCGACCTTGGAGATAAATATCGTACTAACCTGGGTCCACGGCTTTTTCACGCCTGGCGTCTCTTCATACTCGTCTCCCATCCAGTACTCGGGGTAGCACCACTCCCACAACGCAACTGTCAACATGGCTTAGCGTTTGAGCTGTTCGTCATCCGGGTGGTACATACTGATTCGGTCGATGTTGGAGTGATGGACTGAAGGGAAATTAGAATCAGAAGTGAACGCTTTCCAGCAGCGTCACTTACAATAGAAGAAAGGGTCAAATGCTGCCTAAACCACTCGGCGCTCAGCGTACATTGTCAGCACATCGAAAGCACGCTCACATAGTCCGGAGAACCCTGGTTGCATGGGGGAGACATCCAGTGATCAGTCGCGTCAAAGCACAAAACAGAAAGGACTAACCATATTCCCGTTTCCACCCTGGTTGTGCTCAAGGTTAGTTTATGGAATCGATAAGCGGCGCAAGACGCACAGTAAGTGCGTGAATAGCGTTGTGCACGCCCTCCAAGGAGCCGACGGTCATATTTTTGCCCCCGTGTGACAGACGATTCATACTCGCGAAATGGTCGTAGCTGCAGGTACCAAGTTAAAGTGATCGACATGAAATGCGCGTATCCACTCACATCGAGGAAGAGTCACCGTCATCTGGGAATGAGAACAGGTTGGCGATTTTCGACCTGATGTCCTCCACCTGTTTTCTAAATTCTCTAAGGACTCTAAGGTGAGCTACGACACTCCAATTTATTTGATTTCACTAACTCATTGAGGTCGTCAATGTTGCTCACGGGAGGATAAGCGGGGTTCGCTCCTGTCCGCCGATAAGTCCGTGTCCATTTAGAGTAGGATGCCGTCTCCTCCTTTCTCTGCTCAACGCTAATGAGATGACATGTGATGTAGTCAACGATAACACCTACGTTCACCCAGTCGACGAATCCATGAGCCTCTGGCGTGTGGGGGTACTGGAAGTATGACAGTGGGTTAGGCACCCTCACATCTTGACCATCCAAGTCTTTGACGGTCAGCGCGTCCGTGTAGAAAAATGAAGGGAATCCACGGAACTCGGCGTCCGTGACCTTGTGTTCGGCCCAGTCCCAGTACCTGTCTGAGATTGAGAATAAGTTATAGCGGTGTAACACAAGTGCGCACGGGAAACGCAGTTTCTTGGCTGCGTCGATCCAAGGGCCGGCTTTCTCAGGATGCTTATTCTCGATTTGTTGCGCGACATGGTCAGCATATTCTCCAATGGCTTGCTGCAAAAACTCCGTTAGCGAATGAAAGTGTCATTATTGATCTCCACGAACTTCAATGAGCATAACGTAGGGGCGGTGCCAAGTTGGGAAACTGATATTCCTGTGACTAGATGGTCGTGTAAGACAAGTCTACATACAGGAGTAATGGGAATAACACACTGGCAGTAACCTATGGCGGAATATCAGTCTAAGCCAAGAAAAGCAAGCGCGTTGACTTCACCTCCAGTGTCCAGGGCCGTGTCCCACGGCGGCCTGTTGTCGAGGCCCAAAGCGACGTCTGCCTGAGTTCTTCCATGGCCTGCCCACCGGCGGTAAGGCTGGCCATGGATCCCCCCTATTTGCATGAAGGAAATTGCTGGCTTCAGTTGTGGATTATCGGCAGGGAAACTGGGCAAGTGAATTGGTGTCTCTTTGATCCAGGCAAAACCGAGGATAAAGAGCGTCCACTGGTAAGGGTGCTGATCTCGCAGCTCCTCCACAGGGATGCGCTCACAGGTCAGCCCGGTGGAGCTTCGACCAGTGATGGGATAGAAACGTGACGCGACTGACATAGTTGGTGCAGGTGAAGTAAGAACAGAATCAGTAGAGGTGGTAAGCTGCTGATGAAGCTTGAAGTTCGAAGAGAGTACAGCCTTTTATACCATTTCCCCCATCAGAACTGGCAGCAGTACTACGCCAAAGGGCCTGAGTTCTAAGCCTACATGACCAACAAAGTTGGGACTCCACTGCCGGTCGTTAATGTTTGTCCACTAAACAAAAGACATACTTGCACGGACGTCGGAGAA
>KN819326.1:1281779-1293206 GCA_000827475.1 Paxillus involutus ATCC 200175
CAAGGCATCAAGTACCAGGACTGTAAGAACTGAACGAGAATAAGCGATACAAGCCGAGTGTGCTGGTGCGTGCGAGAACGGATGGGTCTGATATACAGTGCGGATGCGGGTGTACATCAATGCAAAATCCAGGTGGAACGAGTCAGTGCTTTGGTTGGGTTCATTGTGGGACGTGGAGGCAATGTAAGTGCGGGATCGGGTATCATCGATCAACGATGTGCATGGTACCTTAGAACGCTCGGGTGAGAGAATGCTGACGAAGCTGTATGGGAGGTGGGGATATCCAGAATTCAGGCGTGCGGAAGGACCCACTGGGGCTCTGGAAGGGGTTTTGGAACTGGGGCATGGGGTGGGGAACAGAGGGGCTCGGGTCAGGGACAGGGAAGTTGACAGGGGGCTGCCTGTATGGCGGGGTATGCATATGCGGTGGGCTGTGGACATGAGTCTGAGTATGGCCCACATACGAATCGCGCAGGGAATCCATCGAAGATCTTCGCACCCTAGTGCGGGAGTGCGAGGCTGAGCCAACGATGAAGTCATCTGATGAGTTCTGCAATAGCCTTACGGCATGTTGTATGCGGTCCTTGAGCTCGTCTATGCGTTGGGGCTGATAGTTGTCATAGCCCATCGGCCAACAGAGGGTCTTTATCCAGGTCTCCATGATCTGTGGGGTCCATTGTATGCCATTTAGTTTGGTGCCGTGGCGGAGCATAGCGACGATATCGGTGGGGTCTTCTTTCTTATATCGGACGAGCTTGAGCGCCACACCCCAGAACATGGTTACGCTGACAAGCTTGAGCCCTGGCGAGGAGTAGATCGTGTTCATCTCGACGTTGTTGGGCTGTTTTGCGTCATGATAGATAGGGTCATAGATATGACCTTTGGCGCTGTGGAGCGGTACAATGTCAATATAGCCATGTGGGCGCCTTGTGACATGACGCACTCTCGAGCAAAAGGAAGGGCCACATCGGGATCAGCGTTCATCCAGTCCGTACTGTATATCGGGGCGAAATATTGAGGACGGCCTGGATGTCTGGAGTGGAACAGACGCACCCGATGTGAAACTTGTGGGCTGTGGCGTTGATGCATGACTGGAGTCTCTCCTCGGCATCGTAGACGCCCTTCTTTCTCCACTCATGACCGAACGCCCGTCTGATGTAATCGATGTCTCTAGTCGTCCTGCGAGTGCTGGACGTTGAGAGCCTATGGTGCAGGATCATGACGGCGCCACCATGGACGAAGACTCGGATTTGACCTCCAAATGCATGGAGGGTGCGTGACTGCAGGTCATCCAGAAGAGTCAACAGCGTCGAATAGGAAAGTTGAACCTCATTGTGTGCTCGTGGAGAGGGATGGGACATGTGTGTGTGCAATGGGAGGGTACTTGCTGGCTGGTAGGAACGTGGGGCGGTGGCGTACCTTTTATTGTGAAGACCCGGAACGTTTCGTTTTGAACTTGAAACCAGCCCTTATAAGTCCGACTGCTTCCGTTTCAAGTTGCCCTGGTACAACAAATACGGACCAACCTGTGTACTACTAGGGTAGTACTGGCCGTTGGGAACGTCAATGATTGGGTTTGGGACTCCTGCTAGTACACCCACAGTCACTTTGCTTTGACACCCACAATTAATTACGTGCACCCTCCCTGCGATAGCATCGTCCTATTGTTTCTCACTTGATCCTTCTGATCAGGGCAGCAACAAAAGCTGCACCGTGCAGAGAACGGTGCAAAAGTCTGTTAGTCAGTAGTCATCTTGCTGGACGAAAAGTTAACGTTGAATGCTGAACGTTCGAACGTTGAACTAATGATAGAGCCTATTAAATTCCGAGCCACCACATTAAATACTGTTACAACATCAACTTTCCTTGCCAACTTCTTGTCGCTCGACACTTGCGCATTTTTAGCACCCTTGGGCATTTCTATGCATTTCTAACAGCATCCACAGGAACCCGCTATCACTGCCAAGACACTTCAAAATATGAGCGGCATGGCAGAAGATTTGACAGGCGCAGTCAGCAGCCATGATGTCGCCGCCCATCCAGATCTTTCCATCAGAGCTATCGACGCCCACTCCGTGCACCGTATCACGTCTGGCCAAGTTGTCATCGACCTTCAAACCGCCGTCAAAGAACTTGTCGAAAACAGTCTTGACGCCGGAGCGACAAATATAGGTATGCTGCATTCTTGTGGACCTCGGCCCTTCGGAACCCTCCTATCATTCCATCAATCAACAATTATTCGCTTTTGTTCCCCAGACGCGCTAACGCTTCAAAGAGGTCCGTTTTCAGAATTATGGGCTCAAAGCGATCGAGGTCGTCGACAATGGAAGCGGTATTGCGCCGAAAGATTATGACAGTTTGGGTGAGTTGTTTCTTCGTATCTTTGTCTCTTCGCCGACTAACGCAGATTGAACTCACATCTCCTCATTATCCTTGTACTCCATTTGGGACAAGGAAGCACTGAAACATTACACATCAAAGCTTTCGTCATTCGAAGATCTTTCCCGGGTGCTTACATTTGGGTTCCGTGGCGAAGCACTTTCATCTCTCTGTGCGCTTAGTGATGGATTCAGCGTCTCAACGGCAACGTCCTCTGAAGCCCCTATGGGTACCATCCTCGAAATGGATAGGAATGGGAAAGTGAGGAACAAGTGTAAAGTTGCCAGACAGGTGTGTATCCTTCTGGTCTCGTGGCGTTACTGCACGTGTTCCCGAGTTCGTATACATCGATCCACGTTCTAGCGCCTGGTGTTCTAGCACAGTACTGACTTCTTTCTAACTACTCACGCTAGAGAGGAACGACAGTCACAGTGACCAACCTTTTCAAGCCTCTCCCTGTGCGCCGTAAAGAGTTTGAGCGAAACACGAAACGTGAATTTCAGAAAGCTTCAAATCTTTTGCACGCCTATGCACTAGTGCCATGTGCGAGGGAGAACAAGGGAGTGAGGTTGACGGTTAGTAATCAGACTGAAGCAGGGTAAGTGAGAGCTCGTACGAGTGATTTGGAAACACGGAATATTTGACTTCCAACGCAGCCGAAAAACCATTCAGTTCAAATCAGGGGGAACATCCTCCATACGCGCTTCCGTCCTCGCACTATGGGGTTCCAAGGCTCTCGAAAACATCGTGGACCTCGATCTTTCCTTCGTCGTCGAGACAGAAAAGTCAGTTCTAAGACGTCAGGGTCCTGTTGCGGATCAGGCGAACGACATGTACGTGGGGTTTATTGACACAACATATGGAGTGCGCTAACGAAGTTGATGATAGCTTGAGTGTGACCCCTGTCAAAGTTCAAGGACTTATATCCAAGTTTGCCGTTGGGGCTGGACGGACGAGCATGGATAGGCAGTATTTCTTCGTTAATGGAAGGCCGTATAACCCTGGGAAGGTGAGGATGCTCTCTCATGCCTGCTCGCTCCAAAAATGTGAAGAACTTTGCTAATCGATGTCCGCGATACGTGTAGGTCCAAAAAGCGATCAACGAGGTGTACAGGACATTCAGTGCGAACCAGTCCCCTTTTGTGATTGCTGATTTTATTCTGCCCACACGTGTGTATCTCTTCCCCTGGACAACGAACCCCTGTTAATTTATCACATTGGCACATTTCTTCGCCCATCACCACCCACTCGTCCCCACCCCTCTCACACTCGCTCACTGATACGTGTATTTGCAGATGCATGTGACATCAACGTGAGCCCGGACAAACGTACCATATTTTTACACAGCGAGAACAATCTCGTGCAAGCTCTCAAGGTATGTTTGACTATCCTCCCTCTTCCCCGCACACCACCCCGTTCGTCCACTGAGCCAGGCGCTGATGTACAGATCGCACTCGAAGATACGTTCTCATCTGCTAGGTCTACATATGACACGAGGCCTCAGCCTTCGCTTACGCAGACACGTGCCCTAGCAGGGGCACGGGCACAGCAGCCAACGCAGGCGCTGGCACATAAGCAGGCACAGATGCGGACAGTGGGCAGGTTACAGCATGGACCCACATCAGCGCCGGCACCCACACGAGCATCAAATGACCCACAGCATCCCGCAGTACCTCAGGGTTCACCTCTCCCTGGAGCCCGCGGCAGTAGATCTCCATCTCCAGCCCCGCTTGAGAATGGCGACACGGATGGGGATGGAGAAGGGGGTGGCGTATCGATGGGCGTCCCGCACCTCCTACTCGATCCTGACACGGAATCGGAACCTGAGCCAACGCTAGTTCCTCAGCCTTCCTCAACGCATACGGGGAATGCTTGGAAGGATAAGTATAAGGGGTTGATCGACCGTCCAAGGAGCCGTGCACCTTCGGAGCCCCTGTTTTTCCCCGAGTCTGATGAAGAAGGGGCCGGGGAAAGCGACGCAAAAGAGCGAGTGGATAAGGGAAAGGGTAAAGTAGTGGAGGCTGTCCAGTCCTCTACGGAGAGCAGAAATGACCATACGCGGAGCTCACGACCTCCAGCCATACGCAGCTCTACCACTGCCACTGCTGCCACTGCCACGTCTACATCCCGTTCAATGGCCAATGCTCTCAATAAACCTCGCTCCGTCCAGACTGTCCTGAATACTCGTGGTGCAACGTGGAACCTCCGAAATGACGCCAATACAGGTGGAGAGCCAGGGGTAGGGAGGGAACGGAAGAGGGCGAGGGTGTCTAGTGATAGGACGGAGAAGATGAGCTTGAAGTCGACGCTGAGTCAGTTTGCTAGTGGTGGGAGTAAGAGCTTGAGTAGGCGGGATGAGGACGACGAAGGTGGGGACGAAGGCGGTGGGAAAGGTGGGGGCAAGAGGTGCAAGAGAAGTGATGCGATGGAGGTGGATAACGAGGAGGTTGACGAACTCGACGAGGATGGGAACGAGGATGGAAACGAGGATGAGGAGCCCTCAGGATCTTCCTCTAGGGCCGCCAAGGCAGCCAAGACTGGGAAGAGAACAAGAACAGGCAGCGTCTCGTCCCAAGGTACGATGGTTTTGCCTTCCGATGATGAGGGCGCAATGGATATAGACGAACCGCCATCTGCCACCCTGAAGTCTTCACGCATCGCTACCTCGCACACCCGAGCGTCAATTTCATCGACCGTACAAGTGCCACCCGGAGACATCGTAGACCTCACGGAAGACGACTGGGACATGTCCTCGACACTCGTCGGGACTTACGTTCCTCCTCCGGGGAAGACTACCGCATCATCATCGAGTTCAAGGTCCAGACCCGCGCCTGCGGACTCACAAACAGATTTTGTAACTCTCCACGTCGACCTCGTCTCCATCGGATCGCACTACCTTGATCTTTACACCCACCTCACCTCCAAATCCCTATCGTCCCCCCCACCAATAACCACATCCACACCAAGCGCAACCCTCCGCTCCGCTGTCTCCTCTGCCAACCTTGAAACCGCTGCAGCAGACAACGTCGCCTCAGCGGCTCTCTCTCGGATCATTTCGAAAGCTGATTTTGAGCATATGCAGATATTGGGGCAGTTTAATTTGGGGTTTATCATTGTGAGAAAGCGGAACAGTGCGCCAGGGGGAGGTGAGGCTGAGATGGATGATCTATTCATAGTGGATCAACATGCGGCGGATGAAAAGTGGAACTTTGAGACGTTGCAGGAGAAAACCGTTATCGAGTCACAAAAACTCTTCAGGTGCGGTCTCGTCTTTGAATACTGGGTATGGCAGTGAGCTGATACGTGCGATGCATGGTTATGCAGACCCCAACAATTGCAGCTCACAGCAGTCGACGAGCTTCTCGCAATTGAAAACATGGACATTCTGAAGCGGAACGGGTTTGAGGTATCTCAGGTGGATGAGACGGAGCGGCTTGAGACAGATTGCGATGAGGATACTGCGAGGCCACGATTACAGCTCGTCGCGCAGCCTATGTCCAAGGAGACTGTGTTCGACATGAAGGGTGTGTCCTGTTTGCGTTCTACCAGTGTGAAGACTTACGTTTCATCTATAACAGACCTGGAGGAGCTCATTCATCTGATGCAAGATGGTCCGCCAGGTGCAATGGTCCGTTGTTCGAAGGCACGAGCCATGTTTGCAATGCGTGCGTGCCGGAAAAGCGTCATGATCGGGAAAGCGCTCGACAAGTCCCATATGACGGCGGTACGTCGCGTTCCTGTCTCCCGTTCTCCTCGAGGGCTCTGAACTAGCTACAAAAAGATCGTCCGACATATGGGAACTATGGACCAACCCTGGCATTGTCCACACGGTCGGCCGACGATGCGGCATTTATCGGACTTGATGAGTTTTGGACGGTATGACCCACCGAGACGCGATGTTGACTGGGAGGCGTTTGGGAGGGATGGAGGAATAGCATCCTGAGACCTCTCGGCTGACTATCAGTGAGTGACAAGTCCTGCCGCGGCACTGGCAGGTGGGCTGGTTACGAAGTCATAAGTTCTCAGGTCCCTCATGCACATGCCTCCAGCTGTTATCTCTGCGATTTACACGAGATGTACACGATCTTTATATATAGTACTAGATGCGAAATCTAATGTCTATCACTTGGACACTCAGAGTAACTACATCCCCACATTTCCACCCCGTAAGTTCTGGGTACTTGGTGAGCTCAAGACGAGTAGATTTGCCCAACTATTGTACAGCACGATGTCGATTCATGCAATCAAGCGCGAGCAGAGCAATCTCGCATGGGACAAGAGGTGAGCCGTGCTCACTCTTCTCGCATCTCACTGACTTATCACTTCCATCTCTGCTCTCAAACTCGAGCTCTGCGACCAGGTCAACGGCCCTGTCTACGTAAGGGTGCTCAACCAGGTGACACGCTCCAGATCGACGTGCTCAAAGTGCAGACTGGAGAGTGGGGCTGGACGGCGCTCATCCCCGGCTTCGGACTTCTGACGGACGAGTTCCCCGAACCGGCGCTCAAGATTTGGGATCTTCCGAGGCTGCATCCGAGGGTGGTCAGAGGTATGCGTATTTGAACAGGGAGAAAGGAATACGCGTCCTGCTGCGCCCGTTTGCTGGTGAGATGGGTGTAGCGCGTAGCGCGCCTGGTGCGTGGTCGACGATACCGCCGTATGTGACTGGTGGAAATCTGGACACGAAGCATTTGATGGAGGGATCAACGTTGTATTTACCGGTGGAGGTTGAGGGAGCGCTGTTCTCTATTGGGGTGGGTTCGGTATTCTATGGCACGAGTAAACGAGAGAGCATATGTCTATGAGGTGCTGACTGGTAGCTCATGATTGTGCTAGGATGGACACGCCGCACAGGGCGATGGGGGTGAGCAAGATTTCGTTAGCTCGAACGTGGATCGTGCTCACAGCTCTACATGATGCCTCAGAGGTTTGCGGTGCGTTGATCGTCATATGAACACTCCATTTCTCTGAGGTAACTGGGTAGGAACGGCCATTGAGACGCCCATGGATGTCAGCGTGCGGCTCACAGTACGCAAGGATAGGCCGTACACCAAGACACCGCACTTTAGCACCACGGTTACACCAAGCACAGTCGCTGCCGCGAATGGCGAGGAGTACTACTGTACGACGGGTGTTGATTCGGGTGCGAGTTAACCTCATCATCTCTTAGAGACTGACGGGCTCGGTTTCCAACACAAACATAGACATCAGAGAAGCGACTCGGTCGGCTGTACGCAACATGATCGCATACCTGGTAGCAGAGCATGGACTAGAACGAGTGGAGGCATACATGCTCTGCAGCGTCGCTGGTGATTTGAAGATGCACGAGGTGGTAAGTGATGATTGCGAGCCAGCAGAGTCGGCAATTGGTTGCTAATGAGATGCTCCCAGGTGGATATGCCAAACTACGTTGTGCATGTTTCTTCCCGAGCTCGGAACCAGGCAGAAGTGTATGCTGACCAAATGGACGTGGTTGAAGATCGGTATGATGATCCCTAAGTCTGTGCTCGGGGCTTCATGAACAAGGCGTGAAACCGGTGTGGAATGGCACCAAAGATTGTTGGGACTCGCGGATTGGAAGGAGGGTATAGAGACACTGTTGCACACCTAATGCGTAGCTGCACAGTACTCTAGTGTGCGTTGGTGAATTTGATCCGAGCGACTTTGCGCGTAGAAGGGGTTTAAGTTGGAGGTTTTTGATTTCAGCTGCAGAGGATTACCACAGCGAACTTGGGTGATCTGAATCAACCTAACAGGTAGACTGGCTCGACGAGCAGTAGCTAAACCTGCGGACTTGACCCAGGTCAGTGATTTTGCGTGTGTGGTAGGCCCTGGCAATAGTATTCGGGTGAGTCGTTTGTCAAAACAGTGCAATGTTTTTTTTGGCCGGCTTGGCAATGGTCTCTCCTCCATATCGTTCAACTTCTGCGCCGCCTTCAGTGGTTAACGGAACCTGTGGCTTTGGTGCGTTTGACCTCAGTGATTCACGAGTCGCATAACGGCAACCGTCGGTGAGATGATCATGATCAATAAGTATTTAGCGCGACTGAAGAAGTTGAACGTTGAACGTCAATCAATCATTGATGATGCCAAGATCGTAACAAGGTCACATTTTCGGGGTGGCTGGGGTCCTAGTGACAGCGTCTGAGCTCGAAATGACATTGTCACCCAGATGAGAATTGTTCCCAGTTGTCTCATCGTCGTCGTCTTGCGTATCATCATCTAGCACAGGTCCTTCTTGTCCTTGTCCTCTCATTTTTACGCCCTTTCTTTTAAACAGGCCGCCCTCCGTCGCGGAGCCATTCTTTTTTTCAAGGGTTTTGGAACCCGCAATATACCTTCAAGATAACAAAAACATAGCACATATCCACCAGATATGAACAAAAGAGGATTTGCTAACGTTCGTGTTGGGCATGCTGGTGCTCATCCCTCCCTTCGCAAGCGCGATTGTGAGTGAAATACCATCACCTTCAGAGTCGTATTGCGATGAGTGTTGACTTTCTACCTAGCTTGCCAATCCGGTGGTTTTTACATCAACCCCACCGCTGGGATGACGGTTTCGAGCAGCGACTCCTTCAACATTTCGTGGGACGCCTCATGCATGTCGAACACACAGGCCGTGGATATCTATCTCATGGCTCCAGCTCTTCCCAACAGCCGCATCCATGAGTGGCAAAATGTCAACTTCGGCTTGGGCAGTTACCAGACTACCCTCGAACCCAGATGGTGGAATGACTCTTCTAGCGTGTCACTCCAACTTTCCATCGTCCCTTCTGGCAACCAACCTTTCCTCAGCGAATTCCCTGCTGCACCTGTATTTACTGCAACATACACGGCCCCAACTTCCGGTTCGACACCAGCTGGCGCTGACATGTCCACCCCAGATACTGTTACATATGTCAATAACTTCCCTACCAACAGCTCTCTTTCAAAGGGAAAAATCGCTGCTGGCATTCTCATCCCCCTGTTTTTCATCGGCCTGGGTGTTGCCGCTTACATCAAGCTCAGCCGCGCCAAGGGCAAGGAGAAACGCAAGCGCTTCTCGGAGGCAGTCGACAAGCGTATGTCGACCATCTCAACGGATTGGAAGTCAATATCTGCTGCGGGTGCTACCGCTGCAATTCGCAACAGCATTGCAGTTTCAACTGTAGGGAACCGCTCATCGGCCTTCACTTTCGGCGCTATCCGCCCCGCCAGCAGCGCCATGGCTGTTGAAGGCGATTGGGCAAGTACGGAGAAGACCCCTACAGATGATGTTCCCAATATCAGCCATATTCGTCCCGGCCTTCGTGCTTCGGCATTTGGAGAACGTGTTTCCAGGGTATCTTTTGCGGCTGACGTCCGTCCTTCCATGGAATCTCGCCGAACGGTCGCTACTCACCCACTCCGCTCATCAGTCCTTCCCCCTCTACCGACTCGTAGCGATTCGGGAGACTTGTCTCCTACCCAGACTACCGGTCCATTCTCTTTGACTCCTGAAGATATCCAAGCCCGCATCTCTGGTGACCCCTCGCCTCGTCCGAGCATGGATGAGGTTTGGCCCTCCCTTAGTAGTAGGTCCCTTCAGCATTTTCTTTCACAAGGCATTTATTTCTTCACCAGTGATGCGTACTGGCAACGGCGGTGAGAACTCTGGAGATGATTTCCTTCTCCCACCAAATCAGGAAAGCATGGAGCTACCCTTGCCCCCAGTCCCCGCTCGCCCTGGTCCTGATTCACCCGTCGTCGGTATGATGCCAATGCCAGCTAGCGTTATGTCGCCCGACGAAATGCTACGCGCTTACGCCGAGCGCAAGATGACGTCCCCTCCTCCCACTGGTCCAATTGCCTTCCCCACGCCGAGCGCCAGCTATAATGGGACTGGGATGAGGACGCTTTACTCGCCAAGCGCTCCCAGCTATGCATCATCCATTGCCTCTCACGTTAAGCAAACGAGCGGCGGCGATAAGAGGTACACATCCTATTCAGAAGTGGATCCTTACAGTGGCACTGCCTAAGGTTTCTCGTCATGAGGCTGTCTCGTTCACTAGCTCGTGGTGTGTAGCAACCTCTGATCCTTGGTTTCCCGTGGGCTTTCTCTGTTTCCCGATGGTATCGTTACTGGTTATCTTTCAATGACACCCTGTACTCTTGATCTCGCTAATCTGTTAGCCACCCTCTTCCACTATCTTGTGACTTCTCGGCCATTTCCCTTTGCTTGAGTTTCTGTTTTTTTAAATCCCTCATCTACCGGAGGGTATCAATGCCTTGCTTGCGACGTTTCTATTCATACCCTATCTTCTTGCACCGTTGCCACCGTTACCATTTACCACGCCTGCTCTTCCTAGGAACCCCATACGAGTGACTGCGCCAACGAAACCTTTTGTCTATAGGATATTGTACTCGTTTTGTGGTCGTTTTCTTTTTGCCCTTTTTTTTCTCGATACTTGGCCTGGAGCTCTGCTAGTTTACTGCGTGTACGGGATTGCGCCATTACAAACCTTGTTTATTAGTATCTATTTTCTTTTACGTGCTGCAAACGTTCGTCGGCTCCTACAAAGATTGTTGAAAGCACGGAATGTAATGGCTATTTATCTTTGATCACTTGCTCTGGTCAAGGGCCGTAGGTATAGCTAGTGCAGCTAAAACAAGATGAAACAACCGCTGAGAGACGAAACGAGATGAGATTAAGAGCAGCGAGAATATATATAATCACAGGCAGGTAAGGAGTGCAGTGCCATAGATGAGTCAAAGCAATCAAGAGGAAAAAGGAAAAGGACATAGAGAAACAAAGTTCATAGGAACAAAGTTGTGGATAGACTCGAATTCTGTGGGTATCAGCAGCGCATTCCGTCGGGCTTTATCTACAACGGGGCCCCTAATACCAAACAGCTCATGACGCATGGCATGATGGTAGCATCCGACCATTCATGGGTAAGATGTGGCGTCGTCGGTATCCCCAGTATCCAATTATCCGTCCAAAAATCACTGGCTGCTCGGGCTTGCGCTATCAATGTGGCGCAAGTTGTTGTACGGAAATTCGGCTAGAGCAATCTCCTCGTCGGAGCT
>KN819326.1:1311235-1334269 GCA_000827475.1 Paxillus involutus ATCC 200175
ACTGTTATCTTATCTTATCTTATTCTGTTCTTAATAGTTTAACCACTATTATGAGGGCACCGCCCTCATTCTTTGGTTATCAAATTTTTGCCGCCCTTGATCCCTGCGAGCTCTGCTTGCAACTCCAGGGACATGATGACCTTGCCACTGCAGTACCGGCTCGTGTCGTCGGGGGATCTTTTTCCTCTTCTGGGTTTGTTTCCTCTTTGCTGTGTTTCTGCACCATCACCATTTGGTGATGCTTTGGTGCTCAGCAAACAGAATTCAAACTATTCTTGCCAATGTGTCTCATTCTTATGTCTTTTGATTCTCTCTGCTGCCATCTCAGTACTCTTGTTATAAATGTTTGGAACTTGGATCCCATGATTCACGTGGATCGGTTTCAATCATCGTGCTCGACGAGGTCCACGATCAGCAGGAGTCACATGTCACAGCTGAGGTACATGTGCCGTCGTTCACCCAGACACCAGCGGCTGTAGTGGTTTGTATTAGAAAAAGATTGTAGACGTCCCGGCCTGAGGCCGAGCTTGACCCCCTGGCACATCGTTCTCAGTCCAGTACGCTTGCATTCCACAGGTCACGGAGAAAAACGTTCGCCTTTTCAGCCAGCATGCGAGACTAGGGCCGCCAAACGTACACACAGTGTGAGCCTCCTCTGCATAGGGCGGTAGACCACTGGAGGAACACCCAAGAGCCAAGTTGGTATGACCGATGATGGGTTTCGCAACACATGATTCATTCCGACTGCGCCCCATGGAATTAAGATCAACATTTGCTCTGAGTTCATACCTGTGGACCAGATTGAAGGTCTTAAGATGCCGCGTCCGACAGAGGCTTAGCATGTGCATAATGAAGGCCGCCTCAACGAAGCCTGTGTAATACTAGGGCCTGGCTGGGACCGTGCTTGCCTTTGTGTGATCTTTGTGTGATACTGCTAAGGTAATAAACTTTGGCAACCTGAGCGAGATGAAAGCGCTTATTAGATAGATGTGACCACTGAGTAGGACAAATACAGTCACATCAAATTCATGCTCTGGGCCCACAACTCCGGTACTTCTCCTCACCATACTGCCTTACAGGAAATCTGCACAGTCGGAGAAACTGTGACAGAGCAATGTCTATTCAACTGGCATGGAGGCTAGTCGGATTGCTGGAGTGACAGGCATCACCGGGTGCAAGAACCAGACAGCGAACAATGGATCTGTGGTGGAAGACTGGCGGTACCACGGTGCAACGAAGCTCCAACTTGAACCACTGCGGGCAACTGATAGGCCACGAAAGTCGAACTCACTTGACATTGCGGTAGATGGCTTTCAGCAAGAGTGACGCACTGGGCCGCGAGTCGTGGCAGTCAGTACTTTCTCAGAGCCTGTGCTCAGCGCTCAACACTCAGCTGGAGTTCGAAGGCGTCATATGTCAGTGATCAGCGCTGCAGCCCGGCTCAACAGCTGTTTCGTGGAATCTCAAGATGACGACTACATTTGGCCTACCATGATGTAGCTCAAAAAGGCTAAGTCGAACGTAATGGAAAGTGGTCTCAGATTTTGCAGCCCGTCGTAGTGGAGAAGGCATCTTGCTTGTAGAGCCCATGTTCCTTGAAGTAGCAGGACGACGTCTGTGACACCGTTGGCAATGGAGAGGTCATGAGAAGTAGATGGTGAGACAAGAGTCAGCAAGTCATTCGCATTAACACTCGTTCTAGATCTTATTTGGCCTAGGATACACTTGCATCCTGCAGTGGATGCTCAGGTTTTGCGCCTTCGGCAAACTCAATGGATGAGCATGGCTCTTTCGCGGCACAGAGCAACTTTGGTACTTGATCACCAATTGTTCACTTTACAACCCACGATCTTAGACAGGTAAAACTTAAATGTTTCCAGTTGCAAACAAAAATGCTGAGTGGAACATAGCACAAAACGATCTAGCATTTTGCAGCTAGCTGCGAGACAGACCGAGCTGTGGCTTACGTCCGACAGCCAGAGTACCAGCTACGACCAAAGTTGTCTAGCTGAAGTACTAGTTCCCGCAGGTTAAAAGGTGAGTGGACCTCCTAGCATTCTCTTATCTCCCACCTCTCGATTTACCATGGCTCATCGGCAGGATCGTTGTCACCACCATCACAGACATCATCATCTTCGTGTTGAGAGACATGCACACTGCGAAGCTCTACAAACACTCTCAACCCCCAACACTGCTTTCTTTGGAGGCTTCCTTCGTTTCACATTGAACATCGTTTTGGTTCCTTTCTACCTGGCCATCCGTGCCCTTTACATCTTCTGTCAGCGACTGATAATCGCGGGGTGGAAGCAAGCTCCGCCCCCAGAGCGAATTAAGCATCCATACGGCCGCATTGCGGTCATTGGTGCAGGACTGACCGGGATCTCTTCAGCTGCGTATGTGTTTATCCCACTGAATTATTACCTGGTCATACTCAGATAAATAATAGACACGCCATCTCCCATGGTTTCGAAGTAGTCATATTCGACGCAGATGACCGCGTCGGTGGCATATGGGCACACGAGAACAAAACTTCTGAGTTACAGGTCAATTCAATGCTCTATCGTTTCCATCCTGCTGTGTTATGGCGAGGGGCTCATCCTAAGAGGGACGAGATCTTATGGGGTAGGTCATTTCTATGCAAATGATGAAGGGTAATTCACTCGCTGCCACGTTAGAAATCAAGAGAATATGGAAGGAATATCGACTGGAGGAAAGGACTTGTTTCAATGTATGTTCCTCTTACCTCATGTTGCATAGCCTTCATCTGGTGTTCACGGCAGACACGCGTTACAAAAGTCAAACGAGTCCAACGCAAGGAAGCGGGCCAAGGTCAGAAGGTTTAAAATGTTTAGTCGGCTGCGATGCGACCTTTCTTTACCAGCACACGGACCTTCCTTGTGGTACATTAATGATGGTCTGGATGGTCCATTTGATGCGATCATCGCGGCAGTTGGTACTTGCGGCGAACCTCGATGGGTACCGTTTGAAGGAATGCCAGCTGATGCTGGAAAGGTCGATGAGATGGAGATGGCTGGGAAGTGTGGTCAGCAAGAGCTATGTAGGGGTGGTTTTATCTGCCAAATTAGGGGTTAACACACCGCTCATACTGCCCTCCTAGGTACTCCGGAGCCTGGTGAGGAAGGTAGGGTTCAGCCACAAATGGAGAAATCGCGCCAAAGACCACATGAAGCTATGGACCCCATCACTACACCTCCCGTGGAGGTTGACGACGTCACGTCGTCAGGATCGCCGCCAGGGACTGCCCGGAAACATCCAGACACTTACCGAGGACCTGTCCTTCATTCTTCACAGCTCGACCACGCAACACTTGAACTCGTTCACGACAAGACCGTGGTTGTTGTTGGTAGTGGCGCTTCTGCCGTTGAAGCTGTCGAAACAGCGTTCTGTCGAGGTGCACGTCGTTGTATCGTGTTGACAAGGAAAGACAACGTAAGAGGTCACGTCATCTCATGCTGCCATCCAAGGACACCTACACGTCGAAACAAAAAGCTGCTCGCTCGTGGTGCTCCATCCATCTTTGTCATCGTCCTATTTGATCTGAACTGACATACTGATTCCCCCGGTTGCACACAGTGGATCATCCCAAGGTACATATGGAAGAGATCTCGTCGTAGTTGTCATAAGTGCTTACACTTCTCTGGTCAAGGAATCCCATAATTGTTGCGATGATCGCTGCTCAGCCTTTTGGTCGTGATATGCCCCTGAGGTGCGTCACGGCGTAGTAATCCCTGGTGAACATCTTGCTAATAGGTGCATGTGATTTTTATACTACCCATGCGCATATCTCAACCACCTCCAATCGCCGCAATTTCACCGTGCACTTTCTGCGGCTTCCACGTTACGAACGCCCTCAACCGTGCCTTGCCACTGCCACGCTCTTGACTTGCTCCTATGTGCTGATATTGATTCCACTCCTCGCTACACTCCCCTGACCACTCCCCCTGTCGCATTCGTATTCCGGATGTTGCTTTCTTTCGTATTGGCCCTTCCGACGGAATTGTCAAATGTTGTGAACGACGTTCGGTTCTCGCATTTCCATTTCTCGCTCATGTAGCTTCTTGTGGGAGCGTTTCCTTCAGTATTGGCACTACCACGGAGTCGCAGCTCTTGTACCAACAGTGCCTCTCTTCAGTGGTACTCCGGTACGTCAACATATTCTACTACTTCCAAACTGTCCTTCTGATATTGTAACCTTGCTACATTTTAATCGCCATGCCGGATCGATCCACTGAATGTCTTCGCACAGATCGTGAATGACTTATTCCTCGACTACATTCGCTCAGGAAAATGCGTGTACGTGCGTGGCGATACACTGCGTCTCACACAAAACGGAGTTCTTGTCGACGTTCGAGAGTGGATTCAGTATGGCGCTCCGTTTGGTGGTGGTGGCGGCGTGTGTGAACGGCGCGCCACAGATTGCTGTGGAGACACACACGCATCTTGTAGTAACATTCGGGAGGCCAAGCGACAAGCCAAGCAGAAGGATGCACCACACGTCGAGGAGATATGTGCTGATCTTATCGTCCTTGCAACCGGGTACAAACGTCCTGACATCGACTTCTTGCCTTGCGAACTGTTCCCTGAGGGATATGAAGCAAGTGATGCCCTTCTCGTGTGTATTCTCCACGCTCAAAGTGTTTCTAGAGACCCAACTTGTACTTGCAAAACTTCTCCACCGAAGATTGGTCCGTCCTCATGACCAACTCCGCGTACGAAAATGCGATCGCGTCAGCGGGTCATTTGTGAGTCTAGTGGGCCAGGTATATCGTCCATGAGCTAATCTTCGTTCGCAGTCACATCGGAATATGTAGGTATTTGATGGATTTTCATGATGATGAACTAACTGGTCTACAGATACGCGAACTCTCATTACCTTCATCTTGGACCCTGTCACGGCTCCGACTGCCAAGGACATGAAGCTGTGGGTGGACGCGATCCGGTATCTCAAGCGCGGTGCAAGCGGAGGAACATTGGGATTTTTCACGCACATGGAACTTAGTGAGTGGAATCCGTCGCGAATTTTACTCCAGCTCATTCGTGCCAGTCATCTGGTTGCTATTGTTCTACGTCGTCAGGCCAGATAGACTGCGGTGGTGGGTTGTTCTCTACGTACAGTGCAGTCACTGATGCTAACTTACACTTCCAAGGATGCCATTCATCCTTACGGGTTGGGGAGTACGTCCCGATAATGAACGGCTTCTGAGGACGCTGGATCCTGACAGAAGCTGTGTCTCCGGTCAGTCTGATGAACACCGTATCTGGACATAGTGACCTCAATGATGGCAACGAACCTTGCTGTCGCCATCTCTCGTTCTCAACGTACCCACATGCAATTCACCTATCTTGTATCACCGAAGATCTGATTGGCAATTCGGGCATAGCTATTCTTACAAATCATGCTCAATCCCTCGTTCTATCGTACATGTAAACACGTCGAATACTTTCAGAAAAATATTGGTTTGTGTATCAGTTATAAATATTGTGGAACTTGGTCACGATCCGTGAGGGGGCCTTTAAAAGGCAGGCGCGGGGGTGACCAGAGCCGGAGGAACGGCTCTGCCCTGCACGGCAGGAGTGGCAGCCGCTGAGGTGCATGCACCGTCATTCACCCATACACCAGCGGGACCTGTAGTGGCTTGTATTAGCAAAGGACGCATCCTGGCCTGATGGCGAGCTTACCTCCTGGGGTGTCGTTCTCAGTCCAGTAGCTTGCAGTCCACAGGTCACCACTATGGGTGGCGTCAACAGGAGCGCCAGGACGGGATGCAGCGCTTTAGACACTCACTTGTATGTGACCTCGTCGCCACCCACATACTGCGAAACGAGGGAGTAAGCATGCACAGCCCTTGCATCCAAATGGTTCGATTATAACTCACTGCCACACCGGTCTGCCACGCAGTGACCCCAGCACAGTTTCCTGTTCCTGTCGGTGCGGTGGTCGTGCCAGTTGCCCCTCCGGATGTCGTGGTAGTTGTTGGGCTTGGAGCAGGAGGAACAGGCCACGTTCCCCCACGGACGGCGGCGATCCAGGCTGCAGCGGCGTCAGGGTACTAGTGAGTGAAACGAATACATCAGCTGGGCTTGTTCCGTCGTGTGATATGCGGTCACAACCTACCTCCCAGACCATTACTCCACCATCTGTGTTATCGTTGTAGTCAGTCGCTCCTTTCAGTGGCAACAGGAGACGTTTGCAGGCGTACCCCATCCAACCGCATAAGCCTCAGCGACGCACGAAGCCAGGTCCGTCGTGCTCATGTATCCGTTGGTTGCGTCCGTAGTTGTAGCTGGTTTACCGATGACGAGTTTGTCAAGGGATACACCGTTGGCAGCGATTTGGAACAAGGCGGATTCTGGCCAAGTTGATGAAGACGTGTTGATGAGGCCGTCGCATGTCGTATATTCGGTGGTACCCTCTTATGAAGTCAAAGTGTGTTTACGATATCTTGAGCTCCTGCATGTTTAAATAACTTGAGAAGAAGGACTTACGGTTGTAGAACTAGGTAGGTGATGGTGAAAATGCGACTCAGATATCCATCTCGGAGAAACAAATCTTCGAGCTTACTTGGACATTGTACTGAGGGAATAGTTAGGTAATAGCATCACAAAGAACCGGATCGACGACTGACCCAGTCTATCATGGATCCCACCACCGAGTTTATCCAGAGATACCCTCCTCCACCCCATTTGTTAGGAGAGAACCTTTCACCATCGCGGTTCATGAGTTACTCAGTGTAATTCAGCACTGTACTCACCAAGGTGCGACAGCTGAAGACCCGTGTCAGAACATGCTGAGATCCGATCGTAGCAAACCACTCACGGGCGTGGGTGAGAATGTATTGTCCCTGAGGAAGCTGCGTGCGGAGCTGTTGGGTGAAGTTTCCAAGCCACTGTTCAGCAGCACCTGTGCCGGCGTTGAATGCGGCAAAATCCTAGTACCCCGATGATCCGAATCAGTTCGCAATCACAATATCAAGATAAAACAAGGAATGACCTCATAATCAATGTCGACGCCCTGAAGTCCGTATTCGATAACCCAGGCAGCCATGGTGTTGGCCGTGCCAATGGGGTCATAGCCTGATGACGTTGGTGTCTCGGTGGACCCGAAGAGGGACACGATCAACGATATGCCAGCTGCGTTGTACTCGTCTAGGATAGAAGTGCGCTCGCTGGCAGTGAGCTCTTGCCATTCCTGGGCTTGATCGGCGGCACCATAAGACTCCAAGAAAGAGAGGGCGCTAATAATTTGTAAGCCATGCTGGGCGTGAAACTACAGTAAAGCGCTTACAAGACATTGAAGCCCTAACCAAAAGAAGTCAGTGGCGGGTAATATATTTGAGATAATCTCAGTCACCCAAATGTCCTCTACGGTGGGTTCCGTAGAGATATACTTGTCACTGTAGGCCACAAAATGAGGCGCAACAGGTGTCGCCCTCTTCAAGACTTTACGAGCAGTCGGAGTGAAACTCCTAAGTTTGTCTGCAATCGAAGCACCCTGTATTGATCCGACCAAGGACAAGGCTACCACAGACGCAGTCAGAGCGGAGCGGAGGCACACCATGATCTAGGCTGATATGAAGAGGCGAAGATGAGGCACGATAGAGCAGCGGAGGCAGCAGCCTATCCACATCATTTTGGCGCATTTATACTGGAGGAGCAATCGGTCGGTCCACCTGATAGCAGCTACACATGAAGATGGTGGTGTTAAAATTGTCACCCAAGATCCCTCTGGGAGAGGAACTTAGAAATAGGTCATTATCAGTTTCTGCGAGAAGGGGCTACATGATCAGAGTTAGGGAAGCCCGCGTGGTTCTGTGTGAGCCCACTGGGTGCTGACCGAAGTGCCCCAAGATAGACTCAGACAACCTGTAGCAGGTGGTCACTTACAACAGATGGGTACATGGACGAATAGTCATGCCTTGAACACACAACAACCGAGCGCAACTTCAAAAAGAGTTTTGGGCCACAGGATATAGGGAGTTGTGCCCAAATTCAAGAACAAAACGCTCGCCGGCAAGGACTTTTCTCGGATGCGAGAGGAGCCGCCGGACGTCCACATGTAAGCCTCCTCGTAGAGCGGTAAATAACCGGAGGACGATTGAACTGCATCCTCCAGCAGGTTGAGCACTTGAGAGCTAAATTGGTCTGGCTGATATGATCGAATCGTGGGTTCCTCAAAGTATGATTCGTTCCGACTGCACGCTTGGGAAATGGCGAGTCTAATTCTGCCGATGCAGGTGCTGACCTATGCAGTGCTGAACTGCGATAAGTCAAGGGTGTCACATGGAAAGGTCAACGTTTTCTCTGACTCCACGCCTGTGAACCAGAAAAGTCTTGCCACGTCCGACATCCTCACCTAAGTTATATCATGATGCGACAAGAAAGGCTCAGAACTGAGCATTTCGAGCCAAATGAAAGCGTCCTGGGAGGGGGCCAACAATAGACGACCAGCGTGATAACGAGAGGACCACGCGTGCGATGGTTAGTAGAAAAGGCAGAGAGCATGTTCCGAAGTAGCAGGACATGTGCAACGGTGCTGGTGGGATCTGGTGGCATGCGGGGTCACCGTGAGAAGCAGATCACGAGTGACAAGTCAACAAGTCGTTCGCTCGCATTCAAATTGTCACTTGGAAGTTCTAGATCTCAAAGTTTGGCCTAGTCGACACACATACATGGTGAATGTTAACGTTGGATGTTGACACTTGAAGTTCGCACTCAACTCAAACCCAGTACATACTCGGAGACACTCCCTGACTGGGATGCACAAACGCAAACACCGAAAATTAGCTCCCGATGATTGGGAGCAGCCTGGCTCGGGCACCCGCTCCACCACAACCCACGCACAACCAACTTCCGCACAGGGCGGAAACGTCGACGCCCCTCCTGCATTTGATCCAATTCTCTACATTCAGGCTCACGAGGCGGACATCATCCGAGGACCGCAAGGAATCGCTGCAGCACATTCTCTTGAGTGTCCCGAGGCTTCTACCATATGTAGCACCGATGAACCAAAACCTGGATCCGGACTCATCCGGTGGGGAGCACTGGAAGGACCTTTGGCACTCGATACCGACGCGGAATCATATGACACGCACGAACTGAAGCAATCTCTGTTGTGGGTAGATAGGTAGGTTTGTCTCATGAGCACGTCTGTGGGAACGTACGACGTAGAATCTATCTTGCGAACGGAAATATGAAGGTGTGAGTAAAGTAGTGACCAATGCCCGATATGTCCTATCATCTCCAGATGCACGTCAAGGAGCGAACTGTTTCTTCTTTTATCTCCATTATCATCCATCGCCTCACAAATATACTCGACAGGTACGATGTCCGGCTTCTGCTGGAGTCTCTTCCCGAGCCCGACGCAGAGCATTCGCAAGTCAGACCGATTTCCCCGAGTGGGTGGTCTGACCTGCCCTCGGACTCTGAAGACACGTTCTTCTTCTCGCCTGACGAGGTTGAAGATTATCGCCGCGAAAAGCGTCGACGGCTAATTGATCGTGGACGAGAAGAAAGATTGAAAGCCCTTGCTGCTGAGGAGGGCGAAGAAGACTCCGATCCCTGGGGAGGCAGTGATGAGGAGGTACTGTATCACATTCCATCTAAGTCTCGTTTTCTCTTCTCCTCACGGAAGCCACACAGCCAGATGAAACGCAGAGAGACCTGATCCGCAGAACTGCGTCTCACGTAATTTCATCTCCCAATCCCGCTCAGCTGGAGATGCGAATTTTGGCCAATCACGGCGTGGATAAAAGATTTGCTTTTCTAAGGGGTCGCTGGTCTCGAGCTTGGAGGATGGAAAAGGAAAGAGTCAGGCAGCAGAAGGCAGAAGAAGAAGAAGCTAAAGAGACGAAGACACCCCTCGGCGGGCTTGTTGCCTACGGAGACAGCGATGCCGGTAGTGAGGAGTCGGTGGACAAGACGGGAGCCGAAGAGACAGCAGGCGCTTCCAGTTTACAAGAAGATCCTGATGATGAGGAAGCCCTGAAGGAGGCTCGGAGGGCAAGAGCTAGGGAGTGGGCTGCTCGGCGCCGTGCTGAACAGACGTCGCGGTCAGAACAAATCTGATTTACAGCGCAGAGCAGCACACTAGTTGTCCGCTTCTTTCTACCCCTCCTCTCTCTTGTCCAGCCGAAGCGTCGTGTGAGCCACCGGGCGAGAGCACGATCCCTCTAGAAATTCAGAGTACCTCAAGAGTTACCAATGCATCGCTTACGTTTCCCAAGAGAAAAAAAGTACCTGGAGACACTATTGTATTGTTCCGAGGGATTGTATCCGGCCGGTCACGCAGAAAAGAAGTAGTACTCGCTGCCATATTCAGAGGTGAACCTGACTGGTCACAAACAAGTCGCAAAAGAACATCGATGACCTCCAGTAGATGGTCGTCAGCCTGAGACCTCTGGCCCGGGGAACGCTATTGAGTGAGCATCACTGCAACGATTACCTGGAACTCCTTGAACGGGGTTAATGTCGACGGTGAATTGCCAGTGACAGGGTCCTGGTGCATCGGAGGTGTGGTCACAGGGGTATTGTCCATGTGACCAAGTAAATAGACAACGTGGCAGAACTTTGCAGCTTGTCTTTCTTCCACTACTTCCCGTGTTCAAGTTCCTCCGTGCCGCAGAAATGGATTTGCTGCACACGCAGTTAGCTGCTCTGCAGCAACAACTATCATTTGTTGCAACCGATCCGATTGACTGGAAATTTTACGTCCAAGCCTGCTCGTGGGCAGTCACATTGTTTGAGTCTTACCTGTTGTGCGTAGTGTCTTTTGGTTCTGCATCCAGATTATTCTGACAGCGTTTTGTGGTGCGGAAGGGTTCGTCAATACCCACTGTACTCCAAAACCGAACCGCCTGCCGTCCTTGCTCGACACTTTGACAAGGAAACATTCCGCAAATCCCAAGTGTATGGCAAGGATAAAGCCCGGTTCTCGCTTGTCACAGGCTTGCTCAAACAAGCCATTGACTCTACTTTGCTTCAATATGGCTTCTACGCCTGGGGATGGGAGGTTGGGGGTAAAATGATTGGTCGTTTTGGCTATGGAAGTGAATACGAAGTGAGTTCACCGATGTACTCGATAAACCGCAGCTGATAGCAGGCAAGATCATGCAATCTCTGGCTTTCACCGCGGTTCTGTCCATGGTTTCTTCCATAATCAGTATCCCACTCTCGGTATATCAGACGTTTGTGCTCGAAGAAAAACACGGATTCAACAAGACTACCCCTTCCTTGTTTGTCACCGACTTGCTCAAAGGTTGGATGCTCGCGTTTGTCATGGGAGGACCGTTCCTGTCTGCTTTCCTCTACGTATTCGAGTGGGCAGGGGACCGTTTCGTCCCTTGGCTCATGGCGTTCCTGTTGGTGTTTCGTTATTTTTTAACTGGCTGAGCGCTCATCCTCACGCCACACCAGGCTTTCATTCCAGATCATCATGGTCATCGTATATCCCACGATTATCCAGCCGCTCTTTAACAAGTTATCTCCTCTCCCCGCTGGAGACCTCCGCTCAAGGACGGAAGCTTTGGCCGCGAAGCTGAAGTTCCCCCTGAAACACTTGTACGAAATTGACGGCTCGAAGCGTAGCTCCCACAGCAACGCTTACTTCTTTGGTCTTCCATGGGTGCGTCGTTCATATATGTCTACAAGGTCGCGTCTGACAGAATTTTATCGCTCAGAGCAAACACATCGTTATCTTTGATACCCTGATCAAAGAGAGCAAACCCGAAGAAGTGGAGGCAGTCTTGGCGCACGAACTCGGCCACTGGTACCACATGCACCCAACCAAGCTCCTCTGCATCTCCCAAGTGCACATCTTCACCATCCTGGCGCTCTTCCCCGCATTCCTCCACGCCCCTCAGTTCATCCGTGCCTTCGACTTTTCGAAGGCGGTCTCTGTGCGTCCCCCGACAATCGTCGCTTTCTTGTTGTTCCAGGTGCGTGAATGTTACCAGTCTCTTCAGGATATCCAGTATCAGATCTCTTAACTATGCATAATCTAGATGATCCTCACTCCTCTGGAAGCAGTCGTCGGCATCGCCCTCAACTTCATCTCTCGCCAGTTCGAGTGGGAGGCGGACCATTTCGCGTGCGAGCTCCAAGACCAGTTGAACGCACCTGAGATGGCAGACATGGGCGAGCGCCTCGGACGGGCGCTCATCACTCTGCACGTGAAGAACCTTTCCACTGTTTGGGTGGACTGGCTGTGAGTTCACGTCTCATTGTTTTCTATTAACTTACAGCTACTAACGCGCTTGATAGCTACTCTGCGTACCATCACTCGCACCCTACCCTGACAGAGCGGTTGAAAGCTCTCGAGAGCTTCCAGTCAAAACGGAATGGTGACGTGAAGAAGGAGCTATAATTTACCACGGCAAGTTGTCAGTCTATACAAAAATGCCTACCTCTCTTCCATCCCTCTTTCATATCAGCGTGATTTTACGGTGTGATATTAGAACTGGTAAATAGAGTCACATGAAGTTAATATACAAGTCATCGCCGCTCCCCTGGCCACTGCTATGCCTCCGCATCTTCAACGTCTTGATCCTTATCAACGGAATAATTTTTCGCGTCAATCCGTCCCTGCTCTATATCCACACTCAGGAGCACTGGCACAGCAAGCCAAATCATGAACACGAGGAAGAAAAACGCGTAGCGGATATTTCCTGTGCTGTCAGCGATAATGCCCACGATCAAAGGACCAACGAACGAGCTCGACTGTCAATGAAGGATAGCGATGTATCAGGCCTCCAAGAACACTAATCCACGCAAAAGAAAAAAAAGGCATACCTTGTCCGTGATGGAGAACAAACCGTACCTGTGTGACAGTCATTCAGAAGACGTGTAATCACAGACTGGTGAACATAACATACCATCGCGCTTCTTCGCCTTGTGGGATAAGCTCCGCGTAAGTCGCTCGCGCGTAGCCCTGGAAGGCCCCATACGCAAACCCTAACCTCCAGGTCAGCCCAAAGAAGCCCACGGGACAAACGCATGTAATCCCGACTCACCAAAGTAAATTGCTAACCCGAACATCTCCCCTGGCGTCGTCAGCCCGCCAAAGCCCATCTTCTTCACGAACGGCACGAACCCCAAGCAGCCGTACGCCGGGATGCCCGACACGAGCATCACAAGTATGACGAGCACCTTTAAGTTTGGCCATGCGAAACGCCGTTGGAGGTAGGGAAATACCAGGGAACCAACGATGCCTGAGGTGGGGGTGATCGCGCCGATGAGAACCAGAGACGAAGACTCCATGTGCAGGGTTGTTTTCCCAAACAAAATCGCTGTGGATGTTATCGTCGCGAAACCTGCGACAAAAAAGGAGGGAAACAGTGAATGAAGTTGACTCGTCAGGAAACAGGGGACTAAGAAACAATATTGCAGACGGAAATTGCAAACTAACCGTCAGAGAGAAGAAACCATGCTGCGAGGTATCTGAATGTATGCTGGAGACGTTTGATCTGGCTCCAACGGAGCATAACTCCCAATCGCCTCCATGCAGCAGCGACTTCGGATCTTACAGTCCACTTATCGTTACCTTGTAATCGCGCATCTAGATCACGCGAGACACCAGGAAGCCACATAGCAGCAGGTATAGAGAACAACATCCACCAGATGCCGCTGAGCCCAATCGCAAGGCGAAGCGAGAACGTCGAGCCATGCAACTTCGTCACAGGGATGAGAGCCAGGAGAAGGAGGATGATACCCGCTCCGTATCCTGATGCAATGCCCAGCGAGGAAAGACGCGAGGTCGCACGCGAGAGTGCGGCGTTGTATGCTTTCTGAGCGGCGCTGTGGTTCGCTGTGGCGGACGTCCCGAGGAGAGGTGCGGTCGCTGCTTCGTGACCTGGGAGAAGAGCTTGCTCAGCCTCAAGATCCAGGGACGCGTTTATAGGCGCGTCAGAGGCTCTGCATGTTTCGTCGAGTTCCATC
This sequence comes from Paxillus involutus ATCC 200175, assembly GCA_000827475.1. Lineage (NCBI taxonomy): Eukaryota > Fungi > Basidiomycota > Agaricomycetes > Boletales > Paxillaceae > Paxillus > Paxillus involutus. The sequence goes on from KN819326.1 coordinate 1,325,189, forward strand.
CGAGCGTGAACTACCTCTGGCGACTCGCTGGCCAGTGACGGGAGATATGCGTTCATCGCCACCGTGGAAGCTCCAAACCCGACATTCGCGCATGCTGCAAAAAGCGCTGATAGAATCCAAAGCGGAGACGTTGAAGATAGCAAGAGAAAAAGTACGGCAGCGGAGGCACCCATGAAAGCGAATGCAAGGAGCAGTGGCTTACGGCTCGTCGCTGATGGTTGACACAAATTCTAAGCTGGGCATAGCATGATATGTTCGGCAAACTCACGGCGATCTGCTACGTTGCTCATAGAGATAACAGTCAGAGCTTGTAGAGCTACGGATATGGAGTACACGTATAGACTGCGTGACATGTCAGGCTGAGGATGCGAACGGAAGAGCAGAAGCAAACCTGAAGCTAGCGGTATCTATCCAAAGCCAGCCAATCTTCACCGAACACCGTCCTCCCGAGGAAGCGACGTCCTCGTTTGTTACAGACGAACATGGGTTGATGTGGTCTGGCTCTAAGAAGCCGTTATCCCTTGCGAACTGTTCCAGGCAGATCGGTAAGAATAGCGTGAGGGAAACCACCACGAACACTTCGCTAGAACATCGTTGAATGCGAGTTCAAAAGGAAAGAAGAGGAAATACCTTGCAAAAGCATAACTCAACCACCCGAGCAGTCGATGCCTGTATGTGCTAGTCATCGTCGCAGGCGCACAGCGGACGTTACTCGGAACAAACCACTTCACGCCGTACGCAGTTACTCTACTACCACGTGACCAAGAATATTAGAGCACTTTGCAGCCCCTGTCTCTCAAGGCAGAAGGGAGTAATCAGTGGTTCTACGATGCTCTACCAAGGCTCAAGCCGCCTCCAGGGGAGGCACATAATGCAACCAGTCGGTCATAATGACACTAGTCAAATCCGCAGTGGATTAAACTGAATTCCCCTGGTGTAAGCGTCGTTAATCAATTAAGAGGAGGGGCGAATAACATGGGTAAGCAGAGGTGTGATACAATAAAAACACAACAACATCGTGAAATAAACCCTCGGTGAACAGTTCCCTCTCTCCAAGCACCGCCAACCTGCTAATGCGAACATAGCGCTCCACCGCCGAGCTACACAATGGTCAAGTGAATAAAGTATCATGTACGACCAATACCTCACATACCTGTTCCAAATGAGCATCGATCATGTCACCGTCTTCTAGATTAATCTGCAGTCATTTCGTTAACTTGGCCTTTGAATGAGTAGAATTGCCCAGCCGCACGTACCCCTGCGGGCGTGTCTGCGGCATTTAATCTCTTGCCTTCGAAGGCGAATTTAAAAGTCCCTATAGACCAAAAAGTCAAGCAGTCTATTCTCCACTGCGGATAGACCTACCTGATTCCTTCCCAAAGCGTTTCTGCGACGTATATCTCAGGACGCAGTCAAAAACTCCATTAAGAGTGGGTCGCTCACCTCAGCAGCCTCAAAGATCTTCTTGAAAGGCATATTTGGCTTCACTTTGACAGTTATATCTAGACCACAACAAGCAAATTCTGATTTAACCTCGCGTCCATATAAGCAAAGCGTCACGGTGACTGACGTTGTCCCTCGAAGTTGATGACCAGGCTCAGCTTCGGCTTAACATCTTCGGGTTCTTGTGACATGGCGAAAGGCACAGATATATGGACAGAAAGGAGCGGTAGAGTGGTGAAATGAGACGAGACACGAGAGTACTGGAACAGCTACTGGAACGCGTACTGGAAATCTGTGTCACAAACGATCCTATGTGACCGTCACATGCACTTGATGGCCGTGACCGTAATTAGAAACTAACTTACCTAATTCATTAAGCTAGTATTAGTCTCTTTGATCCTTCGAGCCAAGCATTAGTTGCACTTGATCAAACGATTGGAGTCGGGGTGCTGATTGAAGCCGCCCAAGGACTGCCAGCGAGTCCCAGCAGGAGCCAGCAGGTCCCCAAGAATCTATAAGGCACAGGCAACTTCAAGTTCCCCCTTCCATCTTATATCATATTAGTTTCTCCCCCGAAGGACGATGAGCAGCATAAGGCACCAGGGACGACCACCCCAAGGCACCTAGACTACCCGAGGTTCAATGTTCAATGTTCAACACATGACCCAGTAATAACCAAGTGGAATCCCCTATACAAACAGCCTAGATCATAGTGTATAACAGGAGGGATACAAGAAAGGAAAACAGAGATGGGTATCCCAAGTGACGATCAGCAATTAAATATCCAATTAGCGTTTCAAAACGAGCTCAAGGGCAGAGGACCATGAGTCCACCGACAAATGCAGTTACGATACCAACGAAAACACCAGCGGTTTTGAGATCAGTAGCACTGCCTAACTTAGGAGCTGTCCCAGGAGCCGAACCACCTGACGAAGGAGTCGAGGTGCTCGGAGTCGAGGTGCTCGTAGTCCCAGATGAGCTGGATCCACCAGAGAGCTGTCGTTCCAAGGCAAGGGAAATATTAGTCGACTTTACGACGAATGATAAGGAAGACCTGCGCACAGTCAAGTGACCACCGCAAGCTTCGTTCCAGTCGTTGATGGATGTCTGGGCCTCACCATAGACAGAAGGAGCAGCGGCGACGAGACAGTTTAAGCATTGCTGGAGCACAGGACCAATTGAAGAAGCGCAGATACAGCTGATACTATCGCCGCAGACCTACATTGATAGATATGAGTGATATTGGGTGGCATGGCAAGAAAGCTACGGAGAAAACAAAGGAACGTACGGTGATAGTGTTGATGACATTACAAGGGGCCTGGCATGCGGGGGGAAGATCAGTGGTGCTGATCTGACGAACGACAAGGTCGTTGTGACTCTGGTCATTGGGCGTAACTGAATAATATGTCAAGCATAAACAAGGGGCAGCAACAAAACCCGACCGTGTTACCTTGGACGACTGCAGAAAGAGCCTGGAGGAGAGGAAGGATTTGGACCATTATGAAAGCAGAAGCGCACAACTAGTAATATCCTGCAGAGATTGAGAGGGGAACCGAAAGTGAATGGAAGCTCAAGGACGGACTGCTCATAAATATGAGTCCTGACAACTTGGGCGCCCATCAGGTTTGGTAATTGTAGCTGATAGACCATGGCGGTGTCTACGGGACTCCCTGAGATGTTCGCGTTAACGCTCAACCTTGTTCAACCCCGAGTAAACGAAAACGATTGACAGTTCTCCCGTGAGTAGTCCTGACTATTCGGAGGTGCCTGAAACTCCTCCTAAGTCCACATGACACAAGACCGCAAATACTTCTTGGGTTCCCTCGATAGCGGTCGGCCGGCCAGAACGATACCAGTCGCTCGAGTAAATGTGAAGTAAACGAGCGGATGACAGTTATAGTTATACTGTTATTGAAGTCTTCAAGTCCGAGCATGAGCATGCCGTCACGTCGTGGCGGGGGCGTCAGGCAACACTGAAGTGGATGCACTTAGGTACCATTCTGGCGCCACTGACCTTTCTCGCTCAGGAAATCGGCACGTGAGGTGTTGGTATTTCTATTCTGTGTTGGTATCCACACCGCACCTGTCCACATGCTGCCACATGTGCATCAACGCATGATATTCGCGAGCCTGAGGCCAGGACGACTGTCTTCTGACTCTGATTCCAACGTCCTCCGAATCCGTGATGTGACTTGCCTCCACCGCCTTTAGGACCACGTACTTGACCGTTGTTGTGCTTTAAATCTCGGAAATTAGTTTCACCCACCAATGGTATTGCTTGCTTGCCATTAAGATCCGCATGCTGTACGAAGTTTCAGTAGAATCAGGTAGGGCGGTGGAGCGTTTGAATTTGGCTTGTACCTCCCTTCCGTTTTCTCGCGAACCTCACGCTATCCTCACGTATTTCCTGCTCTCTACTTGTTTGACAGAGCTCGGACAAACCAGATCGTTCTGATATTATTCTTACCGCGTGGCCCCGAACCCGAGTCATGACAGCTGATACTCCGTACAACGCCGGGATATCTGCAACCTCTGCTGACCACCTCCAAACCACCTAGTTATCGCGACGAACCTGCAACAGGCCTCCGCAGGTAAGTAGCAACGACGAGGGGAGTCTCACATTCGTGGCCGGCGAGACTGAAACACCGAGGAGAAGAAGTTCGACCTGAGGAACTTGAAGGCTCTCAGAGGTTCTCAAGGTGCGTGGAATCAGCGGTGCGGTAGATGAGCGCTGAGCGCTGAGCCTTGAAGCTTGAGCACCGGTGATTACTCGAAAGGCCGGGCTTCGCGACGAGCGAGAATCTTCCGCGAATAGCCATTGTCATGCACGTTCTTGGTGCATCAGAAGGAGCATGCTCGTGTGGTCCATCACTGGAATAGGCACAACGACGGGATATGGGAGGATATGGGCGACTACACAAGACAAATCGTTGCGATCTTCCGACTGCTTTCGCTGAGATTCCGAGGTTGCCACGTAGCCGCCTTGCAAGCCTTCCTCCAAGGAAGGCAGCCCATTCGCCTAATTAAAAGATGGTGGCGGGAGTCACTCAGTGACCTACCAGCTGTGGGGGGACGTCTCGACAATAATACAAGGCGTGGGATGGAGCCAAGTCCTGGGTGCCCACAGAAGCAGCTTCTTTGATCTCCCGTGTCGTGACATGGCGTGCATCATGATATGGTAGGATTTGAACTGGGCATCAAATGGCTGACATCATGCGCTGGCTGTTTTGCTATTACCTTTTGAACTTACCTCACAGTTTTAAGATAATTTAACAACGTTTATCGCAGTGACTCGAGAGAGAACAAGATTAGCATCGACTTGAGAAGGTCCCGTATGTCGGCCGCCTTTGAGGCATCTTTGAAACAATGAAGTTCCGGAATTCTTGTATATATGGTGAATCCGTAGAAATATCGGTCTCAAGATGCGACTGGGAGATCACACCCACGACATTTAGATGTCCAATCTTAAGTTTTAACACGGCGCATGTCTACACTCGTGTCAACTTCAAGACAAGGACGAGGCATACTTATACGACATAAGCTCAACGCAGGTGTACACGATTAAAAGTTGGTAGATAGCTGGAACTACTCCGACGATGGAACCACGATAAAAGAATGAAGAGTGAAGTGAGTGGGAGAGTCCAATCAGGAGAATTTCCACCTGAATAACACGGTCCATCAGATGGACTAAGACAGATTACAGGAGGAAAGACTAACCTGTTTCCACAGTTGACACAGCTGTACACAGGGTTAGTCAAGGAGCCTATGAACACCAACATGATTATGCACATACGTTACGAAAGTGGTCATTGGCTCATCAGCACTCCGAGTTTGGGCCTGGCGATAACGGCACTTGCGCTAGAGGCGCGTTAGTACCTTGACGTGTCACCGTGAGGGGCGCTGCTCACCTTCTTGCACCTGCCACATTGGAAGCCTTCAGTTTCAGCTTCCTGTTCCCCGACGCCCAGGGATTTGAAGAGGTTCTCTTCTTTGATTTTTCGGTCAGCAGCACGTCTTTCCTCGGAACTCATTTCCTGGTGAACTTGGTCAATCAAGAAGACTTGAGATGTGAAGGGTAAAATACCTCGCTTGTCATCGCGCTGAACCGTTCAGGGGATAGCTCGCCACTGACTATGCTTTCACGAAGACTGGGGTTCGACTTGTCCTTTAGGTTGACGAATAGGGACCGAATCTTGCCCTTATATCCTCCTGCGATATCGTTGAATTGTGAAAATACCGCTTTTTCCACGGCAGCTGCACGACTAATGATCTGATCGCTGGCTGGGAAACAGAATGAGTCAGTCGAAACCAGAGTATGCGGAAGCACCAAAGGCAACTCACGAGCACCCGAGTCACATGCAAGGCCATCATAGATGAGTTCGGCGCACCGGGCCCTTGTGGTATCTCCAGGCACAGAGATCTTGACACCGTCCCCCTTCGCAGTACGGATGTCTGCCTTGCCATTGGTGGCGGGAGGAGTGGCTGCGGGAGTTACAGACGTTGACGGCTTGCGAGCTGTGATGGACCGTGAGGGTCAGAAACAAGCAGTGTGGCAGAGGACCCACCTGGCGGTTTCCCATTGGTAGGCTTGCTACTAGACCCACCCTTGGCCTTGTCGACCTCGTTCTTCCACTTCTTGACAATCTCCTTCGCCAAGTCGGATACCTCCTTTGCTTCATGGGACCGCAGCTTGCCAACGGCTAGACCTGCTTTGCTTTCCTACCATTGGGGTGAGACCAATTAAACGCCGCACAATCGACACCCTCCTACGCAGAACTTGAAATACCTACCCTTAGGAGAGCTTCGTTGACTTGGAAATCTTTCTTGAGAATCTTCAGGATGGCCACTCGATCCTGTCAAGCATAGCCATAAGTCAGCACACACAAAATGAAAGCATCTACCTAGGAGTAATTGTAACATACCTCATTTGTTGTCGCGTTTTGAAGCTGCTTCACATGCTTTTTGAGCTCAGATGCAGACATGACTGCTCACTCGGCTGTATCTACTCTGCTACCACTACGAAATTGACAGTAATCAGCTTTTCTCTGTCCTGCAAGTCCGTATGTAACGAGCGGCTAGTCAACAACTAACACGCCTTTGAAGGAAGGAAAACGCGTTGTGGCTGGTGGACAAAGCCGCGTTGCCTGTCTCGTCGAAATACAAATAATGACAAAGCATGTCCCATTTCCAAAACGGTCAGTCACATCGTCGACCGAACGCTAACTGAACGTCGTGCCCAGCGAGCTCAAGCCACTACAGGAGCAGTTGTAGTATCTTCGTTCTCTGTTTACATCTACTGAACCGCCCTTCAAGACTTCTGACACCATGGCGTCGGTACTACCTCCACTGGACCCATTGTTGAAACGAAGTGCGAAACGGACGCGTGACATCTTTGCTTCGTGTCCGGATGATGGCATGAAGGATGAAGAAAAGAGGTGCGGTGCTCCATAATGACTTGCCCGAGGGTCTAACCGCAGGCTTCATAGTACTCGGTTACGGTTGTCAGTAAAAATCGCCGACGAGTTCAAGCACTATAAGGAGCTCCCTTCAGCGTTGCTGGCTCAGCAAGGTCCTGTCGGCCCAGCTCGACCGAAAGCAGAGCAAAAAATGATCACCGCTGGTCGTGCGTTACTACCTGCTGTTCTTCCGTGCCGGTGACATGCTTACCCTATCTAGCATCGAGCGACAATACCTCAAGAATCATTGCCACAATCGACAACACGCCCAAAGAACAACCTTCGACCTTTGCCACCTCAGCTAAACTCTCTGAAGCGCTGACGCTCCACAAGACGACGCGGACAATCAAGCCAACGTACCATCCACCGTGGAAGTTGGTGCGCGTCATATCCGGTCATTTGGGATGGGTTCGCAGCGTTGCTGTAGAGCCGGGGAACCAATGGTTTGCTACTGGCGCTGGGGATCGTGTCATAAAGATTTGGGACCTGGCGTCTGGGGAGCTTAAGCTATCGTTGACGGGTCACATATCCACCGTCCGTGGCTTAGCGGTGTCGCCAAGACACCCTTACTTGTTCTCATGTGGTGAGGATAAGGTGCGCCGAATCAATAATAATTCCGCGATCCATATCTAACACGTGGTAGATGGTGAAATGCTGGGACCTCGAAGCAAATAAAGTAATCCGACATTACCATGGCCATTTGTCCGGGGTGTACTCCCTTAGCTTGCACCCGACGCTCGATGTCCTCGTAACCTGCGGGCGAGATGCTTCAGCTCGTGTTTGGGACATGCGCACGAAAGCACAGATACATGTTCTCTCAGGCCACTCCGCCACCGTTGCAGACGTAAAATGTCAAGAGTCGGACCCACAGGTTATCACTGGCAGCATGGATTCTACCGTCCGGCAAGTTTATTTGTTACCTTTCCCCACGGTGATCGTCTCTAACCCACTTGCGTCCTCAGCCTGTGGGACCTCGCTGCCGGCAAAACGATGGTAACCCTGACGCATCATAAAAAATCCGTCAGGGCCCTCGCCATCCATCCCACGGAATATTCCTTCGCCTCGGGTTCAGCCGGAGGGAACAACATAAAAAAATGGAAGTGTCCCGAAGGTGCATTTGTATTCAATTTCCCCGGCCATAATGCGATTATCAACACGTTGTCTGTCAATGCCGAGGGCGTCTTTTTCTCCGGAGGTAAGTGAATAGCCAGGTCTGAAAGATCGGTGACCTGATTCACCGATCGTCGCAGGTGACAACGGTACACTTACCTTTTGGGACTACAACACGGGGACTCCATTCCAAAATATGGAGGACGTGCCCCAGCCGGGTTCCCTCGAGGCAGAAGCTGGCGTTTTCTGTTCGACGTTCGACATGACTGGTACACGACTCATCACTGGTGGAGCTGATAAAACCATCAAGGTTAGTCCGTTCTTCGATATGGTGTGAAATATTTCTTATTCGGATCGTCAGGTGTATGCAGAACAATCCCAGTAGTGGTAGTTCCTCGAGGCTCGAGTGTTATCTGTTATCTTTCATGTACGCCACAGGGTGTTGTCTTACCAGCTATCTTTGTTCTACTACGCCGTCGTCGTCGGATGTTTCTGCCGGAGAGCTCTTAGTCCGCGGCACCCGAGCATAACTCAATCATCGAGTCTGTTGCATCCTCTTGTACCTCTACGAATCCAGCTTCCCTGCTGGTTCAACATCGCTGGCATACCCGGGCTGGGTAACGTACTTTTTGATGAGAATTCGCAATTCCCCACAGTCGCTACATATAGTAAGCACATATCCCACTACTACAAGCAACCGTGCACTCTTGGGTAACGTTGTTTGCCGAGTCCGTACAAAGCGTCCGATCAACCGTCAGCGATACCATAGTACATATACCGTACAACACGCACACAGAGAAAAAAAAAGTACCACGTCAGCAAGGGAAAAACAGGGAAAAATTGCGCATGATGTGTAAAGGTATCAAGAAGAGTTAAGCCTGCAAAGTCCCATCTTGTTCAATAGGTTGGAACGAGAACCGTGGGGAGAAGGGGGGGAAAGGAATATAAATGTATCGAGATTGAAATTTTGGCTCCACACGGCTTGTCTCCAGGCGGAAAGTTTTTTAAAGGTATCAACCCGCCCACCTTGCAAGGAACTCGACGAGGTACTTCCGACAAAGCGGTTAAGCTG
>KN819326.1:1334371-1350863 GCA_000827475.1 Paxillus involutus ATCC 200175
CAACCGTCAGCGATACCATAGTACATATACCGTACAACACGCACACAGAGAAAAAAAAAGTACCACGTCAGCAAGGGAAAAACAGGGAAAAATTGCGCATGATGTGTAAAGGTATCAAGAAGAGTTAAGCCTGCAAAGTCCCATCTTGTTCAATAGGTTGGAACGAGAACCGTGGGGAGAAGGGGGGGAAAGGAATATAAATGTATCGAGATTGAAATTTTGGCTCCACACGGCTTGTCTCCAGGCGGAAAGTTTTTTAAAGGTATCAACCCGCCCACCCTTGCAAGGAACTCGACGAGGTACTTCCGACAAAGCGGTTAAGCTGCCCATCACCTCCAGTTGCCATCGGAGGATCTTGTACTCCATGGTCGGGTCGTTGCGAGAGTAAGGCATCTGTGGGGTGGCATCGAAGAACACCGGTGCGTCACTCATGTTAGTCAAATAACAGCTTGGGTACCAACAAAAGGTCCGACGCACAGGTTCCATCCGTTGGCATATGATGATCCGTTGACGTAAAAGCGGAAAATTGTGAAGTGGTTGAAGATGACTGAAGAGCCGCTTTAAGTTTTGCCGCTGTGGCAGCTTCAAGCTCCGGTGAAAAGATAAAGGGAACATCTCCCGCATCCTTCACCTTCTGCGATACTTTGAACCCGTTTCGTGTCTCATGGGGCATGCTGTCCAGCCTGTACTTGTTAGACATGGCACTCAGGTTCTGAAGAGAGGCGCCATGCTGTAGTTCTAGTGAGTGGCGCCGTAAAGTCGATTGTGGGCCTCCCGAGGTCATACCCGGGGAGGAATTAATAGTCTTTGCAACAGGTGTCCACGCTGGCCCCTGTGAAGGGACCGGTAAGACAGCGGATAGTGGTGTTGGAAGAGGCGAGGAGACTGAGAAATATCCGCCGGAAGCGTCGCACATGGGGGTCATGGCCGCTGAGAAGCTACCCTCAGGAATCATATTGGGCGAGAACGTCGTCGATGTCGTCGGAGAGGTCGCCGGGAAACTCGCGTGTTCTGGATAATTCGACATAGTCGGGGAAGTCCCATGGTGGGAAGATAGAGATGTGGTTGGAGACGACGGTACAGAGCCGATTTCTGGTGAAGAAATTCTTGAACGGTTCCAGGGGCTTCGTCGCACAGGAGATGTGGAACTTGACACACCTCCGGTGTGGGAAGCCCTATCCGCACGTCGGCTGCGATCAGCTTGGCTCTTACCCACCGCCTGACCGACTTCTGCGGTAGTAAAAGGTTGTCCACCTGACGGAATCGACAGTGGCGTTGGGGCCTGCCGATATTTTTGGCGGACAGGTTCTTCACGGACGAATGGCTGCCTAGGCGGCTGCGTACCGTATAGCTTCTTCCGACTCAAACCATGCACCTTCTTCAAGGAACTAACTAAACTGGGCGTCGATTCCACTTGCGGTGCTGGAGGATCCGATGGACTACGCTGGGAATCTTGCGGAAACGTCTGGTGCCTGTGTACAGGCGGCCGAACTGCCGCAGGAGGATGCTGCGCAAGGTCAGCGCCGCAAAGAGGCAGCCAGAAAATCTCACCTTCTCCGCCACTGGAATGGCGAATGGCTCTGGACCAGTTACAACGTTAACTGGGGAGAATGCCGTGCCCGGAAGTTCCGCGCACGAATCAGCACGACTCCCAGAGAGGTGGAATGTGTAATCTGTGCTAGTGTGGAACCATGGCAAGACCTGTCTGTGGCCCTGGAGGTCCAGCTTCTAGGGGGTAAGTATGCAACTCCCAATAGGTTTGGAGCGCCTTACATTCGTCGAAAAGAGTTCGACCATGGGCTTCATATTTTGTGAAGCACGGAGAACCATGTGGCAATGGATACCGTGCTAAAGTCACGAAATGAAACAGTCAACGTGGTGCATCGTCTGGACATCGAATACCACGCTACCTGTGCCATTTTTTGGCCAAGTAGCCGCCATTCCGATTCCCCGATCTGAGTCGGCATCGTCGTAGGGACACCCCATGTATCTTCCATGGGCGGGGACGCAGCGACAATGATAAGATGTAGACTAACTGGTCCGCCGTAGAAAGGCGCGGTTGCCTCCATCATAAGCTTAGTACAAGCTTCAACCTCGAGATGTGCAAGGATGATGATTGAGGGCTGACCTCTATTGCCCGGTTGATTACACGCGAGCTGATTCTGTTATCTGGACTAAAGTTAAACCTCAGTTCCGGAAGTTGGTTGTACTGTCTAGGTGGGGGAGAGTGGAGAGTCCTAGAGTCGTCGCTAGTCGGCGAAGTCGTCAGCCATAAAACAGGTATCTAGAGAATAAATGAGGCAGGAAAAAAGGAAGGAGGAAACGGAAACGGACTGGTACAACGGGATTTGACATCCTCATGGTACCGAGGAGTGTGGGTAAGTAGTGCCCTCGAAGATCCTCCCAAGCGGAGACCATCTCTTGTGAGTTTTCAATGAGAATCAAGGTTATTACCGCTTTAACGGCAGGACCAGAGTTGAAGATAGCAGGCGTGCCACTGGATGACATGATCTACGATATCGCGATTGGCACGGTGATGACAGACAAAATCGCAGGAAGAAATAAAGTGGCGGGCGGAACTAAACTCTACTCAGCGCTCAAGCGGAAATGAAAGAGGGAAACGCGGGTGTTGGAGGGATGGGGATGAACACTGAAGGGGGAGCTAGTGGGCAGTTGTGGATGTTTATGGGACCCAATACTGGCGGACTTTCTATTTGGGTAGATAAAATCTTAGCAGAATGTCTGTCCAATAATTTGTGAGGATAAATTTCACCTGTTGAATCTATCAATTGATGGCAAGATCTCCGGTGCTTGATGCGAAAGAGTCAAAAGGTTAAAGGCTCAGGGTTGGAAGGTCATGGTAGAGAGGAGATGACCGTGTAGCGTTCTACCGCCCTTCTGAGCCGCTTCCAGTTTATTGCACTGGCCGAACCTTGATTCTGCTCAACAAATTGGAGTAATCATGAGGTCAGGAAGTTTCGATGAGATGCGAATAAGAAACTACTTACCGCGACCAGTTCTAGTGGTAGGACACAGCAACCGCTTCCGCTGAGATGATCGTACTTGGTTACGAGTCTTACGATTACTTTCTGTTTTTCTGAGCAAGGGTTCAAGCTCACGTGGCAAATCGGAGCCAAAAAGTGATCCTGTGTCTGTGAGCTGATCTCGACTCTTGTACCACAACCGTCTTATAACTTCCGACAGTGGCCAAAAGTCCTCTCGCCTCTCTCTTGTCCTCTAAATGAACCAGCTTGGCGAGCGCAGTACGACCGAGATGGCACGGGTCGACACAACATATAGCTCCATCGTCAGAAAGGTAGATTCCACTCAGCATATATTCTGCGAGCTCAACGCTAAGTCTCGCAGCGATTTGCGAGCGCATAATCGGATTTGAAGATGGCTGCGATATCTAAGGTGGGTCCAATATTCACGTCTCAGATCACCTCTCGTACTAACAACACTATCCACGCGGAAAGCGCCGACATCTACCAGTCCAGCAGTACGGTTACGTCGCTGCCGCAGGCCCGACCAGGCCCAGAAGCCCTCTCCAGCCTTCCTAAACACCTGCCCGCGGAAGGCCTGCTGGCTGTCTCCAGGCACGAACATGCCAGCAATTGGTTCTGAAGTTGATGCGGCACTCCCTCCGTCAAAGCCATCGTCGGGGTTCTATCGGCAGGAACTTCCGTCGGTCCTGCATTTTCCGATCACGCCAACCCTGATGAGTTCTGACAATGGCGGTCGGTGGGAAATTCAGGTTTGCTTCAACAAGTGAACCCGCTTGTGTTTGATCTTTCCCGATCGGATTCGCCTTTATAACTTATCCTACAGCATTTGAACACAGTTTGATTGGTCACACTAGACTTCTTCTAGCGGACGTGTTTTCCTTGTGTCGTGTTGCTAATTAACCAATCCCTTCGTCTTCGCTTTGTCGAGTGTCACACAAGTCCTCACAAGTCTGGTCTACCGGCATTGAACGGGCCGTGAGTGCAAGTTGATCTTCTTTGGTGCTAATTATAGTAGACGTATAAACTCGATGCCCGAATGCATGGGGCCTGGTCCCATGATCACAGAGCCCCGGTAGCCATCACGGTGGCGGGCCTGAGTGCTACCTGGCATCCGTAATATAAAAGCAACACATTCTTCATGAATTCCAGTAGGATTTCGCGTTGCGTACTTCGCTCACTTCTATTGCAGAATGCGATTCTCTTCTCTCCTTGTACTTCTGCCAGCCGTAATCGCGGCTTCGCTTTCGTCTTCACCCCAAGTCAAGGTCGCAAAAAACACTTGCACTGTTATTCCCCTGGGTGGTGGTCAAGACGATGGACCAAACATTCTGCATGCTTTTGAGACTTGCGGGTGTGGAGGCACAATTGTTCTTGACCAGTATTACGTTGTGAATACGGTTCTCGTCACGTCAGGACTCAAGAATGTCGGCATTGAGCTCAGCGGGGTCGGTGAGTACGCTCAACCCTCTTAAGTGCGCCAAAAACACTTGCTTAACGTTACGCGTATTCTTAGTACAATACACACCCAATATCGGGTACTGGTCGCCTAACTCATATTTCTTGGAGTATCAGAATGCGTATGTGCTCGCCTTGGGCTACTCTCACAAAATTACAAACGACGCGCCCTAGGACGACCTATTGGTTCCTTTCAGGCGACTTCATCCACCTCTACGGCGGGGGTACGCTCGATGCCAATGGTCAAGTTTGGTGGGACTATCCAAACAAGGTACTCACCTCACCCTCGCTTTGATAACGTAGGCCTCATCTGAACTAACACGCCAGACTGTGGGAACCGCTGGGGGTTCTTCGAGGGCGTTTGCGCGACCAGTACCTCTCACCGTGGGCAACGCGTCGAACGTTCTGATCGAAGATCTCACTCAAATCGGGTCGCCAAACTGGGCATGTCCAGTCCCTACACGGTCTACCGAATTGAATTCTCACAAGCGTTGCAGAACAACTTCGTGTATCAATCGACCAATGTGACATACCGCAGAATGAACATCTCGTCAACGTCATACTCTTCCAACCCTACCGCAAACTCGGGTACGTGTTCCCTGTTAAGATCACATGTCGTACACCATGCTTATAGGCTTGCAGATGGTTGGGACATCTACCGGTCTTCGTACATCACCATCGAGGATTCGACGATCAATAACGATGATGACTGCGTCTCTTTCAAACCGAATACGACGAACGCGGTGGTTAGAAACCTTTACTGCAATGGTTCACATGGTATCTCCGTTGGTAGTCTCGGCCAGGTGAGTGTCAAGATGAGTCGAGGAAGTCTTGACATGACATGAGAGTTTGTTGTCAGTATGCAGGGGAGACCGACATTGTCGCCAATATCTACGCGAACAATATCTCGATGAACAACGCACAGAACGGCGCACGCATCAAAGTCTTTGGCGGTTCACCAGACCCCAACTCTACAGCTGGTGGAGGCACTGGATACGTGCAGGTGAATTATCTAAGCTTCGTTTTGCGGTTGAGGGACCCCCACGTTAACGGCTTTGATTCCAGAACATCACCTTTGAGAACTTCTATGTTAACAACGTTGACTACCCGATCTACCTAAACCAGGTTTGTCGGTTCAGACCGTGTCAGCTACACCACTCTGATAACAGATATCCGTGCACAGTGCTACAGTACACCCGCTAATGTCTGCGCAGAGTATCCTAGCAAACTTGTCATCTCTGATGTTCATTGTATGTGCCCCGTCGTCATATCAATTGATCATGTTCATCTCCTTTGACAGATATCAACGTCCACGGAACGTCTTCTGGGAACGAGGGCGATCTGGTGGCCGAGCTCGAATGCTCTTCGGAGTGCTACGACATCACGGCAACAGGCACGAACCTGACTAGTCCCAAGGGCCCTGCAGTGTACTATTGTCAAAACATCGCCAACGAGACTCTGCTCGATTTCCCATGCACCTCTCCCTCTTCTTAGACTGCATGCCTCCGATGTTGTGAAGGTGGATTCTACACCTAACAAGACAGTTACTCGAAGGAGCATAGCTTGATCGTAATCAATTTGGACCCTCTTCCTCTTTCGCGGGGATTCACATTTGCCTTTTTATCCGTGGTTCTTATGGTTCTCAGCGAATGTCTCAACTTGAATCGATGATCATCCGTGTGTACAGTCGATCATGCAGCGCGGGGTCGTATCGGGTGGGGGGAGTTACGTCATTTGGCGTCCCTTCGCGACTTCGATCAAGGCAGCGACGGTCGCCTTCAACATACGCGGACCGGACTAGGGTCGTGTGACTCACACATTATGAATGTTTGCACGAGAGAGGGTAGGGTCAAGCCTTGATCTCGTTAACGGGGGTCGACGCTGAGCGCTACGTTGAACCTTTCTACATCTACGCGGCAAACGAACCTAATGAGTCCTACAGAAGCGCAACTCATGTTTCTGACTCCGGTTTGGTTTCAAGGGTACCGCGTCAACCTCGTCCGCGTGATGGGTGGCTTCCATGGTCGTTCGCTGTCTCGGAGCTCACAGGAACAATACAAGGTTTGGATATAAGCAAAACTATTGGCGGTAAAACAAAAAAATCCCCCAGTATCTGCACTAAAAACACGTGGTAATTCACAAGCATTATCAATCGTCTGTGTTCGGCCAGTCGTCCGCGTCAAGCCAGCAACAAATAAAGGGAAGACGAGGATTGTGGCCTAGGACCAAGCACTCATAATACGCTCCGACGCCCCCAACGCCCTCGTCCTACACTGCGCCTAGTAGTGTGGCTGCAACATCTGCAGCAGAGGATGTCGGCGATGACATCGAATATAGTCACGATGACCTGACAAAGACAGGTGAGACTCCGATAGATGGGTGTCAATCGGGCTGCACGTACCATGGTGATTCCGCCAACGATTGCCATGATTGCCCTAGCAATGGCTGATATAACGCCGTTTATGGCAGAGCCGATCGCAGAAAATATGGATCCCTTCGTTGATGGGGCGGTTGGGTTAGAACGATGTCCTTGACATCCTAAAGACATTGCTTACCATGTTGATGGATGATGGAGTGATTCCGGAGATTGGTATAATATATCGATACTTGAAAGCTTGAAGCTTGTTCTGTAAGGACATGAACTGGAGTGGGACCACTTATGAGCGGGGTTATATACCCTCTGTGGATAGGTGATGACGTAGAGATGGGATGCCATCGTCAGTGGCGCCTCCGGTCTGAGAGCCCCAGCTGTGCTCCCGTGGTCCATTGCAAATTGGAGACGATGGAGACGGCTGGAGCTCGAGGTAGGCACAGACCTCAATGTGGATAAGATAAGATAAGACCCTGAATGATCGTGATGTGATCAGCCACACGGTCTCGGCAATACGATATACCCAGGTACTAATGGGGGGGCTGATTATCATTCATGGACCGCGATCGGAAGTGCTACTCAGTGGCGAGTGGTCGCATTGGTATAGTCACTGGCCTACCCAACGACTAGACTCGCCGAGTCACTGGGACCGTTCTCCCCACCCTCGATCGACGAGCTTCGAGGGACAAAGGATACATAGTTAACTGAACGTGACCCTCTCATCGCATCCCACTAATCCTCTGGATCTGATATATATGCAGTGTTAACCCGCCGCATCCCTGCGTGTCG
Source organism: Paxillus involutus ATCC 200175 (assembly GCA_000827475.1). NCBI lineage: Eukaryota > Fungi > Basidiomycota > Agaricomycetes > Boletales > Paxillaceae > Paxillus > Paxillus involutus. Next base: position 1,341,992 of record KN819326.1, read on the forward strand.
AGCCTCCATGTCAGCGACAGCAGCTCAAGACGACATCAACTTCTGTTTCCCAGCTCCAGAGTTGGAGAATGAGAGAGTGAAGCTTACACCCTTTATCGTAAGTCCCAAACACCAAGCTCAGCTCGATGCGAGGCTCTTTTCTGACCCATGCCGACGTGCCTGTTACCACACCACAAAAAAAGCCGTCCCAGCACGCCGATCTCTTCTTCCAAGGCTCATCACGAGGGGGTGATCCGAAACCTGGCATGCTCGGAATGAATCTGGTGACGCTGGCCATCCGCTGGGATGATTGGGAGAATGGGGCAAAGGAAAAAGTAGCACAGCTCATGGGTAGACGAGAGTGACCATGAAGTGTTTTCCAAGACATTATAATGCTCTGCCGACTCAGACAAAGATGGGAATGAGTGGCGGAAGGTTACCGGATGCTCCTCACCCTCCACGCCGGTCATGTGGTCTCAGTGATGTCATGAGGGAGGCCCGGGAAATATTGGAAGTTCTGCTCCGAGGAACAAAGAATACATAAGCTAATTAAACCCTCTCATCGCATCCCACTAGCCCTCCATGCCAGCGACAGCAGCTCAAGACGACTCCAATTTCTGTTTCCCAGCTCCGGAGCTAGAGAACGAGAGATTGAAGCTTACACCCTTTATCGTAAGTCCCCAATTACATCAAGTTCAGCGCGATGCGACGCCCTTTTGACGAACACACGCCGACATGCATATAACCACACCACACACACAAAGGCATCCCAGCACGCCGATCTCCTCTTCCAAGGCTTGTCTCCACACCCCGAGCTCTACCAATACCTCCCCTTCGGACCCTTCACTTCCGCACCCTCCTTGACACAAGAAGTCATTCAAGGCCGCATCGCACTGAACCGAGGCACATTTCTCTACGCCATCATCGACAAGACGCGTACGCCGACCCCAGACGCGCCCCCCTCCCCCGCAGACTTTGCAGGTACGATCGGATACCTAAACACATCGCCTGCAAACTTGAGCATCGAGATCGGGTTCATCATCATCCTCCCGCCGTTCCAGCGTACGCATGTCACGACGAACGCGGTTGGACTACTCCTTCGATATGCACTGAACCTACCTACGGCTTCGCCTCCTGGATTGGGCTTGAGGCGCGTGCAGTGGCAGGCTGACGAGGCGAATGATGCTTCGACTAGAGTTGCGGAGAGGATGGGGATGAAGAGAGAGGGTGTGTTGAGGTGGCATAGGATTCTTCCAGGTGGGAAGGGAAAGGCTGGGAATGGAGAGAAGATCAGAGAGGGTGATCCGAAACCTGGTACGCTCGGGATGCATACGTTGATGCTGGCCATCTGCTGGGATGATTGGGAGGATGGGACGAAGGAAAAAGTAGCACAGCTCATGGATAGACGAGAGTGACCATGAAGTATAAGATTCTCTTCGTCATTGCTGCTGCTGCCTGCAAAGTCTTGTATAGGTTCATCGTGATACCTGGGTGGTTTGGAGGTGGTCAGCAAAGGCTGCACCTCGGGGTTGTTGATCCCAGTGTTGTAGACATGGGGTATAAGTCCGTGGGAATTTCCTACAATATTATGGACCTTATCAAAAAGTCTCAAGAGGTTCCCGTCGTCCCTGTATGTCAGAGCTATGCCGGGAAGATTGATAGACCACGATCGGAAGTTCTACGACTCCGAGTCCTCAGTGGCGACTACCCACCGCCGGCTGTTGACTAGATTCACCGAGTCACTGGCACCAGTCCGAGCCCCATCCTCGACCGACGAACTCCGAGGAACAAAGGTCACAAAAGTTAATTCAACCCTCGCATCACATCCCACTACAGTCGACTCCCTTATAACCCATACCCCATATAACCCATACTCCCTCATAACCCATACATGTACTCGGATAACCCCGATATGATACTCTATTAGGAAATTTTTGATATATAATGATTAATTTTATGCCTCAACAATGACCAAAAACTAATCTAAAACATAACTTCTCTCATAATCACACTCACATTCGAGAACAGAAAGCCAAGCCCGAGGTTGAGTTGAAAGCTGGTTGACCCATATCAGAGGTTGACAAGGAAATGTCTTCAAGTCAACTGACGAAGATATCTACCAGGCTGTAATGCATGCGAAAGCGGCGCGGGAAGTGAACAGCGAGGGGAATGATGATGAGGTGGACAGTGGGCCTGTCACACATACACGGGCGGCGTTAGTTGTGGGAAAATACATCAAGGATTTTGACGATCCGTTCATGCATAAGTTGGACTCAATGCTGGGCTCGTTAGGGAAGAGGACATGGGTTCTCGAGATGCACATCATGAAGGACACATTTTGAAACTGAATGGTTATTTTGAACATAAATAGTTGGTACTCTACAGCAATATTAGTAGGTTTGAATGTATATGGTAGACGCATGTTGATGGTTAACGAACTTCACCCCGTCAGTACTTCAGTGGTCAACTGTTAGGCTCCCACAGAACCCATACTCTCCAAAAACCCATACCCCTGGATCTATCCCGAGACGTATGGGTTATAAGGGAGTTGACTGTAGCCCTCTAGATTTGATACACACGCAGTGTTGACGCACCGCACCACTGCGTATCAAGTCTCCATGTCAGCGACAGCAGCTCAAGACGACATCAACTTCTGTTTCCCAGCTCCGGAGCTAGAGAATGAGAGAGTGAAACTTACACCCTTTATCGTAAGTCCCAAGCCCAGCTCGATGCGAAACCCTCTCTGACGAACGCATATCAACGTGCATGTCACCACCCCACAAAAAAAAAGCCGTCCCTGCACGCCGATCTCTTCTTCCAAGGCTCATCCCCACACCCGGGGCTCTACCAATACCTCCCCTTCGGACCCTTCACTTCCGCACCCTCCTTTACACAAGAGCTCATCCAAGGCCGCATCGCCCCGAACCAAAGCATGATCCTCTACGCCATCATCGACAAGACGCGCACGCCAACCCCAGACGCGCCCCCCTCCTCCGCAGACTTCGCAGGTACGATCGGATACCTAAACGCGTCGCCTGTAAACTTGAGCATCGAGATCGGGTTCATCATCATCCTCCCGCCGTTCCAGCGCACGCATGTCACGACGAATGCAGTTGGACTGCTCCTTCGATACGCACTGGACCTACCTACGGCCTCGCCTCCTGGATTGGGCTTGAGACGTGTGCAGTGGCAGGCTAACGAGGTGAATGAAGCTTCGATTAGGGTTGCGGAGAGGATGGGGATGAAGAGAGAGGGTGTGTTGAAGTGGGATAGGGTCCTTCCGGATGGGAAGGGGAAAGCTTGGAATGGGGAGAAGATCAGAGAGGGCGATCCGAGACCTGGCACGCTTGGAAGACATACGGTGATACTGGCGATCTGCTGGGATGATTGGCAAGGCCGTGCTGAGTATTTGGGGCCGACGTGGGGGGCGTGAATGTCGGTGATCAACTTGAAGCAGTGCAACACCTCCTCCGGGTCATGTGGACAGAAAGTTCATGTTTCATAATTGCGACAACAGATTATGTACTGCACGAAATGCATCTGACTAGCTCAGCCGGTGTATCTCAAGTCGATGGGAGAATCCTGCCGACCATTGGGCCTGGGGGAGAGATATTCAATTACGCTCGATTCAATACGTTCAAGGAAAGAAAACTCACTGAGATCAAAGAACACAAGCCTTTCCCCTGATTTTATAAGAATGACCACTTTGTCGTCAATCGCCGAGAAAGAAGTCGGCGAGGTTGGCCGAAACTCGTCGGGCAGCCACATCATCCTTCTGGAGCCGCGGTAGACCCAACCTTCCTGGCAGTGCACAGAGTAGGTAGAATTCAAATACATGTCATAGATGATGTTGGAGTCTGAACGTGAGAGAAGATGCGGGCACGAAGTGATAAGTGGAGTAGTTCCGTCGGCTGTGGTAGATTCGGAGGTGTCAGTCTCGGATGTAGTAGACTCGAGAGTTTTGGATTGAAATTCGGCGGACTCCGATGCAGAAGATTCCGCAAGGATAGAGTCAGATCCAGCGCATCCCGCGGGGGTAGCGTCAGGTGCATCGAGGGCAGAGGATCCATCAGAAGGATCGGAATTGGAGAGGTCGTCAGGAAGAGAAGGAATCCCGGAACTCGTGGCGTGACCGTCTACAGCTTTGAGCAACACCTCCTTTCCACCTTCACCATATTCGGCAAGACATGGAGACAAGTCCCAAGTACTAATGATGCCTTCCTTGCTCCGGCTACAGATGGATCGGTAGTTGTCCATGAACTTGATCAAGTCGACGCCATCTGGACTGGTACTGTCCGACTCGGATGTATCCTTTGGTGACGATGTGTCCTTTGGTGACGATGTGTCCTTTGGTGATGATGTGTCCTTTGGCGACGATGTGTCCTTTGGTGACAGACAGTGGATGTTTACTTTGGCTGCTGGCGGGTCCCAAAGATACAAGGAACCGTCCGCATATCCAACAACAACCAGAGACGATTCCGTGGTTGTTGCAAGCGCCGAGACTTTGGCCGTCGCACATTGGACTTGGTGGAGAATGTCCCCGTTCTCCACCAACCGTATCTCCACATGCCCTTCCTCGCTCCCAGCAACCAGAGCTATGTTTCCCGGTATGAATGTGAGCGACGTAATGGCAGCATGTCCCGTATCGATGGTCGCCTTGCAAAGCCCTGATGGCAGCTCCCAAACTTGAATTATGCCGTCCCCGTGTCCACAAGCAACGAATTTGCTGTCCGCAGAAAATGTCACACGCTCGATTTTGAAAAGTCCAGGAAAGCGTTTGAGACGGTCACCAGTAGTAGTTTCGTAGATGTGGATGCTGTAACTCTCGTCAACGTTCCACGTGTATTCTGCCCAGTAGGCGTAGTACTGGGAGTCAGGGGAAACCGAGGCGCCGACCTTGCCTAAGTTATCTCCGCCAGTCTCTAGCTCTTTGATCAGTGTGCCAGCAGACGTGAACAACAAGAGGCCGGTGAACGGTTTGACCAGCAGGGTCCGTCCGTCCGGGGTGGGCCAGAAGCCTTCAACCGATTTCCTCATATTGTCTTTAACATCTTTCCAGCTTATCCTTGGCAGCGTCGTGTTCCAGATCTGAATGGCACCGCCACTGAAAGTGATCAACTGCGTTGAATCGGGTGCCATTGCAATGGCGGTGAAAGGCTCGGATAATTCGCCAGGTAACAGCGGGGTTTCATCTAGCGTCGGAGAACTTGTCAGCAGATTTCGTATCTTCGACCGGCCTTGCGTCATGACTGAATAATCCAGAGAAAAGCAAAAAGAACTGTAGATAAAACCCAGCACGTCTCCATTGGGCGAGAAAACTGGACAGAGGGGAGTACCGTCGTCCATTTCAAAGAAGTGGCCAAACACTTTTGAAGGGAATAACTTAACCAGCTTCGCATACCATGCGGGAAACATAGTCGCCATCTTTCGGTAAAAGTGGTCGACCGCCCAAATATGCTGCGGAGACTTCCGAGAACCCAACTGCCACATGCAGATGCCCATGTCGCAGACGGAGACAAGATGTTTGTTGTCCGCAGAGATCCAGACGTGCGTTACCGGCTTTTTGTGCGACCCAGTGCAGGTTTGTAGGCAGACTCCTGTCCGTATGTCCCAGAGACGGATGGCTTGATCGTCTGAACCTGATGCAATGCTGCTGTTGTCCGTGGAAAACGAGATGGAGTTGATTTTGGCACTGTGGCCTTTCATTTTGCGGACCAGCTGACCTGATTTTGCGTTGGACGTTATGACCGATCTGTCATCTGAGCCTGAGGCTATCAGACCGTCGTTGAACGAAAACAAGAGACAGCGAATAGGTCCCTCGTGATAAGCGAGCGAATGCCTGAGACCCCGGGTGGATATGTCCCAGATATGAACTGTTGCGTCTGTAGACCCCGAGGCAATGAAGGAGCTGTTCCAAGAGAACGCAAGGACCGTCACAGAAGCCTGATGAGTGCCTTGGTCTGGGTCGAGGAGCTGCTGTCCCGTCGCAACATCCCAGACGTCCATCGCCCCTGTGTCGTAGCCGACGGCGACATAGTCCCCTGATGGAGAAAACATGACAGGACACGACGACGATGTGCCCCTACCAGTGAAATGACCGACATTTCTGCCAGTGAGCGAGTCCCACACCTGGACTCCAGGGGTGTCACCAGCGGATGCGAACAAGCATCCCGAAGCAGAAATGGCAAGCGATTTAATGGTATTTCCGGTGAGCACCGAGCGGACACAAGGGCTCCAAAGATCATCGAGACCCGACGTGATCGTGAATTTATTCGTCAGTTCACGTTGGTAGGTGGTCCGTAACTGGACACGCTTTGGGGCATAGGGAACAGAGTAGTAAACCTGCAGCGCGGCCTGCTGAATGGGGTCGAAAAACATGAGAACAAGCCTCTCTGTGTCTTGAAGTAACTCGAGCGTTTCTTGATGAGGATTCAGGGTTGACTGTAGAAAATTTAGATACCTGCAGACCATGACGAGTCTTATTTACCTTTAACCAGTCTGCAATCTCGCGCAAGCTGATGATGGCACTTTCTAGCTCGCCCATTAGACTGAGTACCTCGATCCAGTTCAGGAGGTATCCGCGAGCGAAGCCCTGCACACATTGAATGAGCGTATCGTTGACTGCTGTGTTCTTTGGGACATGCGAAAGGTGGTGGGCAAACCAGCGGCAAGCATACCGCACACCCCCGTCGATACGGAGCTTGCATAGCTCGCCTAGGTTCTCGACCTCGTTGTTGAGAATAGAAGCGTCCCCCAGCTTGCACATGTCTGTAGTGAGGTGACGAATCATTGATTCCACACATGCCTGAGCAACGATGCGATGGTAAGTAATGACGTCGGCAAAGTATTGTCTAGATCGATGTGATGTTGTAAGGAAATCACGGAAGGAAGTGTGATAAATGCCGACTGCTCCGTCGTCTCCGGTGTCAGAAGTAACTAAGACAGACCGGAGACTCTTGATAACGAAGGTTGCGTCAATTTGTAATTTCCAGAGTAGGTTGTTAAGGCCGCGAGTCGAGAGTGGACTGAAGGCGAAGACGACGAATCCAAGCACCAAACGGGTCCTGTCTGCATCAGGGATAATACGAAGGGCATCGAAGTACAACTTATCAAGATCCGAGTAAACCGACGAACTGGCGGCTGTACTCGCACCGCCTTGAAGTACCGCTTGAAGTCGTGTGACTGGAGAATTGTACTTGTCACCCACGAACTTGACGACAGTAGTCGCAAAGATGAACAACCCAGCCGACTTTTGCACGATAATCTCGATATCATGCTCAGCTGGCCACGGCAAGGAGCTTTTAGACATAGTGCCCATATGTTGACATATGTCCTTGAAGGAATAACGGAGATAGGACCTGATGTCATCGTCGACACTGAAATCTTGTAGTTGGAATGGGCGAGTCATACCCCGTAGGTCTGACTGCTGGAACGTCTGAACGATGTGCGGTTCCGCTCTGCTCGTGAACAAGACCCTGAGTGGCCAATGACAAGTGCGCAGAAGGTCGGCGAGGAGGACGACAACTTCGTGAACCATCTTTTCGTCATCGCACTCATCGAGTGAGTCGATGACAATCAGCACAGGATCTGGGAAAGAATTTTGGACGGATGAAATCGGTGCCTGAAGAAGCCCGTGCATCTGTTCTACAAGGACCTTCGCGGGGATGGTGTAGTCCTTGTTAAGGGCGTTGACGATGGCAGGTTTGATGGACGGTGCGAACGCCAGCATCTGGCAAGCGAGAGTCGGGAAGAATTTTTGTGCGGTCCTGCGCAATATTTCCTTCCTCGAGAAGAAGAAGCTAGCTGCAAGGCGATTCTGGCTCGCGTATTTCTCTGCGATGGTCTGCGCAACGGCTGATTTTCCAGATCCTGCAAGACCACTCAACCAACATATGCGTTGATCTACATCAGGATCATCTACCCATCCTCCGAGGCGCGCAAGGAGGTCGAGCCGAGTGCCTGGAAGGCAAGCAGGAGCTGGATGACGCTCGATCGAGTCGAATGCCGCACTGGTGACACTCGCTCGAAACAAACTCTCTATTCCTGAGTGCAAACTCGGTCAACCTTTGCATCATTGACTTGTAAAGACGGCTGGGAAGCTCACCCGAAGAGCCAAGTTCGAAGATTTGATTGCCATGAATGATGGTATTGACTGTCTGATTGCCCTGGATGTGCGTTTGGGAGTGAATGTATTGATCTCTGTGGACCTCGCTGAACGTGGAATGGCTAGCGTCAACGTTGGATGCATTGTTGAACATGTCTGCGATTAAGTGGCCGCAGAGGTTGTCCGTTACGACATGCCAGGGTGTGTCCAAGGTAGTTGACCAATCATTGACTCGGTGGCGGTGGAATTGGAGAAGTCTATGTCTTAAGTACTATCGCTTACCAGAGGGTTGGTCACCCCGGAGAGTTGGTCAATTCACAAAACTCATAGTAGCTCTCTTACAGAATTTTATCTGTATGGCCACAGTACAACTACTTCACATTCTAAGATACTACGAAAATAAACCACACTGATCCATGCGTTTTTCGTTGAGTTAACAAAAACACCGTGACAAAAGGCAAAGTCACGAAAGTGATGTGGTGCCGTGGGCAGCCGAGTCGGAGTGTGAATTCATCATACAGCTGCCTGGTGGGCAGACGGTGGCTCCTGAGATGGGTCGGTGGGTCAAGCAGGTGACTCCTCCGAGTCTACCTAAGTCCAAACAACTGAATTGTGAGGATCGTATTCAAGCTGCCATCTCAGGAGTCACCCAGGGTATCTACCGTTCACACAGGGCAGCTGCAGCTGCTCAAGGGGTTCGGTTTGAAACGCGCAGCCACAGCGCACGATCCAACCGAACAGGGCACACCTCAGGCTGTCGAATCCCAGCGCCGGCCAAACTTTAGCGGG
>KN819326.1:1350913-1361983 GCA_000827475.1 Paxillus involutus ATCC 200175
TACATCAGGATCATCTACCCATCCTCCGAGGCGCGCAAGGAGGTCGAGCCGAGTGCCTGGAAGGCAAGCAGGAGCTGGATGACGCTCGATCGAGTCGAATGCCGCACTGGTGACACTCGCTCGAAACAAACTCTCTATTCCTGAGTGCAAACTCGGTCAACCTTTGCATCATTGACTTGTAAAGACGGCTGGGAAGCTCACCCGAAGAGCCAAGTTCGAAGATTTGATTGCCATGAATGATGGTATTGACTGTCTGATTGCCCTGGATGTGCGTTTGGGAGTGAATGTATTGATCTCTGTGGACCTCGCTGAACGTGGAATGGCTAGCGTCAACGTTGGATGCATTGTTGAACATGTCTGCGATTAAGTGGCCGCAGAGGTTGTCCGTTACGACATGCCAGGGTGTGTCCAAGGTAGTTGACCAATCATTGACTCGGTGGCGGTGGAATTGGAGAAGTCTATGTCTTAAGTAGAGGGGAAACTATGATGTTCGTTAACAATATACATTAAGTGCCGTCCAGTGCGTGATTTATGTAAGTACATTTCAAAACGTTATCGTCGATAAAAAGTTCGTGATGAGACACTATGAATAGAGAAGAAAACAGCGCAAAGAACTTTTGTCGCGACCGAAAAAAAGGTCGGAGACAGGTGACAATTAGTGCTGGATCTGGGAAAGAATTTTGGACGGAAATCGATGCCTGAAGAAGCCCGCGCATCCGTTCTACAAGCACCTTCGTAGGGATCTTTCAAGGACATCGGCGATGGCAGGTTTGATGGACGGTGCGAACCCCAGCATCTGGCAAGCGAGAGTTGGGAAGAATCTCTGTGCAGTCCTGCGTTTCCTCGAGAAGAAGCTAGCTGCAAGGCGATTCTGGCTAGCGTATTTCTCTGCAATGGTCTGCGCAACGGCTGATTTTCCAGATCCTACAAGACCGCTCAACTAACATATGCGTTAATCTACGTCGGGATTATCCACCCATCCCGCGAGGCGCGCAAGCAGGTCGAGCCGAATGCCTGGAATGCAAGCAGGAACTGGATAACGCTCGATCGAGTCGAATGCCGCACTGGTGACACTCGCTCGTAACAAACTCTCTATTCCTGAGCGCAAATTCGGTCAACATTTGCATCATGGACTTGTAGAGACGGCTGAGACGCTCACCAGAAGGCCAAGTTCGAAGATTTGATTGCCATGAACGATGGTATTGACTGTGTGGTTGCCCTGGATGTGCGCTCGGGAGTGAATGTATTGGTCTCTGTGGACCTTGCTGAAGTACTGCATGAAAGAAGTGGGAGGGGAGGTAGGTGGTCAGTGAGCACTTCAGGACGAAGAAAGTCCAGATTAGGCCTTCCTGGTCATCGAGATGTCGAACACGGGCGAGTAAGGTTATGGCACGGAGAATGAGGCGTTCTACCCATCGCCAGAGTTCGCGATACTGGGCAAATGAGGACTGTGTGGGCAGAGCCCGTGGAACTTGAAATTCAATGATGTCGAGGAGTGGAGTGGATATCGAGTATACTTGAATGGCCTTCTCGGGATTCCAGGTCGAGTTTCTCATGACACATCCCTAGACTGATAAGACGCTTCACATCGACAAGAAACACATGGACGAGCTCTCTAACCGTGTAGACAAACACTTTGTATCGACTCGGTCATTGCCCAAGCTCTCCATCATTGATATCATTCATGGAAGCAGATGATTTGGCACACAGGAAACCACCAGTCTACGAAGACGACATGTCAGTTGTAGATCCGGGGACTTGAAGAGCAGAGGCGTCCGGTCGTGAGGTGGAAGAACCAGGAATATGGCTATGTGCATCTAAGAGTTGCGGCACTCCAGACGGACGATCGAGGCATTCAGATGGCCGGCCCATTGCGTAGGCATAATACACGAGAGCGAGAGCAAGGGAAGTACTGGAGCAGTCCGGATGAGCTGGTGCACAGAATACGAAAATAAGCCTGGACGCACATCCGAATGTTTGCTCTTGAGCTGCTTTAGAACTTCATAGCCATTGGTGGCCTTCTCGATCTGTTCCGGGAGTAATATGCACTCTTCCCCGAGTCGAAACTCGCTGTCGGGTTCCGATCCAAGACATCCTCATTCGTTGCATTCCTCACAAGAAGTCCCGAGAGCACCTGGGTCTGGAACGCAACATCTGCTGCGTCCTGGAAGCCCTCGCAAAGTTGGACTTGCAAACAAGCTCAGACCAGGGTAACGGGTAACCATTGGGGTTTTGTGGGTGACGTGGAAGTCCATTGACCCGCTGTGAGAGCTCAGCTTGCTGGCGTGGGGCTGACTAATCACCGCGTCCCAACCAAGCTTCAGCTACCCCAGGCTCCTAACTGTGGTGGCGTACTAGATACAGTAGGAGTCTGCAGCCACCCCTAACTTCTACTACTACCATTACCACCCACTGTCATCCTCCGCCGCCGCCATCCATAATCCCACTACCACCCACATCACGTACCTTACCCTCCCTACTACAGCAGCCTCAGATACCGATGTCAGGATACGTTACATTTGTGGAGTTCACTCTCTTCAAAGAACAATTCGCTCAGGTAATATTACATTTTATCATGGACATTGTCATTTACTTCCAAATATATTAGCTTCGTGCTGAGCTTGCGAGCCTTAAAAGCCAAACTGAAGACCAACAGCGACTCCTTGATCAGGTAGGTCACCCTTTGGTGGAGTCTTCCCACACTTACACTTCACCCATCATGCTAGCATGAATGTACTCTCAACTGGTTGACCCAAAGAACCCTGCTTGATGAAGTGAGCACTGTAAGCAGCATAGTAGTAGTTGAGATCTAGACTGATACGCTCTCAGTCAAAATGTACTACACACTCCACCAGGTTGTGACGGACTGTGGTGGACAGAGTTGGCCAGATGATGGCAGAAAATACATTCCCAGGTGTTCTCCACGATGCATAATTCATTGCCTCATGGCAATTTCGTGGGAGCTATCAGCTCCAGTGTCAGAGTTGTGCATCAAGATCTTCACCCAGAGACAGTTCATCAATATCATTCACAACCAACAAGTTCAGTATTGAGATTCAGGATATCTTGTGGTTCCAGATAGGATCGTGATCGTGATTCTATGACTCCCGGACATAACTATCAGATGTGGGTATGGGTCACCATTGACGCTAATCTCATGACACTCAGTTTCGACAGTCTGCAATAACGCCTATTTCGTCTTCTCGTTCCATCTATCAATTGGTTAGTGCCCAGAAAAACTAAAGCGACGAGACATGTTGCAAAAAGCATCGTGAACTCACAGATCCAAAAACAACTTCCAAAGCACTGAAAACATCAATCCTTGTAAACCATTAGTCAGGATCCGCGTCTTCAGGCCACGTCCAAACAAGCCCTTGACACCATCGGCAGCAATGATTGCACGTGCGGCGTCCATGTACCCGATGCGCGTCGCGTTGACTTGACGGTACGTCTTGAGCACCCGCAAGGAGTTGGAAATACTATCAGAGGCTATCGATGCCACGAATCCTATGAATGCAGAGCGAAGGAGCTTCTCGCCAACTGTCGTAGGCAGTGGAAGATTCGCATCGAGGTAGTTGTATGTTCCAAACCACTAACAGCACGTCGTCAACAATCGACGACAGCAGAGAAAGAGGGTACGTACCGGATAGTGACCCACGAAGGTAGCTGCTGCCGTTGCTAGAGCACCATACCAAAGGGTGCCGATCCCATACTTCTTAATCTAGACTGGGGTCAGAGGAGATATGCATTCTTCGCACTCTCGTCGACCTACCCTGGCTTTGAGCAGCGTGATACCCTCCTTTCCCTGCGTTTGCATGGTTGTCTTGACGGTATCGACAGGTGTCAGAATCATCCTGAAGCACGCCGCAGCGACACTCGCAAAGAGCGTCTTGACGGGCGTCGGAAGGTCCTTCATGTAGACGTTGCTCTGCAAGAGGGCAAGGATACCGACGTTGGCTGCGGTATCACCGAAACGCGCGACGGGCCCTTGGATGAGTGCAGCAGAGAGACCTTGGTAATACCGGGTCCAGCCACCGTCGGCGTACAGCGTATTGACCGCTTGAGTGGTAGTTGTCCCGTAGCGGTATTGGTAGTTCATCACTGTCCGAAGGGGCTATGGGACCATTGATCACAGCTCATGTTCGTTCTCGTTGCATACTTACCATGAGGGTCAGGACCTGGAGGACCATGGCTAGTCGTGAAAATATCAGCTACGGCTTGTCTTGAACCCCGAGCTTTTGAATACTTACCTGCGGCACCGCTGAGGCCACCACCGAGAGCACTCATGAGAGCCTTCCCAAGGTCAAACTACCACATACGCGTCCCGATGAGTAACCCATGGATAAGACTATCTCAGCGAGAACCATACGTCAACATCGTCCGCATCGATGAATCCCTTGATGAAGATGACCAATACAGCCAAGGCTAGCAATACGATGACACCCTGGAACGCTATCAACGACCAATTTCTTTTCCTTTTCTTTGGAGTGTCGTTGGCTGCGGGTATGAGATTCTCTTCGTCATTGTTATTGCTGCCTGCAGAGTCTTGTACAGGTTCATCGTGATAGCTGGGTGGTTTGGAGGTGGTCAGCAAAGGCTGCGCCTCGGGGTTGTTGATGCCAGTAGACATGGGGTATCAGTGAGAAAGCGGGGTGGGCAGGGCCAGCGCTACACCTCCACCATAATAACGCCTTAACGGAATTTGCTGACGAATAGCCCAGCACGATAAAGCAACCTTTACCACAACACCATTGGCGGGTAAAGATAACTTCCAATACCATGAGCCTTTCGGAAGAGGTCCTCAAAGGCACTTCCGAGTGGTGACATACATGGAATAGACGAAGGTCAAGTACTGAGTACATCAGAGTACATTGCAGCCAAACAATTGTCCCTACTAGGCGATCCCACAGCCTCAACGCTGTCAGAGATCAGTACAGGTTTTACCTTGACAAACAATTTCACCGGGTATCTGACAGTAATGTGAGACAGAAGCTTAAGTGCTGGACAGCGACAGTGGGAACTATCTATACACTGTACAGGTCTGCCTACGGGAGATGTCGCATTGAACCCGATTCGGACAAAGCCGGACCTTCCACTACGAGTCGAACGTCCTCGTGGCAGGATTCCTCATGGCCATGATGGCGTCGATGTCCAGAAGGAATCGACAAGCAGATTGCACGATCTACGGCAGTTAGTGTGTAGAAATACTGTGTAACTATTCAGATACGACTTCATCTGTGTAGTGCGCAACGCAACGCCCAACTGTCTTATGTCGGAGTGCAAGGCTACTGATAGTCAACGACGATGATCTACGTGGTCCAGGGGCACATATCTCGGTGTCTGACATGTGACTCACTTGGCGCCAAAAATGATGGGATAAATTACTGAACCCGCTCAGAACAGCAGGGTAAGATTCACTTTGAAAATTTGATTACCGGTGGTCGGATTCTTCAGTATCGTCCTAGTCAGTGTCCACGTCGAGGACACCTGGTCCATCGAAGGGCGCGCTCTCTTGTCGAGATTAGGAGTTGTAAGCCACTCGCCGAACGTCGATCATTGATCACCTCCGCCTCTGATTGCTCAGGGTCGCTCTGCAAGTCCTTGGCACAGCCGGGTCACGGTCCATCAACTGAGATGTCATGGCACCTTGATCGGCAAAATTTGAGGACCATTATTTAAGGGCAGTCTGTTCTCTCAAGGTCTCCCCATCTATTTTCCCTCTCGACCCCTCAGCGTACCGCTTGTCCTTACCCTCTGCTTCCCATAATGGTCCAAATCACTCCCCTTCTTTACGCTCTTTCTGCAGCTTATAGCCAAGGTACGGGCAAGTTTTATCATTCCTTCCTGTTTGTATCTTGACACGCTACTCCTGGTCTTCAGTTACTCCCCGGGATGTCTCTCCTAATAGCCTCGTCGTTCGTCAGACCTTCGACCCCAGCTCTCTTCCCACTGCATGCCAGTCCCCTTGCGAGGTCATCAACACCATGACAGTAAGACCAATCATTCTCTCTTGCTTCACCCCCTCAACCTAATGTCTATCAATTTAGAACTGCGGCAGTAGCATTAGCTGCATCTGTGCCACGACCGTCGGCAGCGAGCTCCAGCAATGCATGAGCTGCCTCGTCTCCGCTGACCCCAGCGTCCAGAGCTCGGCTCTGTCGGCCCTCGACAGCTGGAACCAAGCTTGCGGTGGTACCTTGTCTGTGCGTAGCTCTTCCTTCTCCGGGGTACAAGTAACTAATGTTACCTTGCTTTGGAATCACAGCTCACTGGTGGATCCAGCTCTGGCGGCTCAACTACTAGTGGCGGCTCTTCTGGCGGATCAACTGGTGGATCGACTGGCGGAACTGGTGTTACCACCAGCAGCGCATCGACCCCAACGACAAGCAGCAGCAGCACCACTGGGGGTAGCACCTCTACGAACCCACTGACAAAAGGTGGTGCTATGGGCCTCAAAGCAGCTGGCGTTACCGTGGGTATCGCAGCTGCCTTTGTTGGCGCACTCATGGTCCTTTAAGGTCGAGCTTGTCGCGAAAAGGTGACCTGATATAAAATCACTGGTCGTCGTCGTTTTGGATATATAATTCATCGAAATCTTTCCACCCTGCATCCTACCATGTCCACTCTTTGATGTTTCGCCTGTTATGTACTCTACTTTCGCTCGTGCAGACTGCTTTAGATAGTATTGCCATGGGCATTCCATTCGTTTATTACTAGGATGTGTGCAAGATGTGTATTGGGAAAATATTCAGAAGACATCCAAAAATTTTGAACTTGTCGACGTAACTATGGAGTGATGCATTCTAGAGTTACAACGATCAAATAATAATCCACGCCGTGACGACCAGATTGATCTGTTATAGTATATTTTAGAGTCGCGGGCTCAAGTTGCCTCATGATGGTGATCTCGCTCTGTAATGTGCCTTTAGGCTATGCAAAGTGTGGTTCTCTGAGCTCTCCACCCCTGCCCTTGGCGTGCTAACCCCTGCCGCCCACCGTCAAACCCGCACCGTCTTCGGAAGGCATCATTCAAATATCTGGCTATGGATGTGAACAGGAACGGAACAGAGTTACCTGTCCCTTCAAATCCATCACCGGACCTGGGCGCTTCCGATCACATTCAAGGTCTCCGAGGGATCCATCGATATGATATATGATCGTTGAATCAGGTTGCATTCGACAAGTTGACAAGATTGGTCGACTGGTAACCAACTTTTTCAAGCACATTCGGGAACACGACAACCAGGAGTCGCGCCCGACAAAATTAATGGAGCGTATGCCAGCACTGCAGGGTTGAAGCTTTGCATCCTCGAGCAACCAGAAGATTAGACGATCACGGTATTGGCAACGCTGCCAGTCGGGCCTCGGCGAACATGATTTGGTGTAGCGGCTGTAATTCTGCGACCTCGCACGTTCCCTCTTGAAAGACTTTGACACGTCCGTCCTCTCACTAGCAAGCTCACGAGTGCAGCACGTTCCTCAATGGCAGCACCGTGACGTTTCCTCTCCCGGGCCAAGTCTATCACAACACGTATATTCTTTACCCTTACTTCTTTCTGTGGTCTATTTCTGGGAAAGTAGACAACAGGAAGTAGTAGCAGGGTCGCCGTGGAAGGCAACACACTCTGCGGCAACGCTGCTGGCCATTAGAATCGTATACTAGGGAGCGATGGATAATCACGATTCACCTGGGTTGGGTTGAGCGAACGAGCGAGCTAGCGAGATTGCCAGTGGGGCCACACGACGAACAGTAAAGGTGCGTCTGAGGATCGATCCGTAGGCCAACTTGTTTCTCCGGCGTACAGCACATTGATATTAGCGTTGGTCCGCATGAAGATCGTGGCATGATCTCGAATCTCGTAGATGATCGATGATCGATGAGCGATTAGCGATGTTGCAACCTCACCGCAATGATGCCGCCGTTGATGCAACTGCTATCAAAACGTTTGAGACCAAAGCTACCTCCACGGTCATCGCATGAATGGCTAGAACACCATTCGGGTCAGGACCCTTGAAGCTTGAAAACCGACATTGCTATCGGACATGCACCAACATTGAAACAGGGGCAGAACTTGCATGCAGAACTTGGGTTTCATTCGTGCGAACATCATCTGATAGACTCCTTGTGGGCCAAGATTGAGCGCTCCCGGGCACCGATAAACGCTTGAGATCTCGTGTTTCGGTCCCGGTGCTCGTGACGGTGGTCACCGTTGCAACATCTCGTCTACATGCACCCCGAGATGCATTACCACTGCAACTGCATGCGTGCTTTACCCGCCTTGGGTCCGCCACCTACGACCACGGAGCCGCGGCCTGAAGCTCTCAAGGTCTCACAACCGCAATAATGTACAGACGCTGGGCACAATCCAAGACCACGCGATATAACTATAGGGGAATTATAACAATGCAAACATATGAACATGAGGTGAGTACAAAAAATATATGACGCCATGATACAGATATCCAATGCTAGCTAGGCAACCTCCGAAAAACATGTGAAACCAACTTATGGACAGAAGTGGTCAAGTCGAGAGAGATGCAGTAGAGCGTGTGTTCAAGAAACAACAACGAATATTACGGTACTAGATGTACAAGGACACTTTGACATGATGGGACGGAGAGAGGATATCAAAGGGAGAAGTAAGACTGGGTATATCAACCAAGTCACACAGGAAAACGATACCAAGGGTATCCCAGGAGAAGGAATTCCTATGGGGCCATGAGTGCTTGTGGTCTGTGGAGTAGATGATGTTGCTTGGCAAGCTGAGCACGTTCGCGAGCGAGCTTGTTGATCGAGTTCAAGAGGTCTCCGCGCCGTAATGGTTCTGTACGCAGAAGGTTAATCAAGTTTTGGCGAAGAGAGTTGGTACGCACTGGTAATGTGGTCGTCCATGCCTGCCTGCAGACATCGTTCACGGTCACCAATCACTGAGGAATTATCAGGATCTTCCTTCATATTAGATAAGGAACTAAATTGACGCACTAGCGTGGGCGGTGAGCGCAATGATTGGCGTCCGTAGTAGAGTTTTGTGCATCTCATAGGCGCGGATGAGCTCAGTAGCCTCCATTCCTCCCATAAACGGCATCGAAACATCCATCTAAGACAAAGTGTGAATGGGCAGGTAAACGACGAATACCAGATAACTCACAAGAATGATATCAAATGGCTTAACCTGCTGTACTCGCGCCTTGAACGCATCCACAGCCAAACTACCGTTCTCAGCAATCTCAACCGAGTGACCATACTTCTCCAGGATCTTCACGGCTAATTTTTGGTTGACCATGTTATCCTCTGCTAGCAGAATGTCGAAGACGATGTCATTCGGTGCGGCAACGGGGGATACGGTATTCGACTCCAGGGCTGAAATCAGTGCGGATGCAAGATCTTGCGCCGTTACAGGTGTGGTTACTTGCGAACTTATACTGTTGTCTAAGCACCACTTGACTGAAGAAACAGCGCCGGGTTAAAATGATGTCATCTTGAGGGTCATAGTGATACTTACGATTGAGTCTGGGCATAGAGGGTGCCAACAAGACAATCGGAATGTATCGCAGGTGTTCGTATTCTCTTATACTCTCAGTCTGTGCAACACGAGGTCAGGGCATCAGCGCCTGCATGGGATACGAAAGGAAATTGCACTGCATACCATTGTGAGAGAATCCACCACGATGGTGTCGAAGTGTGGACAACGTTCTTTATCTGAAATGTCTACGATGTCGTGGGCGGCGTACGCCTTAAGACCGAGTTCCTGGATTCTGTAAACAACATTCGTGGTGTCGCCTAGCGTATCGACGAACATGATCGCACGCCTCTGGAATGGTTGCATCTTCTGCAGCGTGTTGTCCATCGAGCTTTGACTGATTTGGGAAGTAATGGTGAAGAAGAACTTGCTTCCCTTCGCAACCTCACTCTCGACCCACATATTCCCCTGCATGAGGTTGACGAGACGTTTTGAAATCGAGAGACCTAGACCCGTTCCACCGTATTCCTGTGGAACCGCATCGCGGTCATTAACTTAGGGGTCAATAAGCGACAGCAAGATATGACACGCACTCGTGTTGTAGACCCATCTGCCTGGCAGAACGTGTCGAATATGAGATTGAGCTTGTCCTTTGCAATACCGATACCCGTGTCCGTCACGCAGAATTCGAGGGTGACACTCTGGTCGTCCAGCGCGAGAAGCCGGGTGCTAAGGGCGACGTGTCCCTTGCGCGTCACTTTCGAGGGTGTAAACTTTATCGCATTACCAACGAGGTTGGTGATGACCTGGCGTAATCGAAGAGAATCACCAATCAACTGGTCTGGAATGTCCGGGTCCACATCGTAGGTGAGGTCCAGATTGTTCTGTGATGCGCGAACAACGAGGGTCTTGAGAATGCCGAAGACCGTTTGGCGAAGGGAATAGGAGACAGCTTCCATGGTCATGCGACCAGCCTCAACTGCAAACACGTGTGAGATTAGAAAGATAGCAACGTGTCTGAACCTACTCTTTGAGATATCCAAGATATCATCAATGATTAGTAATAACGAGCGAGCCAACGAATGGACTAATAGCAAGCTCTCTCGTTGCGACCTGTTCAAATCTGAGTCGAGGGTCAATTCCGTCATGCCTATGATACCGTTCATCGGCGTTCTGTACAGCCATCAGGAAACCGCTCTGCTGAAATGAACCTCAACGACGGTGTAACGCACCTGATCTCGTGGGACATATTCGCCAGGAACTCTGACTTCGACCTGTTCGCCAACTCGGCAGCTTCCCTCGCAGCAGTGTTCTTCTGAATAGAGTCACGCAAGTTGAACACCATCTGATTGATCTGAGTCTTCAAGGAGTCCATCTCTCCGCTAGCCTCGACTGTGATGAAACGAGTGAAGTCGCCGTCCATAGCTGCCGCCGAGATCTGGGCGAAACCACGCACTTGCGTGGTCAAGTTTCCAGCCATGGTGTTGACGGACATTCTGCATTGCAAGTAATCAAGCGTGAGTTAGCTGGTGAGTGCGCAACGATGAGAGATGTCGGCGCACGTGATTTCTTGCCAGATACCCTGAACATTACCGACTTCGGCTTGTAC
>KN819326.1:1362181-1405879 GCA_000827475.1 Paxillus involutus ATCC 200175
GAGTCACGCAAGTTGAACACCATCTGATTGATCTGAGTCTTCAAGGAGTCCATCTCTCCGCTAGCCTCGACTGTGATGAAACGAGTGAAGTCGCCGTCCATAGCTGCCGCCGAGATCTGGGCGAAACCACGCACTTGCGTGGTCAAGTTTCCGGCCATGGTGTTGACGGACATTCTGCATTGCAAGTAATCAAGCGTGAGTTGGCTGGTGAGTGTGCAACGATGAGAGATGTCGACGCACGTGATTTCTTGCCAGATACCCTGAACATTACCGACTTCGGCTTGTACACCTAACTTTCCTTCCGTACCGACTTCGAACGCGACCTTCTTGACTTCTTTGGCGAAGATGGCCAATTGGGCAATCATGTCGTTGATAGTATTGACCAAGCTTAACATTTCTCCCGAGACGGAGACACCCGTGATTTGTTGCGTCAAATCTCCGCGGGCGACAGCAGTCTTTGCGTAAAATTAGATCGAGCAAGGGATGGACGAGGAGTTATCTCTTACCGTTGCAACGGCAATGGTTCGCACTTGTAAGGTCAACTATAACATTTGCGTTAGGAGGGCATCGGGGGAAAAATGATGTCTACCACTCACATTAGCAGCCATGACGTTCACATTGTCCGTCAAGTCCTACAACAACCCTCATCAACAACTTCTACCTCCCATAACCGCATGCACTCACCTTCCAGGTACCGCCGACATTTGTTACGCGAGCCTGACCACCCAAACGCCCCTCCGTTCCGACTTCTCTGGCGACACGAGTGACCTCGTCAGCGAATAAGCTCAAACTTTCTGTCATGCCGTTCACGGTCTCTTTCAACTCCTTGATTTCACCGCGCACGTCGACCTCGATCTTCCTCGTCAAGTCGCCCGCCGCAACGGCTTTGGTGACTTCAGCGATAGAACGCACTTGGTTGGTCAAGTTCATGGCCATTAAGTTGACGTTGTCTGTCAAGACCTGACCATTGAAACAACAAAGTCAGCTTTCATGATATGAATATATGCAGTGATGACGAACCTTCCACATTCCCTGCACGTCAGGAACATAAGCCTGACCTCCCAAGATGCCCTCCGTTCCGACTTCCAATGACACACGAGTGACTTCGTTGGCGAGGGTCGACAATTGGGCAACCATAGAATTGACAGTCATCTTCAAATCAAGCATCTCTCCTTGCACGTCCACGTTGACGACTTTGCTCAGGTCACCCAATGCGACAGCCTTTGTGACTTCGGAAATGGACCGCACTTGATCGGTCAAATTGCTAGCCATTTTCTGGGTGGAAAAAGTAGTTTCGTCAGTATTGATCCATGATGGGATGAGCACAGGAAGGTCTCACATTGACGTTGCGCGTCAAATCAGCCCAGGTTCCCTGTACACCCTCGACGCGAGCCTGACCGCCCAATATACCTTGAGTACCGACCTCCAACGCGACACGAGTGACTTCAGATGCGAATGCGCTCAATTGGTCCACCATAGAGTTGACAGTGCTTTTCAAAGTTGACATCTCGCCCTCGACTTGGATCTCGATCTTCTGGGTCAAGTCGCCCTTTGCGACGGCAGTCGTGACCTTGGCAATTGACCGCACTTGATCCGTCAAGCTTGAACACATCCGATTGACCTGCGATAAGATGAGCATCATTCGTCCTCTCATCACGCTGACAAAACACTAGTGCTTACATTGCGAACCAATTCAAACCAAACACCCTCAACGTCCGGAACATGCGCTTGGCCACCCAACTTTCCTTGAGAACCGACTTCCAAAGTGACACGGGTGACTTCCGCGGCCAGCGCTCGAAGCCGAATGACCATTCCATTGACAGTGTTTTTCAAATCCAGTATTTCACCGCGAGCGTCGACGTCGATTTGTTTGGACAAGTCGCCCAAAGCGACAGCTTTCGTAACCTTGGCGATGCTCCGTACTTGGTTCGTCAAATTGGCAGCCAATTTGTTGACAACGCCTGTCAATTCTCGCCAGGTTCCTTCGACGTCCAAAACAAGAGCTTGACCACCCAATTTGCTACAGAGACGTTCAGAATGCAGCGAACAACCTGCCCGAGCGATAACATACCCTTCGGTACCGACTTCTTGACTGACACGAGTGACTTCCTTTGCGAATTGACCCAGTTTATCGACCTAGAGTTTGAAAAGGGTTAGCTTATCGATCAGTTTGGTAATACGCTTGAACGATACCATAGTATTGATGACATCCTTGAGCTGAACCATGACCACACCCTGGACGTGAACCGTGATCTTCTGCGATAGATCGCCTCGAGCGACGGCATTGCAAACACGAGCAACATCCTGGACTTGCGCCTTGAGCAAACGGAGTTCTTCAACAGCGCTCATGCCGCTTTCGAACGCAGCAGCAGCGAGGGGGCCAGGAGGAACGACGAGGGGAGATCCGGATGAAGAACCGTCGAAGCAGGCATTGATCCGACTCATGGTCATCGTATCCGTGATGGTCTTGCCGCAGGTGGGGCAAGTCATGCAATCGAGGTGGGTAGTCGCAGGCGCCGAGTTTGAAGATCCTGTGGAAAGTGTACGTGGAAGTTTAGATGGGTCGATGTTGATGGGAATAATTGACTGGTTGGGCCTCAACCCCACACTGCCCGTCTATATCTAGGTTTCTGGAGTAACGGAAAGCTTGTAGAAATTTAAGCGAAGTGAGTCGTGTTATTAGGGTCTTGTAAACTATCGTCCATGGAGTGCCAAATATGTAACTATCGGACGTTTTTAACCTGCCACAATGATTTCATTAAGAAGACGAGGTATCACAGGGTATCACGCCGGCGTTGTTGGGTCTGCTTTCTTGGAGCAGGCGCTTGGGAGACTCTGAAGAGAGGTCCGAGGTAGCCTGAAGCAGCCTGCAGGGAGCCTGAGGGGGTTCGCATGTTTGCTGTATTTCCTCAGCCGAATACCTCGCTAGTAAGAAGGTAGTAATAATCATAAGATTCAGGATGCGGCTGGCTAGCTTGGCTGAGCTCGGAAGAAATGACCGGACGGGATGGATACGTATATAATATATGTAGCGGACAAGTAGCGGAGCTAGATTATTGATTTGAGATTAGTTGGAGCAAAACTTGTAATTGGGTCGATCTGCTGCTTGCTTCCTGTTTCTCTGAGTCTCACCCGTCATTTGACGTCTTCCTCCCCCGGGGCTTTCCTTCCTCACTACCACCACCATCCTGGCTCGTCATCGTATCCGGCGATGAGCTCGATAAACGACTACAATCGTGGTCTCAATGACCCGTTTCACACACATCTGATTGCTCTTCTTTCTACATACGAGCTATGTCCAATGTCTACCCCCCCGCCCCGATACGATGGCCCAAGTAATTGGCAGATAGATTCTATCCTTCGGTCCCTCTCTGCTGTCGCTAGAAGAATGTACACTGCAGAGGAGGCCCTGGCCTCCATAAAGACCTCAGAGTGCTGGCAGAGCAATGGGCCAGAGACAAAGAAAAGGCGCAGCGTAGGCGACACTACTCCCATACCATCCTCTTCGTCTTATCATAAGCACAATTTCTCTTCTTCCCTCACGCAGCACAACGCAGTGAACATCGCCAAGTCCCCCAACGGCATAACAGGTGGTTTCTTCTCAACCAGGCCAGATTCCATGACCCCGAGCGCCGATGTGGATGTCCAGATGTTGGCAGGAGACGCAGCGGTGGGCGTTGCTGATGGTGATTATGTACCAACTGCTAGACCGTCCAACTCTCGCGTCCAACACATGTCTTTATCTCTCGATGACCCTTCGACGAAGTCCTTGTCATCAATCAAGAAGTCCTGAAAATGTTGCCATGAGTTCCCGATCGATGCCCACAACCACAGAAGCCACTCACCAATGGACATTCAACGAGTGAACCCTTGACCTCAGAAAGACGGTCCTTGACACGCTTCAACGTAACATCGGGCGCAACGTGTCCAGTCTTCACTTTTGGCACGTAGTTCTACCAAATCATCAAGTTGGTTTATAGACGGAAACACGATGTGCAACAAGCCATCGATGGCACAACACGCACCTCGTATGCTGCCCACGATCGGACGAGATTAGTAGGCACGGGTCGGAACAGCTCCGTAAATATCTCCCTGTTCTTCCGCGCGGTGTTGTACAGCAAATCGAGGGTCTCGTCCGCAAGGGGATCAGCTACGGCAGCATCTTCGGGTAAGTCAGTCTCGTCCTTGTTAGGTTCTGGCGCTGGCTGCATGAACGAGGTTGTCTGGTGGTGTCCGGTTGTAACGGTCTGTGGCTGGATGAGGCCAAGATGCTCTAAGATTTCATATCGGCAATCAGCCTGATGGGTGGTAAGATAGTATAATGGTCTTACCCCTGAACAATTTCCGCCTCAGAGAAGCAGCAAAGCGACCCGCCATATAGGTCTTTCCATCCATTGTGGTCCTTATCATGTCGTCGTCTTCTACAACGAGCGCAATTTCGGAGTCACCGTCACCCTACAAATGATGAGTACGTCAAGACTGGTGAGAGAGGCCCTGAGGCACTTACCTTCTGACTGCGATCGTTCAGGTTCGCAGATCCCATCTATGCCCACGTCGAGTTAGTCATAATAATGAGGGTAATATCAACTAAAACCTACGATAACACGTCTGTCGTCCACGATCATGACCTTGCTGTGGATATAAAGCAGTTCTGAGACGTAACTGTTCACCCAGACAAGATCTCGCATCAGCTAACCCACTCCCCATGAGAAAAAAGAAACGAAACGCAAATCCACTCACGAATTCAACTCCTCCTCCTCCTCCCCCATCCACAGCTCATCACGCAGATACGTCTCATCTTGTAACGCATGCTGTGACACCGAATCCGCCACCATCTCATCTCCTCTGATAGCATCCGAGCCTGATTCAAACTGAGCAACAATCTTTCTGGCAGCTTCATACGATTCGGGCAGAGGTATTTTTTCTTGCTTCGTGGGCGTCTGATTGGAAACGACAATGCCTTCTGTCGTCTCTTGCGGGACTTTGACGAAGACTTCCCGAGGAACGTCTTGCCCGAGGTGGTTTCTGCCTAACCATTGGCGGGCAAGGGCGATCTGGGCCTCGTGGAATGTCACACCGGAATTCTGCTCCATCTGCGCGATCAACGTCTCTGTTTCACGTGAAGTGTCCATCAGCATTCAAATCCCGGCAAAAAAGAAGCAAAATTGATGGAACTAACTCAGTGGGGCATTGATGCGATCATACGAACGTAGGTGGAAGAATCGGATGTAGTCCAGGCTGACGGTAAATCAGGTCACATTAGTCGTGGACGACAGAGAAAGAGGTTGGATGACCCACGGCTCGTATCCAGCTTTCCGGATCTCCTCATAGATACTATGTCCGCCCCTGTTCATCGTACGGTACTGTGCCGCCATGATCGTCTTCAATGCCGTCTCAGTCTTTACATTACCCGCAAATCCTGGAAGCTCGGGGATAACGACCACAACCTGGATCCCGTGATACGACGGTCACTCCTTCATCAGCGCCCGTCGAACACTCCTCTTGTACACTGTGCTGACCTTGAACTTTCTTCCAGCTTTGGCGGCATCAACGATCCGTTCTACAAGGGCCTTGGCAATCTTATTCTTGACCGGTCCATCGGTCTGAGTGTTCGATATGCTTGATGTAGCAGCAAGTGAGAAATCAAAGGTCGTATTGTAAGTCCGGAGGGAACGGTGCTTACAAGAACTGATTCTCTATCGATGGTGATCGCCGACCACATCCATCAAGCATTAATTAAACCCGACATTGCGAGGATTACAAAAACCGGAGCCTACCGATGTAGATAAAATGGTTGGCCTCGCGGATCAGCTGTATATCTAGTAGTGACATAATCGTGTTAGGCCACACCACCACCGCATGGGATGGGCGTGGAGAGCAAGGAAATCACGAGGCTAGGACGTACAAGCATTTTGGATGCTATGCTCTGTAAGGACGCCGTGGCTCCAGTCTGATACGCTGCGAATTGCCTGGACGCGGCATGTTCCGTGGGGAGGGGGCGCGTAGGGGGGTTCCACCTTGTCTCCGTAGTGGAGGTTGAAGCGCTGCCTGAACCTCCTGCCCATCTGATGCCATTGTTCGCGGTGTGGATGGCCTGAAATGATACGCAGCGTAAGGGCACAATCAAACGTGAGTTATAGGGGCAATACTCACGAACGACAGCCTCATTCGGGGCAACCTCGATATTGTGGGGAAGCGCAAGCCAATCAAACTTACTGGAATAGGGGTCATAGAGGTCAGGAAGAAGGCGGGGTGATATTTGTTGCACCTCACTCATCATGACGGTACTGACAGCAAACAAGAGATGAGCGTACACTTGTGGGAGAAAATATAACTCATACCTTGCGACGTTTGACCTCGTTCCAGCGCTCCACGAAGTGCTGACAGATATCAAGCACTACAGAGCCACAGATAGTCATATGGACCTACAAAGCCCGTTTCAAGCTGGTCGCTCCTCTAGTAAAGTGATAACTCACATCATGCCAGGGCATCCTCGGAGTCTCTAGAATAGAAACCGCGTTGCTGATGTAGTTACCTACCTCCTGGAAGTCGAGGAGACGTGCATTGTTGTAATCTTGCCCGGGGAAAAGTGTACGAGCGAAGTTGGTCGGATGAACGTCAGCCAACGGATGGTTGTGGGTGTCCCAGCGCCCGAAGCACAAGTCTAGTCCTCCAATGCAGGCGCGGTGATTGTCGACGACAACAACCTAGATGTACCGCGCGGATGAGATCATGTTTTGACAGTAATTATAAAGTTGAAACCTTCTCGTGGTGGGACCAAAATTCTACGGCATCTAGGGATGTAAATGAGAATGTGCAACGGACGCTGGTTTCGAAAGGCGTACCCTTGCTGCCAATATGATCGGGGTGGCGCATACAAGCAATGTTAGGATGAAGTGCTTCCAAGGCAGCCTGTCGTTTTCATCAGGAGTTACGCTCAACATAAGCATGCTCTGTACGATGCTTGCCTTGGTATGCTTTGAATTCATCGACATAGTTTGGGTCACTTCCTTATAGACAATGACATAGATCTTCACGCCTTGCTGGGCCTTGCGCTGCAAAAGCTTATCCAGACGCCAGTTCTCGTTCTCAGCAGGGGGACGACTTGTGGTCAACATCAGCATGTAAGCTCGTCGTCCGAATTTGGGGCACGTACCGAAGGTATAGTTCCGGTGTGAGCCACCAATCCTGTGGACTACATCAGCGCAGATGAATCAATAAATCCGGAAGGATACCGACCAAGATGAAGATTACATCTTTTGCGCTCTCGAGCATCTCGGAAACAGCCCACATGTAATCATGTCCGTCAATATGCCTACCCGATCACCCCCTGTCAATTCCTACGACGAGCAGCGCCCCGAAATGAAGACCAACACGTACCATTTAACAGCGTTTTCCGCCCTCTGACTCGCGAAACTCTCGAATCTATGGCTAGCGTTGATCTTTGCTCGGATCTCATCGTTGAGCCTCTCCTCGGGAGTGTCATGACGGTCTAAACATTCACACAAACAAATGGTATGATCAGATCCAACCTGTCCGAAGGAACCAAGCGCATATCAATACTCACGATCAGGGTTCAGAATACCTAGGCCAAGTGCGGAGAGTCAGATCATCGAATGAGTTCAGTTGCTGCATGCAAGGGCAGAACGAAGCTGGCGTACCGATGATCTGATCGCGGGTGCGTTCGATGCCTTCTGGAAGACGTTCAGCGTAATCGAGGACTTTACCCAGGAAACTCATGGTGATAGATATAACTAGGAGACGAGTAGGACCGTGACTGTCGCATGATCATAAACAATCGTAACCCGTGCGAAAATCTTTGAGCGGAGGACAGCCTCAGTGCCATCGTTGTAACTTTATGGTCATGGAGTTAATTTAGTAGTACTGCACAGTGCACAATACCAGTCGCAACTAGGTCCAGGTCCGCACAGCTTGGAACCCGCGGACCACGGAGGTAGAAGTAACATTGCTTTCAAGTTCGCCAAATCTTGAGGTTCTGGAGGCTTGTTGAACAGTGCACAAAATCATGAACGCTGTCGATGTTTTCGCATACCACGTGCAGGAGCGGTCGACCAACACAACAGATATTACCTCTGGTAGCAGCGACTAAAACCAGATAGATCCTCCCCCAAGCAACACGATGTCCACGGATGCATCACGATGAAACAGCCTTGAACGGATCTGAACCCCCATTTTCCAAACCCACCAACACAGCCTGCCGGACTGCGCCCAGATACTCCGCCAATCTCCGACCATCTTGTTGGAGGAAATCGTCGTAGAGCTTGTACCGCGCGTCTGCGACAATATTGACAAGTTCGAGTGCAACCTTGAGGTTTCTGTGCGATCGGTGTAGTTAGAAGATGGTGTTTTTAGAGCTTGGATAAGAAATATGGACGAACCCTGGTATGTGCCCCCTGGATGAGAATAGCATGACATGCAGGCGGAGAATGAGCTCGGGTATGTAAATCTGCCGGATGCGTGACATTTCGCGGTGGCGGCCGTCTACACAGCCGGTGTGAGAGGAAGGTACACTAAACAAAGGAGACCACGCACCGCCGTTACTGCTTTGCTCCGGGAGCATCCAGTCGTGAGTAAGTAACTTTACGATAGACTTGTATGCTTCGTCAATCAGGCCCTGGGAGAAAAAAACGTCAGTCTAGCCTGGTCAGTGGCACCAGCAATCTGCAAACCTTGTAATCATTCAACCAAGCTATCCGCGTGTCCTTGTTCATCAAAGACACCTCCAATGACTGGCATTGTATCACCCGCTCGAGAAGCTCCCAGACGCTGAAGAATTGTCTATAGTGGAGATACTCAGTTGCACGATCTTCAGGCTCGTCGATAGAGGCTAATTCGTGGGGTAGCATGTCAAAGAGGCTGCGTGCCAAGGCGACACGTCCGGAACCTTGCTATGCGGTGAGCGATCAATGACAATTACCGATAGATGAGACCCCACTGAGGAAGTATCGCAAGATAACAGTAGCTTGTTCGAGCGCAGTGTCGTACGTCGCCTCCATAAAGGTCGTCCACTCTATTGAACGTAGCAGTAACATTTCTTCGTCCGAGGGTGGAGTCTGCAATGCAATAATCGAAGGCAGAGGGCCGTTCAGTTGTGGCAGAAGCTGCGAATAAAGGTTCAGCACACATCTTCTAGTAAGACTGTAACACGTCACAAACCTCGAAGGCCTTCTCAATCGTTCGCTCAGCAGTGACCACGGCAACGCGATGGACGTCGAGACCATGTTCGCGTGCGCGCGCCAGTGCCAGTTTTCGTTCCTTGATATCAGCAGAAAGATCAAGGGAGGTGAGGAACATGGCATAACGCTCCACTGCGTTATCTCCTAATGCACCGGCGTACATGGCAATGAGGTCCCTTTGGCCAGCACCCTAGATACCATGACTGCATATGTGGAACTTTCACTCAGATTTTGGGGACTGGTACTGACCTCGAGCACCTGGAGATATGCCTCCAGGATCACCTGAGTAGCTAACGGAGGCACCGAAATGTCAATCATTTGCAGGAAGAGACACAAATGAGCGAAGAAGCGCGTCATTGTGGGATATCTGTCATAAGTACGGATGAATGATCTTTCTCCACAGGTCGAAGAGACAGACCTACTCTGACGATTCTGGATCATATACCCCATCCCTCAACCCCACTGCAAACATCTCCAAGAGTGGGTGTGCCCGATTAAGGATAATAGCCAGCTGGGAGACATGGAAGGCATTATCGGCCGGAGGGCTGCGAAATGTTTACGACTCGACACGAGGTTCAAAAGGAAGCCAAGCTGAGATCTTACCCATCATCAACGTTCACTCCACCAAGCGTCTCAAGCGCGGCGGTTGCTTCCTTCTCCCACTCTTCCTCCTCGGCCTCGTCTCCATCTTCAATGGGCACATGTAGCTCTTTGAGCGCCTCCAACCCGCCCTCCCAGTACCCTCCTCCCAACTTAAGCATTTCGGCAGTCTGCTTCTCTTCGCAAAGTATGCTGATTTGGGCCCAAAGGTGATCTTCCCATGTCCTACATGCAGACTTGAGAACGTTGAATGTTTGAGGGGTGGGCGCGAGTGCAGCGTATAGTACTCGCTCGGAGTCGGCGAGGCTAGGCTGTGAAGATACGAGTCAAGACGAGCGAGGTTGAGAACCGAAACTACTCACGTTCAAAGCAGCTTTTGCACAAGTGGATTTCCACAGTCGCCGACGTCGGTTCCCTTGCCAGCCCTCTGCATCATCCTCATCTTCAAAACCGTCCTCATGCGGTTCATTAGCTTCGTAGAATATCAGTAAAAGGTGCTTCCATCCATGGAGCCAAAACGCCGACAGAACTGACCAATCGCCCTCCACTGGAATAGCAACGACCCGCGGATACTCGCAGCCCGCCAGGGCTGGTGAGCTTTTCGACAAAGTTCAACGGCTTCATCCAATCTCCCAGCTCGTACAAACGAGTACAGAGCTTGAGCCAGCGTTTTCTCAAAGCCCTTCGAATTGCACACTCGGTCACGGATACCTTAAATTGTAGTACGCAGCGTTTGCTCACCGCGTCATCAGCAGCCAAGGACCTTCCATCCCCTCTATTCACAGCGTCAGGATCAAACTCCATTACAAGTCCATTTCTAGGCCCCGTCCCGGTCCGTAATGCTTGCATCACATTATGTTTTGTGAACTTCCAGTATCCAGTTGTGGCTTCTGGATGTTGGGGTGGCGATGCCGTTTCATGGAGCCACTCCCGCACTATGACGAGCTCTGTGAGGAGCGGCGATGCGTGCATGATGGCTTGTGCAAGGGTCAGTGTTGGGGTGAATGGGTTCTGCGCGAGAACGGTTCGGGGATGTGGGTAGGGCTCGGACTCGGTTTTTCGTGCGCTGAGTAGGGGTAAGGTTCGTGGAACGGTCCAAGGACGCGTTAACTCACGGCATGAGAGCTTGTAGTAGACCCCAGGTGTTTGCTTCCATTCGTAGAGCCTCTAATTCGACTTGGGATACATCCGAAGTGGCGTTTCGTTCTAGTTCTTCGATACTGTGGTTGGATCATCGCGGTGGGTCACTGGCGCCAACGATACCGGTAAAATCAGACTCACTGATCGCGGCATAACTGTCTGAGTCTAGGTGCAAAACCTGACACCGGGTCTAGGAGAGCTGGCAGGTCATCTTTTATGCCTTGACATACAGTCAGGACTTCAGCACATGATGCGTATAGGGATTCGGACATGTTCGTGGTGGATTTGATGGGAAATGGGCAAATCAAACAACAAGTAGCATGGAACACGGGAATACGCTGAGTCAGAGAAGGTTCGATGAGCTTGTGTCAACGACGTGCTTCACCGTTGCACAACAACTTGCATTGTGAACGTCTTGCCAAGTTCTGGAACACTTGACGTTTTTGGTAATCACCAAATATCGTTTTACTGCACAGCTATGGATGCACGGTAAATATTGTTTCATCAAGATTAACTTTCGGACGTTACAGGTACATCGCACTTGAGCGCTGCGCTGAGCAGTACTAGTGACGACATCTATATTGGCTAGACTCGAACAACATAGGATTCAAACGATTCAGGGACACAGGTACTGATACAAGGAGTTGCTACACGACTTGAATGCCAACTGAACATCAAGAGGGGAGATAGAAATGTCAGTGCGTGGTGGATATGTAGACAGTTTAGTGAATAATGGATCCAACACGGAAAGGAAGACGAGAACGGAGAAAGGACGAGAAACGAGAGTGTGACTATGAACAAGAAACCCGATGTCCAAACCCAAATCAAGGAGACTTGGATACAAGCCAGACAAAACAAGTGAAAAAAGCGATGCTGCGGCGGTGATCATGATGCTGTGATGGAGATGATGGAGAAAAGAACGATCAAGAGATGACAGAGAGGGAGAAGGGAAGAAAAAATGAGAGCAGGGAGCAATCATGCACCCCATTCATCATCCGACTCTGCGTCTGATAGCACCTCCACATCTTCAGGGAACCATCCCCATTGACGGAACTCCACGCGCGACTCTCCCAGTATACCGTTCCTCACGAGCACGCCCTCTTCCTCCAGAGCGCCCCGTTGTATGATGCCGAGGTCACCATGGGCAGCAATAATGCCCGAGGTAGAGATCACACGGTGCCATGGCGCACTCGAGGAGGTCTGGCCAAGGTGTTTCACAACTATAAAAATATAGCATGTCAGATGAGGGCTTTCCTGGCGTTACGGACGAATACGTACGTTCGTTGACGCGCCTAGCTTGGTTTGGCGCGCCGACGAGCCTGGCGATATGCCCGCAGCTCGTGACTTTCTGCGAGGGGATCATCTGGACGAGGTTGAAAACCTGACGAAATGGTTAATAACCTCCCAAATATATATAAGACAATGTGATGCTCACCGAAGCGTTGAACTGAGCGGCGTCCATTTCAACTCGAGAGGCTGCCACACAAGAACGGAGGTAGAAGAACTCTGAGGAATCACTGGAGGAATCACCCCGTTATAAGGATTCCCTCGCAAAGCTGTGCGGGGCGCACTGCAGGGTAACCACAGGTAACCACCCACTCCAGAGAGTGATGCTGGAGGCATTAATCTGAAATAAATGATGGGCTCCTGAGACTGACAGGAGCTGACAGCTCTGACAGCGCGTTTCCGTGTCAACGACGACTCGTCAGTAGGTAACGCTAGGTAACGCTGTTCAAGATCTAATTGCACGGGGGAATGCTCCGTGCTCGGGCACAGATAGGTCCGGATGCGTTTGTAGGTTACTTAAAGGAGTGCGCTCTGCGCTCGGTGTTGTGATGAAGCGGTTGATTGGGAGGTGGTTGCACAGCAGTCAGGCTCAGTCGTCCCTGGAGACTGAATGATTGTTGCATACCTTCACGAACCACAACTTGGTCATCCATCTTAGCTGGCCCTCCGAGGCTCTCCGTCTCGCGAACGGGACTTGAAGTCACCGGTCACTGGTGCAGACTGGTACCCGTGGCAACTACGGGTAGCAGTGCAGGTTGGGCGTCGGTGGTACTCTATGTAGACGTGTGTGGCACGGTACTACATTTTGTTGACAAATTCATTACTGTCACTCTCTCATTGTTCACGTATAGATTCTTGTTGTTGTGTGTACAGATTGATAGGGGAAAGGATAGGCATAAAGAGGAAGGCATAGGTGTGGAGAGGAGGGCATAGATATAAATAGGAAGGAATAGGTATAGGGAAGGCATAGGTATAAGAGGAAGGCATAGGGGGGAGGCATATATATAAGGGGAGGCATAGATAAAGAGGAAGGCATAGGGTGTAGAGGAAGGCATATGGGGGAAGGCATAGGTCTAGAGAGGAAGGCATATGGGGGAAGGCATAGGTCTAGAGAGGAAGGCATAAGGGGGAGGCATAGATATAGAGTGGAAGGCATAAGAGGGAAGGCATATGTGTAGAGAGAGGAAGGCATAAGGGAGAAGGCATAGAAGGAGAAGCGTAGAGGCATTATAGGGTATAGAGACAGGGACACCGAGGGAAAGGGTATACAGGGCCCTGGGGTATCGCGTTCGGGCGCATGTAGGACAGGTCGAGACTTGGCGTCGACAGGTAAGACTGACTCAGATGGCGTACTCGAAGTTCCCTTGGGGCGGGGACATCGTTGATCGGTAAACTCCACGCATTTTCCGATCTCGATGACAGCCAGAGCGGCGCTGCATGGCGGGAGAAGGCTGGGAGGCTATGGACGGAACCTTGCTGTGAGTACGTCGAACCTTGGCGAGAGCATCGGCGGCGGTTCGCCTCTGCGACGGGAGTGGGGTAAACCTATCGTAGGCAGTGAATATCAGTAATCTGTGCCGCCGTGACGATCAAAGTTACACCTCACCGAGAGACGGAGTTCCCCAAGAACAGCCCAAGTGCGATATCGGAGAGAAGGTCGGCAACTGGCAAGCACAGCGTGATAGCCTGTGGTGGCAAGAACGTCACCGATGTGAGAAGGCGAGCAGGAGGTTGAAGGAGAAGCAGCAAGGCGAACAACAACAGAGATTTATACATCTACTGGGGGCGG
Organism: Paxillus involutus ATCC 200175; assembly: GCA_000827475.1. Taxonomy (NCBI): domain Eukaryota; kingdom Fungi; phylum Basidiomycota; class Agaricomycetes; order Boletales; family Paxillaceae; genus Paxillus; species Paxillus involutus. The sequence goes on from KN819326.1 coordinate 1,376,195, forward strand.
CTGACAGCGGCTGACCACAACGATACGGCCATCTTCCTTCAAGTTGTGGTGATGTCGTCGGGTGGCCGACTTGCTCGGAGTAAACGTTGACTGTGTCAATACCACCACTACCACATACCTTGTTTTTGTCACTCGTATTATTATGCCGATGTTCTCATTCTGTAAAGGGAATCATCGAGTCTGTGTAAAAGTCATTTGGATTTGTGCTCGTCAAGTTGTCAGATGAGTAGACGAGCGCCTCTGTACTTACATAATCACAGTAAGTTGAACGCGCCTCCTCTCTCAGGCTGGACCACAGTGCACACTGTTTCATGAGTGTTCATTCCATCCCATCTAGAGCTTCGACGGACCACATGGAATGGATACACACAACCTAGCCCCCCAACCCTCTCGCTTCGTTTGCCATTAATCGACCTTGACAAGAACCGCTCTGCTCAAAGGAGATGTCAATCAATCAATCACCATTAATTAGCCAGTGGGAGCCAGAACAGGAGACCTCTGAAGTCGATGGACCACTCTCGAGCATCCCCGGAGAGAAATCTATTGGAACCAGTCGTTCTGATCCAATTCTCCACATGTTCAGGCTGGGACAACGATACTAACACAGACCGATTACAGAGTCTTCTATGTTGCTTCTACGTATAGCGGGGCTGATGTGGACTCTGGAGAGTGCGGACGTCAAGCGCACTGCTGCCATTCAGTGTTCGTACCGTCACGAGGTGCTAACAATCTTCGCTTCCGGTTGGCCCAGCTCAATATCGATAAGTATAATATATTGATATCTGAAGGCGCTTAATTTCCTCAGTCTTCGATCGGTTATCGTTCTGCATGGATATCGAAAACAATTGACGAGGACGGCAGTCATCATGACTCTGTGCATACGCTCCAACGTAACCTGCCTCGAGGCCTCAACTCCGAAGTACGTGTTCGCCAATGAACTTGTGGCATTGTGCATCCTGAGCAATCTGGCATGCTCGAGGTTCTATTGAATCTACATATTCAAAGCTTACTAGGTATCACCGGCTCTCGTGTCTTCCTCTAGAAATTTCTTCCAAGAGCTAGCTTAGGACACCATAGCAACGCAGACGCAATTTGCAAACACCACTCGCAGCTGACTCGATTAATTTCACAGTTTTATCGATCAAGAGTCGGTACCATGTGGCTCCGAATCATCGCTTCTTGATCACATCCTGGAATGGTAGCTCTTTGCAAGAGAATGTAGGTCCATGCCTACGGTAAATCTGACTTGGCGCTTCCTGAGGATTACGATGCTTCGAGGGCCGATTTTTGACTTGTTTTGCCATGCTCATGTACAGAGACGTAAAAAAATACTGGGGCGAGTTGCAACGCGTGCCATATGGTCTTCGGATGGACGCCTCGTGAAGGGGGTTAACAGCCCGATTCAGTCTCGTACCAGATATCAAATATTAGTTGTGCAATCCGATTCTCTTCTCCTCTCCCCACGACCGACAAGTCATCCCTCTGAAATCATGGCCTTGAAATGGCTTGACATCTTCTCGTCCTTCTCAAGCGAGCCCGCTGCAAAACCCGATTTCGTTCCAGTCTCAGTCAACTGGTTTCCCCATCGTAGCTGCAACTACGCGTGTCACTTCTGCTTCCACACCCAAACAAACACCTTTTTGCTCCCTCTCGATAAAGCGAAACGCGCACTTCGACTCCTCGCCGACGCGGGGATGCAGAAGCTAAACATCAGCGGTGGAGAGCCCTTCCTCCAGCCACGTTACATCGGGGAGGTCTTCAAGTTTTGCAAAGAAGAACTTAAAATCGAGTCCTGCACAATTGTCAACAACGGCTCGAAGGTGACAGAAAAATGGCTGGACACGTACGGCCAGTACCTCGATGTCATGGCCATATCCTGCGACTCGTTCGACCCAGAGACCAATATCAAACAGGGACGAGCAGAGAACGGAACCTCTTCCACTCACATCGCCAATGTCTTCAAGGTTGTGGAATGGGTCAAAGAAAGGGGTATCAAGGTCAAGATCAATACCGTGGTCACCATGTAAGTGTTGACTCATCCATTCCTCGAGATTCTCGAAACTCATGGGACTCTAGTAATAACTGGGAGGAAGACATGAACGATCAAATCGAGGAACTCGCCCCTTTCCGCTGGAAGGCACGCCCCATCCTTCCGTAACGTCCGACTTGGCTGATCCCTTGATAGGTCTTTCAGGTTCTCCTGCTGAACTCGGAGAACACAGGACCTGAGTCTAATTCACTTCGTGATGCTCGTGACTTGACTATTACAAAAGAGCAGTACCAAGCTTTCCTCGACCGGCACGCCAAACAAACATCTCTCGTCCCGAGGACAACGATGCCATGAAGGATTCGTACCTACTCATCGACGAAAGGATGTGGTATGCGTGTTTTCCCTACAGGCTTTGCTGAGATGATTCAAATGTTGTCCAGCTTCCTAGATTGTCGTGACGGCGACAAGAAGCCCGGTAAATCCATCCTCGATGTTGGCGTGGAGACAGCGCTTCTCCATTCCGGGTTCGACGAAAAGACCTTCTTAGACCGTGGGGGGATATTTGATTGGACGAGAAGCCAGAGGCCCAAAAACTTGGAGTGGTGATCGGAAGTACGTCTAGAAAGTGTTTGTCGTAAATTTGGTGGGCTTGTAAGTACCGTTGACGCTCTTGTAAGTTGTAACCAAGCCTTGCATTACGAACTCGAACTGCTTCTCAGTGAATCTTACCCTTGTCGACGTTATCATTGATCTAAAAGACCTGTCTGCATGTACGTGGAGTTGAGTAAATGGACCTCGTATGCCATGTGGTGCAAAAGATGACTTATCAATGAACGTAGAGTCATGATATTGTGAAAATACGACGGTATAAAATGAAAGTTTCATGGAAGACTTTGCATCAAGAGACAGCGCTGCATTCGAACCCGGCCCCTACCAGCAGGTAGGGGAGTCATCACCCGTCTCGCGAACTCGGAGGCAGGGGGGCTGTCACGGAAATGAACTGGGGAAAGAGACGGAGTCCCTGGGCCCGAAGTTTGACTTGAACCATCTTCGATGACGTTCGTAAGTGGTGCTATATGCTGCAGCCTGTAGACGAAGAAGACACTGGTTAAAGTTCAATGGCAGTGTGAGGCGGCCTGGCCTGGGGCACATTTGTGCTGGGATCCATGGTGCATTGGTGTTGTACATGTTGGCGATGTAATTATTGATCTTGAGGAACCCATCGTTGACCATCTCCTTGATGACATCCATTGAAAGTTCCGGAAGCAATGTCTGAAAAATCGATATGCCTTTCGAATATGGTTTTACTTACATATTCCGTAAGCCATATGTTCGGACGCGACACCGAACATACTGCTCACGGAGTAACAAAGGTGGATATCAACCTGCTCGTCACCCGTACCAAGGTCTTGCTACTCGGATTCGAGACAGTATCCTGAAGTTGTTCAGGCAACTTCATTGGCTTCCGAATTTCCGTCACGCGAGAACTGCATCGGGGACAAGAAGACGACTATGCGCAGCTGCCACAAGACTTTCTTGACCCACACGTGTCGTAGTATTTAATAGAGGAAACGTGGCCCACACAACGAAGTGTTCATGAAATCCACATACCTCCTTGGTCTGGATTCAAATAACTTCGGTGCTCCAACTGGTCTGCTGCGTGGTGCGGATGAGTGTCATCTTAGCGGGAGTCTCCTGTCGGCTAGGATTAGAGTATTTAAGCACTTAGAATTGATATGAGGATGAAGACATTGACGCGGGAGAGATGAAAAAAAGAACGTAAGTACGCCAGTGAGTCACGTAAAAGTAACAGTGCACAAGTTAGTCAGGCTCCGAGGATCTCCGAATCGTTCCTTCTCCACTCCGAACGGTCTCCCCATTTTTAAACCTTTGTCCTCTGGCACAGCCAAAGCGATGGACAGCGCAGAATTTCATGCTGCGGTAGGTGCATGATGCGGCCCAATGAATTGACCACTATCCTTGACCAAGTCGAACTCGTCTCTACACAATGACACAGGTGTACCATGTCGTACGACAGTAGGCTTTCATTGGGCCTTGACCCCACTATCAAACACCTGACCTTCGTCAACCCAGAATCCCTCCGCAAAGGGTCACCAGTTATAGTATGTCGAAGACTACTCCTCCGGAACCGACTGATCCAGTAGCTCACCCGCACAGGTCACATCGCCAAGTTGATTGGAATGCCCAGACACTCACGACACGTCGGCCAAGGTATGTACATCCTCGCCGCTACCCAAGTTCGTCGTCCAGTCGGATATCAAACTGCAGATCTTATCTTCTCAGCTTTGAAGTTTTTGTCCCCAGATGTCGCACCGCCTGTGCCCTGGCATCGAGTTATCTCCGCAGCTGGAACGATATCCTCACGTGGCCCAGGGACAGACGGTGCACAGCGACAACGCGAAGCGCTCGAGGCGGAAGGGGTTGAAGTTACCGACGGACGAACGGGCGAATCCAGAGTGCATTTGGCTACGTGGGGATGGTTCCCGGAGCTCGGTACCATTGATACCGGTGACCATGGAGTGGCTTCGCAAGAAGACGAAGAGGGTAATGGTGAACAGTGACCGTCGATTATCGCACCACATGTCGTTCTGGGTAAACTTTCCGTGTAGCCCGTCGTCCGTGCGTTGTTCATGCTTCTTATCTACCCAGTTATTTTGGATGGTGTGAGCCAGGCTCCGGTGTGCCAATCTGCGCCATCCTTACAATTGGAAGGCATGTGCTGAGTCGGTGGGAGTTCTTGCTCCTACCAATCGTGGGTCTCCGGTTAGCAGGGGCCCGTCGGATAGGATGAAAGATCCTCCCCCGTGTCTATTCTTAACATTTCGGGGATGAGAAAATCGAAGTGGGTGTTGACCTCGAGGTTTTGCTCCTCATGTCAGGCGACAACCTCTCTTGTTCTTGTTCCATCTTGTCGTTCACTGACACCGTTAACAAAGATGCCTTGGGACTTGATCCGTCTGAACTCTGGTAAGTGGATTGATCGTCACGCCCCTATATCATCGGTCGTTATGAACTTATCGTACAGGGTATTACATTCCCAGTATCGCTTTTGGGACTTGGACGCTGGGAAACGGCCAAAGTCCTATTGATCAGGTGGAACAAGCCTTGGACAATGGGTTCAACCACGTCGGTAAGTTTCGAGTTTTAGGGACGCTGATTAATTCTCGAATTGAACATCCCCTCATCGCGTGCAGATACTGCACAGTCCTACCGAAATGAAGCGGAAGCCGGCACTGCCTTGCGCGAAAGTGGCCTTACTCCTTCGGATGTGTTCATCACCACCAAGTACTCAGGCACCAACGGCTTGGATATCGACACCTCCATTCACAATAGCATCTCAAACGTGAGTTGGTCAGGGGCAAATATGCGCGAAGGTTTGGTGCTAAGGGCCGTCCTTGCAGCTTGGTGTTGATTATGTGGACTTGTACCTGATCCATGCCCCGAGCCTCGCCGTGCCCGATATTCCCACCGCATGGGCAAGAATGGAGAAGGTCCAGGAGGCCGGACTGGCAAGGTACTATTTTCCCTCTACTTCCCCTCGGGACATCGTTGTTCAGTGGTACGAAATTCTAGGAGCATCGGTGTCAGCAACTTTGACGAGAAAGACCTCCAAATCCTGCTTGCTTCCGCTAAAATCAAGCCAACCGTGAACCAGGTCAATGCCACGTCATTGATAGTCAGTTGCTAGGTGGACGTGTCTAACCTTTTGTGATTAGATCCTCCTTCACCCCTATGTGTACCGCCAACAGCTTCCCATCTTGGAGTATGCCGCCGCGAATGGCATCGTTATGGAGGCCTACAGCGCGCTGCTGTGAGTTCCCACCTCATTATCTACATTGTCTAATATCTCACGTTCACCACACAGCCCGATCACAAAGCAATCTGGTGGCCCGTTGGATGCGCCCCTGAATGAGATCGCTTCAAGGCTCGGAGCTACCGCGGATCAGGTTCTCCTCGCATGGACCAAGGCCAAAGGCGCCGTGGTAGTCACGTATGTTATAATTGTCAGACATTCACTGGTATGTACTCACTGGCAACGCCGATCAGCACAAGCTCCAAAAAGGCCCGTTTACAAGGCTACTTGGCCGCTGGCGACATCGGTATGTCTTGTCGATTTAACCGCCGACGTCCCCCCATCTGACTCACAACTCTGTGCTTTTGGCAGAGCTTACACAGGAAGACATTGCTGCGATTGATACTGCGGGGGCACTAGGCGAGAAGCGCATGGACGCCAAGCTGACAGTTAGGAAGCTGGCCGCCGGTGCACTGGTCGGGGCTGCTGTGTTTGGGGCTTGCAGCTACTTCAATATCCGCATTTTCTGAGTTATGTCATTTTGACAGGTATGAAGTGCTTGGGGTGCTTGGTAATGGACTGATTGATCAATCAGTTTCAATGTTTGAACTTGATCCGGGTGCTAATGCCCGACTCGCTAGACTGGGGCAGACTGGGGCTATGGAGTAAGTTGTTATGGAGGCCGCTGCTCCAGTAAAAATCCTACGACTAGTAGATCTGTGAATTGTGTCGGATCATAACATGAACGCCGTAGGTCAGTGGCTATGCCACGAGATGGCAGTGTCGGCGGCTATGTGGTTTAGTGTTTTGTTTAGTGTAACACGCGGCTCAGTCAAGCAACTAAAACACCCTTCACCACCAGTCCTAATCACCACCATCATCACCAGCGGAGATACCATGGCCCCAGTGTCAACGCAACCCATCCCAAGCTTAATGAATGTGTATACCGTCAGTTCGTTTGGCGACGAAAAACATCCTCAACAATGCCAGGTTCACTACGACTCAGAGCAACCTTGTGGCTGCGCGGACTCTAGCTCGCATCGTGCATGTCACAAGGCAAGGCTACGCAAGATGCTACTCCCTGTTGCACTGTCGCTTCTCGCGGTTGGAGCAATGCTGGTCATCTCATGTGCGACCGACATAAACCTACTCGACCTGATTGGGTTGGGCGGTGACAGCGGTAGTGTCTTGGGTAAGAGACAGACCTCGTCCAGCTCCAGCTTCACCAACAACAAGCGTGGGTAATGGGCAGGAATAGTCGTCTCCGTAACTGACAGGTTGTCCGCATTAGTATACCTCATCATCATTTTCGTGGGATTGCTCCTCGTGCTCGTCGCGGGTGTCATGCTCAGTTTCTGGTGTTGTAAAGGTAAAGTGTCGCCGTCATGTACGACCTGCTATCATAGTATTTACAATCCGAACGCAGGTTCGTTTGAAAACCCACTGTGCTGCCCGTGCTACTTGTGCGCATGCTGTGGTGGCCTTGGTAAGTCTTGTCACACCCCACCTGGAGCTTGTCACTGATCACCTTTATTGTGATATAGCTTGCTTGGAGTGTATTGGATGTGGGTTGTGTGCGGCTGGACTCGACGAGGCTCTCTGATTCCTCAACGTGCTTGTTGAGCGGCGAGCGCTGAGTAATGACATGGACGCTATTGCACGAACATTACTCTTGACCTATTCCATACCCTTCTTGTTTTATTCCAGTATCTCCATAACTCCCTGGACCGTTCGGAGATGCCACTCGCATGTATACATCGAATGTAGTATGATCTCCCGCTTTAGGTGTACCCCACAACGCCCAGACCGGGCGAAGACCAGCAACCTTGTTGTCCTCGGCACAATCTTGATTCTATCAACTTCCATGGGTCAAGTTTCTACGACGAAGTCGTTCCCATATGGAGCGCGGCATCTGAGAACGCACCCTGGCGGCCGTTTTGACGAGGACCTTGTTCATAAGAGTGATGCGACCCTGAGGATGAGCGACTGACTTCCCGGAGAAATATTTATCAGAGAACCTGATCGTCGTTTGACCGCGTGAATCGACGTGCTGGGTGGCATCGAGGACGACGAGAACTCCTTGGCGGTGGGACACATTCGTGAACTGATCTGTGTTGTTGCTACTTTTCTGCTATTGGGTCAGATGGCAAAGGAAGGGAGGCTTCCTGACAGTAATGTAACGTCGGACACAAATCGGATACGTGCTTCTTCGCCGGGCCATCTGAATCTAAGTAGGTCTTGTGGGGTCTGCCAGCGTCTTCTTCCTGGTTCCTGGAGCATGCGCCATGACTGTTCGCGGCAGAGCGCAATTGCTCTTGAAGCGAACATTGACTCATGGCAGGCTTGGCGTCGACTCAGACAAAGACTCTTTCGGATCTGAGCCGCAAAAATTAATCAATAACATCATATCTGATGAGGATGTTGGGATGAATGGTTCAAGTTCAAGTTGTTATCATGGTGTTAGGGTCCCGAAGCACGCGGGCCCATCAAGTTCTACTCGTTTCCCAACCATAGGGTGCCGTTCTTGTTCGTAAATAAGCGCGCCCATGATAAGGAAAAACGTTGCATGCGGTCGAGGCAGTAATCGCGTTTCCAACAGTCAAGCCTCCATACCACAGCAGGCTGGGATGCAGCAAGGTTGGTGACGTTCAAGCCAGTGGACAGATGGAATGAATATGCCGCGGAGTTGTTCCACGACAGCGGTATCGCCGTTGAACCAGTTCGGCTTCCATATAAGGCAAAGTCCGTATTGACTATTATTCATTTTTATGTAACGCATTAGCCTTAGTTCACTGAGTCGGTGAGGGTGGTGACACGGTCAGCCACCGCATCAACGGCTGTTCGATCACCGTGACGCCGGAGGCTAATATGAGACCGATCCGCACTAACGCATTATCTGTCTTGACGCGGGAACTTCTAGCTTCCAATCTGGATCTCTAAATTCATGCTGTACACACATCGACGCTCATTTCTCGGGTCGCAAACGATAAAGAACAACCGGCGATGCAGTAACCCTACCTGAAAGCTGCCAAGTCTTTGTTGCCCCTGGGAGAATAGACCAGTGGCAAGAAATTGTAATTCCAAACAAGTCATAATTCTGCGTTTCGAAGCGAACGCAGTGGCAGTTTCCGCTGGCGTTCAAAACAGGCGGGTAATGTCGAGGATTCAATAGTTTCATTCCCTTACCTCCCCCCCTTCTCCTCCATCCATTAGATTAGATAGACAGACTCATCATGGTCTACATTCCTCCCTCCCACTCAGACAGGGCTGTTGATGTCGGCCTCAAACGACGTCAGCCCGATCTATCCCGTCACCTGTCGGCGGAGGCTAAAGCTCGACTTCCAAACCCCATTAAATCTATCTGGAAAGTAGCCCAAGTCAAGCCCGGGACCATCAACATGGGCAATGGTAAGGAGACCTCCATTTCGGTGATGCGGAAAAGTAGGAGCTCATCTGCGTTCATTCGTCTTCAGGTGATCCGCACCACACGCTGTATCCAGTGTGCGAGATGAACTTCATCGTACCTTCCCTCGACGAACAGGATCCTGTCCAAGCCTGGAGACAAGGCACGGGCGACCAGCAGGTCATCTCGTCCTACAAGGACGAACCCTGTGCCTTGAGCCTCCGAACCGCCATGGCTTATGGTGCCGGCGCAGGTCTTAAGCATGTGCGGGATGCCCTCGCCGAGCTCAATGACCGCATACACGCCCCTCCCAATCATTCGGTTTCGCTCAGCCTGGGTAACGCCGATGCTCTGACCAAGTGTTTCCGCTTGTTGGGTGACCCGGGAGATTCCTTCCTATGCGAAGAGTTTACGTTCTCCGCCATGACTAACGCTGCACTTCCACTTGGAATTGACTGGGTTCCTATCCGAATGGACAAGGATGGTCTCATACCCTCCGATATGGAAAGAGTTCTGGCCAACTGGGATGACGCCACTCAGGGCAAGCGCCCTCACGTCCTATACATAATTCCGTGCGTTATGTCCGCTTCTTACCAATGCATCTAACTGACAAGCCGATTCAGCTGCTCTCAAAACCCGACCGGAAGTACCCTCTCCCTTGAGAGACGCCGTCAAATATATCAAATTGCACGCGATTGGGACGTCATCATCCTTGAAGATGACCCATACTACTTCCTTCAGTATGATCTCGATATCCGGTCGAGTACAGTCGAGCAGTATGGGTTTACCCGCGCCATGGCTGAGGTCCTCCCTCGCTCGTTCTTGTCCATGGATAACGACGGACGTGTAATGCGCTTAGACAGGTGGGTTGGGTTAATTGCTACGCCCAAACTCCGATCTCATTATTGAGTCCCTATTCTAGTTTTAGCAAAGTTCTCGCACCAGGGATGCGGCTCGGCTGGGTTACTTGCAACGACTTCTTCGGCGAGAAACTAGACATGTTGACAGACTCTTCGTCTCAACATCCACACGGACTCGGACAGGCCTTCATTGCAGAGCTTCTGGGAAACCACGGCTGGGGCATTGACGGTTTCATGAAATGGATATCTTCTCTTTGCCGCGAATATGAGCGCCGACGCAACCTTTTCATGGACGTCTTCCGGCGCGAGGTAGTCAACACTGGCCTTGCGTCTGCCGAAGTCCCACAGTCTGGCATGTTCGTATGGATCAAGATCAACCTCGACTGTCATCCACGCTATCGGGCGGTATCGAACACGGGGCTCCCTGGGAGTGCTGTGTCGAATACGGCAGAACTGATGGACGAGTTGTTCCGGAAACTTCTCGACTGTGGGCTGGTGATGATGCCTGCATCCACGTTTGCCATCGTAGACCGTTCCGGGCGTTCGGCCACCGACAGCCCCATTGCTGATGTATGTGTTTGTTGTGGGTTTGAGGGCGTCTGGATCTGACGATGTGTTTGTCTGCAGCGTGTTAACTACTTCCGCGCGACGTTCGTTGGGACTGACGAAACCATCGAGAACGGCCTCTCCATCTTTGGTCGTGGTCTCGAGGAGTTCTTCTGCCACTAGAGAACCCCACACCAGTGCACACAGACTCGGATTTCGCCTTTTCCGATATTGTATGTTATTGTGTTCGTGTAAGTTATCTTGGAGGGATTGTACGAATCAGTGTCTACGCGTTTACCATAGAGGGTTTCTCATGCTTTGATCACTACTTATTTCAAAACCTATGAAGAATATGCGCACAGCTCTCTCTATATATATGGGTATTAGCAGTCTATACATGAATATCGTATCTTGTAATATCCGAATCATATATGCTTTCCTGGTGATCTATCAACTCGATGGTCGTTTTTGAGACGTGGTTGACTTGAACGCGAATTGAAGATGTACCTAGCAACACGTCCCGTCAACTGCCAACAGTAACGAGTTTTCTTGGTCTCCGACCAGAACGATGTAGAGGCTCGCGTGCTTCGTCACACACGTACCAAGGATTGCGTGACGTGGTACTGGTTACCTCATGATAATCGGCAACTTGCGTGAACAGGGGGTAAAAGTTGCCGTAAATAGTAATAAGGTCATCCGTCTTCAAGTTGCTAGTATCACACATAGTACGGACTACCCAACCGTACTTGCTGGCCACCTGACAACTCACACAACATAGCAAAAAGCGATTGGCAGGACCGTCGAGGTATGTTCGTATGTATTTCCGAACCGAAATAGTGATTTCGGAACATGCTCCGCTGTGCACGCAGCCACAGCTTCACAGAACTGCTGAAAGGAGGTAATCATTGTGTCCGTTTGCTTCGAGGTGGGCGTTTATCATCTCATGGGAACAAGCCGAATCACCTGGCGCTATCTGTAAAGTTTAAGGTGCTGTTGTCATCTCCGTGCAGCATGGCTTGCGAACTCGGAGCTCATTGGCCTTAGAACCTCATAGAACGAAGCTATTGGTATTCAGCATGCCATGCCCGTTCAAGTCGCACAGCAAGCCTCGCCGTTACTCCGCCTGGGACTCTAGACCCTACAAAGCGCTCTCATTCAACCTTCATCTTCTTCCCTAACTATTTCGACGAAAGGCATAGCTACTAGCTAGAATGGACGAAAGCCGCTTCTTGTCAGGCAGCCGCTTTTTAGCGGTTGTTTGTGCTCTGCTATTGAGCCTCGCTCTTATTGCATTGGACCAAACGATTATTGCAACAGCTCTACCCGTGATTACCTCTGACTTCAACGCACTCCAAGACGTTACATGGATCGTGGGTGGATACCTCCTCACTACGGTGTCGTTTATGCTTGCGTATGGACAAGCCCTGGCCATCTTTCCAACCAAAACGTGGGTACATGATCACTGGTTTGTGTTGTCAATATATGAATGAAGATGATCTTGGACTTTAAGGGTCTACTCATTCTCGATCGTCGTGTTCGAGCTGGGTTCGCTCTTTTGTGGCATCGCTCCGTCGGTGAACTTCCTCATTTTCGGGCGCGCGTTCGCTGGGATAGGCGCCGCGGGCATCTCCGTGTCTGTCCTCACAATCATGGCTGAGGCACGTTGACATGGCATGTTTTTAATGAAGAGCTGATGAATTTTTTCAATAGAGTACCGCTATTTGTCTCCGTGCCATCGTGTTTGGAGCTATTGGAGCACTGTTCAGTCTATCGAGCATCATAGGACCCTTGATAGGAGGTAAACCTTAGCTCAGGCTCTAGCGACTTTTTGCTCATTCGAGACTCAGGGTTATTTACAACACGACTTACTTGTAAGACTCGAGGAGTGAACGTGTGGACTCCTTGGCTGACTTTTCTTTGCTAGGGCGATGGTGCTTCTGTGAGAGAATCAAGAGTTTTTTGGACTTCGTCTTACGCCCAACATTTCAGATATTAATCTTCCGCTAGGAGCGACCTCCTATCTAGTTATTTTTTTCAGTCTGCCACTCCACAAGCCGTTAGGAGGCTACTCAGACGCAAAGACGATGCTGAAAAGACTCGCAGAAATGGACTGGATAGGTGGGCCGCGGATATGGAACGGCTTGATTCCAATTCACCAAGTCAACTAGGTTGTCTACTGTGTCTCGCAACCATGGTTGTTCTTGTGTTGCCTCTTCTGTGGGGTAGCAGTGACCACTCGTGGCGCTCGCCAGTCGTGATTGCTGTTACGTTATTTTCCATCTCTTTTGACAAATATCCTTATACAATAACACAGCTGATCTGCGTATTCGCCGTTCTCCTTGCCACTCTGCTGCTGTGGGAATGGCACAAAGGCGAGAAGGGCATTTTACCCCCGAAGGTGCTTGCAAGGCGTTCACAGTAGGTCACCCTCGCGCGGCACGACGTACGGGTCTTGACGGTGACACAGAATGGGAGCCTGCATCGTCGCCTTTTTCACGATGTTCAATATGCTTGTGTTGACTTAGTAAGTGTCAACGCTTCCTGTTGACGTTATTCTGACCGGCGCCTAAAGCTACATTCCCATGCTCTATCAAGCGGTGTATGATCACAGTCCTATCCGTTCCGGCATCGACATGCTGCCGTTCCTGCTGTCTTCGGTGGTCACTACGATCAGCACGAGCGTTTTCATGTCGCAGACCGGACATTATTGGACTATTCTCACCGTTGGCCCCGTGTACGTGCATCATGTGAATCTTTGGGCTCGTGAGCTCGTCATTTAGCACACCGATCATTAGGTTCAGCTGTGTCGCTGGCGGGCTGCTTTTCACCACTATCGAGACTACGTCTGCGGCAAAACTCATTGGATATCAGATCCTCTGTGGCATAGGGGTTGGTGAGTTGCGACAGGCTTCATGGTTGTCGTCACTCTGAACAATCACCTAGGGTCAACGATCCAGAATGCGTTTACAGCACGTGAGTGCAGTAGCCATGTGACTAGCCTCGAGAACGAGAGACTGACTGACATTTTCCAGTCCAAGCAGATACTGATCCGGAATCCGTGTCTGTGTGCAGTGCTATCGCGTCCTTTATGCAGATTCTGGGTGGGTTTATTGGGGTAACGATGTACGGAATACATACTCTATCTCTCGTCTCTGCGAATACTGACCCCAAATATCCAGTGCGGGTGTGATTTTCAATAATCAACTCCTCTACAACCTGACTGTGTACGCCCCCGATGTGGACCCTGGACTTGTCTCCACAAGTGTTGCGGCGATTTACTCCGCGGTGCCCGCGAACCTGCGACCTGGTGTCGTCCACGCGTATGTGAAGTCGGTATGTACAAGTTCCGACTCTGGGTTGCAATCTTTGGCTCAACGTTTGAGATGTAGCTGGACTGCGTTTTCATCACTGCTGTCCCAGCTGGTATTTTGACTATCTTAGGGGCAGCCTTAATGAGGTGAGCTATTTTTGCGCCAATCAAAACGCCTGCGTGCCAACCCACGTGCGTCATTTTAGAAACTTAGATTTGAGACGCGTGTCACGGGAAGCTGTCGAGGCAAATTCTCCCGAGGCAAACTTGCAGACTGACAGCGAGAAACGTCAGCATCCCAGAGCATTGACCACTGAGCGGAAGATGATGCAGGACAGATGACATACATTTGTACTCTTACATCGTTCCCTATTGTATGAAACAAGCAACATTGTACATTGTAATATTTTCATGCACACGATCAATTCAACTCTATCAGACAACGAGGCTCAGGGAACAATTACGGAACGGATGTGTGAGGACCGCCTCAATATCTCTTTCAGTGCACCTGTCACCGCATTCATATCCTTGATGTCAATGGCATGCACCGCTTTTGGCCCTTCAAACGCCCCGGTGTCAATCTTCGCGGCAAGCATGTCCAAGAATTCCTTGATCTCGGTCGGGCCAAGCATGCTCGACTTCATCCCCTTCATAGTCAACGCCTTGGTGTAGAACGTGCGCATGTTAATGGGGAACATGCCGTCCTTTGCATGCACGGCCATGACCACCACACGACCAGTTCCCTTGGGCGTCATCGTGAAGAGCGCGTCGTTGACGGGTTGTTCATAGCCTGCACAGTCGAGGAGGACGTCAATCTTATTCTGGAGGCCTTCCTTTGCTATCGCGTCGCGAATAGCGGTGTTTGACGTCAGCTCGATGGGCGTGACGTATGGTGGTGGTGTCGCGTTTGCGAGTGAGGTATAGGTGCCGAATATCCGAGCGCCACGGTCTTTGCATAGTTGGGCTGCAGCGGATCCGATACCACCGCGGGCACCTGGACGAACGAGGGATCGTATCGTATTCTTGAATATGAATGTGATGATGAGCGCGACGTACCGATGATGATAACGTTGTCTCCTTGCTTGACGTTCGCAAGCGTGTCGACGGTGATCCAAGCACAGAGCCACGGGAGCGTCATACTCCCAGCCTCGAGATGGCCCAAGCTCGTGGGCTTGCGACTCAGCGCGGCCACTGGGACTTTGACAAACCTGTTGATGCAAAGAAGATGTTTAGACATGCGAGGTTCTTTTCTTTCAAGATCGCTAAAAAGTTTGATTCTCACTCTGCAAAAGTCCCATCAGAGGTGAATCCTCTTTCACTTCCTGTTCCCCACACGTCAGCGCCTACCCATTCACTGGAGGAAGCACCGTTATCGTCCAGGGCTTCCACGACCTCGCCTGAAAAGTCCCGTCCCGAGGTTCGCGGCAACGTCACGAAAGGCAGTATACCCAAAACTGCTGCTGCATCCGACTAGACACGATACATAGTTAGTGTCGTGCTTTTGGTGTTTGATTGATGGACAAGAGGAGAGGAAAGGATACTTGGAAACTCACCCCGTTGATTCCCGCGGCCTTTACACGAACGAGTGCCTCGCCCGGGGCCAACGAAGGCTTCTCTACGTTGCTCAAGGCAAGGTTATCAAACGAACCCGTCTTTTCGAATCTAAGCGCCTGCATTGTGAACGACCGACGACTCGGGCAATGAGGATATCTACAAGCTGGGCTGCAAGGGCCTAAATATCGCAATCTAGACTCATACCTACGAAAACGGGATTACTCACGAGACTAGTCGATGGAGAAAACCCCGTGTTGAGGACTGCAAGCTGACGAATCGATGGACAGCTTGATATTGGCGATGTAGGACGACTTGGTGAAACATCCGGTGTTCTCGTCCGCACTATGGTCTGCCTCAGTCAGGCTGGCCGCGTAGTATCCGAGTAGACGCGTGTACGATCAAAGGCCGGAGCGACCACGTGCCATACTTACTGTCAAGGTCACTGCCCCTTCGCTACTCGGAAGATAGGCTTTCATTTCATTTCATCACACGGAGGAAGTTGACACCTCACTCCGACTCGTCGCTCGTATCAGACCCAAGTTCCCATTGTCAATGCTAGGAACTGAGGCTTGGGGGTCTCAGGCTGAGGAACTGGACAACCGTGTATGTTCAACTAGTCTTAATTAGAAATGGGCGTTGATCGCTTCAGGTTCTTGTCCGCCTTAGTACCAACTCAGTGGCTATCTAGTATCTAGTGGCTAGATATTAGTTTGAGGCTATGGTCCTGGAGCCACTGACTGGCACTTGAGCAGTGTCACGGACTCCAATCGTTGCCTCGCCGGCTGTCAGTACCAACCCACATGTACAGTATGGGCGTGCAACGCCGCTCCGCTCAAGCCCATTTGCAAGGGCGTCGAGCCAGCTCAGCTCGGTCCAGCATTCGGTGGTACGTACATTCACCACATGCTCCTCTCGAGATGCTGTACAAGATCACTCGGGTGAGTGCTGTAACAGCCTCATTATTAATTGTTCCATCCCGAACTTAGAATTGGCGTCATTAAAAGTATGCACCACATCGTACGTGCTCGAGTCAATCTGAGAAGCTGACCGCGAATTTCATAACGAATTGTTCAACTTTTTTCAGTTCGTGACTCGGCTAGTTATTAGCCCGAGTCATGCCACTGGCACTGTGATGAGTCCGAATCGTGAATAGCACTGGTTCCCATCAAGCTTTGGTTACCCTTGCCCCAAGTTCAGCCGCTATTTCCTATCATTCTAACTTGGTGTTCTTCTGCAAGTCGCTCGCTGTTAGAGAGTGATGAACATGCGAACGAGCTGTCATTCAACACAGTCAATAAAACCTTTTCTGTCGTCGCCGTAACAGTTCGTGGTTCTAAACATTCAAGCTGCTTACTGTCAGTTGCCAAGAGAATCGAGAGCTACCCATTCTCTCCAAGTATGTGCATGCATTGACAGGGCGATCCCTCTTTCCGCCGCCTATTAATCAGTGGCGAGGATCTTCTACTCGGTCGCTGAGCGTATTTGCACCGGGTTGATAGTTGTACCACCTGCCTAGTGTTGTTGAAACTTTCTTGATCCTGGACCGAAATATACATAATCTAATTCAGTGGCAGAAAGTTGAGCGCGCAATGATCCGAGTATACGCCTCGTTAACCCAGATTAGTAGTACTGGCTGCTGCCGCATCATGCAACTTGAATGGTACTAGTCGGGAGTGATTGCAGGGTTCAAACGTTCGAGGTTCCTCGAAGACGAAAAAGCTCAAGGCTTTTGAGTTCAAACTTGAAGCGAGACGTCAGGGTAAGTTACGGGTAAATCTGAACTCGCGTCCCACCGTGCACCGGTGATCGATTACCGCCCAGTAACGTAACGTCAGAGTAATCAATGAACTTAAAGGAAGCATGTACTTGAAGCTGGGAGCGAAGAAGAGATATGAAGGAGACAAGCTTTGAAGCATGGCGATACATTAGAACCTGCCATGATGCACCCACTCTTCATTTTGCCATGAACGGATCCGTCGACCATAGAAGCTGAGAATACCGAGACCTCCGAAGGAGAAGAACGCGATCATGAAACATTGAACACCGAATCCCCATCCGTCTCCCAAAGTAGATACCAGTTGTTGGTTGTAAAACAGGACGATGAACGAACCAAGCTAAGAAGGACGTTGATTTGATAATGCCGGCACAATGATGATTTCACCTACTGCTCGGTACAAGTTCACTACGGTGGCCACTTCCTTTGCAGACGAGGGATAACAGTCCACGATGTATGAGTAGCTGGCAATGATGGTAGATTAGCCAAACGAAGCTAGTTCCAGCAATGAATAGCAGCAGAACTCACCAGACACTAGTCATAATCTGAACACCACATGCTGTAACACCGGAGCCGACGGCGAGGACAGCCCAATGGTCATGACGCTCAGCGGCAATTCCGAACCACAACAAGCCAACCTGCATAACGAGAAATCATTGAGCCTCTGATTGGAACCTCGCTAAGATCCTTCAAGTTACAATGGATAGGATATTGCCGCCGTATGCAATAATCAACCTTCTCTCTAAGGGAGCCTCGGTACTCTCTGCACCGAGGCTGGAAGACTTGTAACCCCGATACACTATCCAATCACCTGCTCTCCCAGCAATCGCCTCGGCGATGAGGGAGCCGAGCAAGAGCGGTAAGTAAAGTAAACCTTGTGCTCGGTCATCAAGGCCATAGCATTCCCCGTAGATGACTGGGAACAGGCTCGTCGTGGACACGATTCCGTCTGTGTTGTAGATGGATCATTGACATCCGTGATAAAAACCCACCCAAAGAGACGAAAACATACAACAGAAGGGCACCACAAAGGCCATGGACACGAGCAAGACCGGCACGAGCAGCATCGCGCGATAAATCCGAACAAAAGAAAGGAATACGCTCGTCTCTTGGTTTTGTGGGGCGTGACCCTTCTGCTTCATGATTGCAGAATCCACGAGTGCGGGGAAGGAGACGAGCTTGGAAGGAGGGGTTCCAGCCTCTGGGAGACATGCGATCTGGAGCAAGAGGAGAACACCTAGAAGAATTGCACAGAGCCAGAGGATCCAGCGATAGGAGGTGTAGTATGCGATGAATCTGATGATAGGATGAAGTAAGCACAATGAACAAATCGATTCTCTCCTCAAGGCCTCACCCTCCAACCAATGGCGACACGAA
Source organism: Paxillus involutus ATCC 200175 (assembly GCA_000827475.1). Taxonomy (NCBI): domain Eukaryota; kingdom Fungi; phylum Basidiomycota; class Agaricomycetes; order Boletales; family Paxillaceae; genus Paxillus; species Paxillus involutus. The sequence goes on from KN819326.1 coordinate 1,394,823, forward strand.
CGGCCCAACGGTTATGCCTAGGGTCCAGATGCCAACGGCACAGCCCTTCTCAGAAGGAGTGTACATATCATTGATGTAGGCAGCCCCTATTGAAAACGCTCCGCATACTCCGAAAGCTTGAAACACCTAAAGCCGAGTTCTGAGCACATCTGATAATGCATGAAGGCGCTGATCTCATACTCTTCCTGCCATCATACCATCGTACGTATGTGCTGACGCGACGCCACATGCCGCACACACAGCTATAGTCATTGACATAATCATCACCTAGGTCATAAATACTTCAGCATTAACGCCAACGCCATAGGGGTAATAATTCTTAGACTTACCGGCCGCCTACCAAACCGATCGGCCAGAGGATTCCAAACTAGAACCTACGTGACACGAATAAGTTAGCCTGTATGGCCACAGAATTGCGCTTGCGCAAACCCCAAAACCCAGCAAAAGAGCATATGCTCCGACCAAGTAGGAGATAGCACTTATGCTCTGATCTAGTTCCGTGGACATCGCGAGAAAGGCTGGGATCTGTAATAGCGAGCTCATCACGGTTCACGGATATGCGGCTTCAAGACGGCCACGCACGAAGGCTGGTGCACACCCTGAAGCCAGAAAGACCTGGGCTACAACCTGGAAGAGTACCAGGCGCTTCAACCAGTTTGGCCAGTTCGACGGACTGCACGTATGCCCTTGAGTAAACGATGGACTGGCGTCTTTTTCCATCTTATCGAGAGATAAGGACTCGGGTGAACGACTTGCGCCTTCTCTGATGTTGTCCATGGCTGTTCCTTGTGGCTTGAAGGAGCGTTCCATCTGGTTGTTCAACTTGGCAATAAACACATGATGCGCATACCACCCTTGCCAGTAGTACATACCTTGTCAAGATGGACGAAGGAAGAGTTAGTCAGACTCCGTCCCCAGGTAAACCGAGTCGAGTGAAAATAACCATTCCTTCTCTGCTGCGAGGAAGAGAGGGCCGCAATAAGGTCCTGGAATACTCCAACGGGTCAGCAGATTGCATTGTGAATGTCATCGCGACGCGACTCGAGTGCGGCGCAGACAAGTATGGATCAAGAACTGCAAGTTGTAGCAAGTTTACACTCCGCGCGATAGTGGTATCATAGTACTAAGTTCTAAGTTCTAACTGGACCTGCGATTTGATGCTAACTTGTCCTTTGCGCTAGAAAACAGTACTATTCAAGTCCATCACAGCTACTACACCATCACAAGTTTGTCACTACTACACAGTCGATTAAACAAAGAAAGAAGAAAGAGCGAATATCAGATCCTCTAGACTAGCAAGATTACAGGTTGACTGCAGTGGTGGTGGGTGATTCACCCTCCGCGGATCAGGCTGTGAGGGGCTCTGGCACCACACTAGCAGTACTCGCCCTGTGTACATCCTTTTCCATGTTGTCGGGCGAGATTGAATAACCACGTGCCCAATCCTCATTTTGCCACGAACGGATCCGCCGACCATAGAAGCTGAGAATGCAAAGACTTCCAAAGGAGAAGAGAGCGATCATGAAGCACTGAACACCGAATCCCCAACCGTCTCCCAACTCAGACACCAGAGGTTGGTTGTAAAACAAAACGATGAACGAACCAAGCTACGAAGGATGTTAATTTGGGAACGTCGACACGATGGTTTCACCTACTGATCGGAACAGGTTTATTACAGTAGCCACTTCTTTTGCACACGAGGGGTAACAGTCCACGATGTATGAGTAGCTGAGAGTGGCGTTAGTCAGAAAAGGCCTCCGGAAATGAATGATCGGGAACTTGCCAGACACTCGTCGTTATCTGAACACCACATGCTGCGACGCCAGTGCCGACGGCGAGGACAGCCCAATGATCATTCCGGTCAGCGGCGACTCCGAACCACAACAGGCCAACCTGTAACGAGAAAACAGTGAGCCTGGCTCAACTACCCACTGAACATCCTTACAATGGACAGAGCATTCCCACAGTGTGCAACGACCAACCTTCTCTCTAGCCAAGGCTGACTCGCATCGGTGGTGCTAGAAGAGTTGTAGCCCCGATAAACGATCCAATCGCCTGCTCTCCCAGCAATTGCCTCGGCGATGAGCGAGCCGAGCAAAAGTGGTATGTAAAGTAAACCTTGTGCTCGATCATCGAGGCCATAGCATTCCCCGTAAATGACCGGGAACAGGTTCGTTATCGATACGATCCCATCTACGTTGAAGATGGATCACTGAGATCTGCGATCAAACCCCGCACAGAAAAATGAGAACATACAGGCGTAGGGGACCACAAAGACCATGGACACAAGCCAGACCGGCACGAGTTGGGCTGCGCGATAAGTCCGAGCAAGGGAGTGGAATATACTCGTCCCTTGATTTTTTGGAGCGAGATACCTCTGATTCGCGATTGCAGAATCCACAAGTGCGGGGACCGCGATGAACTTCAAAGGTGGGCTCCCGGCTTCTGGAAGACATGCGATCTGGAGCAGGAGAAGAAGACCGAGAAGAATTGCACAAAGCCAGAGGATCCAGCGATAGGAGGTATAGTAAGCGATAAATCTGATGGTGGGATGAAGTAAGCACAGTGAGCAAATCGATGGTCTCAAGGCCTCACCCTCCAACCAATGGCGACACGAACGGCCCGATGGTTATGCCTAGGGTCCAGATACCAACGGCACGGCCCTTCTCAGCAGGATTGTACATATCATTGATGTAGGCAATGCCAAGTGAAAGCCCCCCACACACTCCGAACGCTTGAAACACCTAAGCCGCGATTAGCTCCTGATGCCAGCACACATGAGGGAGTTATATTATACTCTTCCTGCCATCATGTTACCATACGTGTGTGCTGACGCAACACCACAGGACGCACACACGGCTATAGTCATCGACACGATCGTCACCTACGTCATAAAGATTCTTTAGGCATCAGCACAAGGCGTCAAGATTACATATTCTTTGCACTTACCGGCCGCCTACCAAATCGATCGGCCAGAGGGTTCCAGAACAGCACCTGAGATGAGTAAATTAGCCCGTTTGGTCACAGAATGGCGCCTGCGCAAACCCCAAAACCCAGCAGAAGGGCATATGTTCCGACTAAGTAGGAGATAGCACTTATGCTCTTGTCCAGTTCTGTGGACATAGTGAGGAATGCTGGGATCTGTAAGAGTGAACCTGTCACTGGTCACGGATATACAATCTCAGGTCGGCTACGCACGAAGGCCGGTGCACACCACGAAGCCAGAAAGACCTGGGCTACAACCTGGAAAAGTACCAGGCGCTTCAACCAGTTTGGCCAGCTCGATGGGGTGCCATACTCCTGCGGAGTAGACGAAAAGTGCTTTTCCACGTTATCGAGCGATGAGGACTCGGGCGAATGATTTGCCCCTTCTTTGATCGAGTCGTCCATGAGATTGCTGTTTCCTGTGGCTTGAAGGGGCGTTTGGAGGAGTCCCGTCGGTTCAAGTGAAAGAAACGCAGACCAAGCGCCTGCCAGCAGGCCAACAGCAACCCTAGCCCTAAGAAGACATACCTTATGGGACATAGAACGCCGACCGAGGAAGAACCGGAAGAAGTTCTCAAAATATACGACATGCTGGCAGCAGGCCAGACTATGACGAGACGTGCACGCAGATATGTGGCTGTTGGCGGGTGGTGGTCATTATTGACGCCACTCGGAGGTGGAGACCTGTGATCCTGGCCCGTGATCACCAACTACACCAGTAAACATCGTTCAAGTCGGTGTGTCACTGTTGACTCTATCCAACAAACGAAGCCAGAGTGATAGTATCTTCCTAGATCTTCCTTGGGGTTCCGTAGGCGAGTAAGAATGGGATATCGAGAGGTTTGCATGAAGCTTGACTGGCTGTAGGTCCCGACTGCAACAGGGGTCACCACTATAGCACCGAAGGGTGCTCAGCTAGTCAGTTTGCCAGTACTTGTCCAGGTCGCGATGCGTATCACAGGTGTGTACACTTATTGAACGATTTGATCAACTGTCATCCTGATTCCTCATGCGCTTTCCTCCCACCGCGGGTGAATGGCAAGGTACTGAACTCAAAGGAAGAAAGTGACTTCCTTGTGCGATAATAGTGTGAGCATGGCGCTTAGTTGCCAATCACGCCAAGAGTATTTGATGCGAATTCCTGTGCACTAGAAGGTGACAAGTTGCTCGCACCGCACGGAGGAGAGAAGGGAAACGAGTTAAGTTGAACCGAGTTATGAAAGCAGAATTGGTTCGTTTCATCGATTCGGTTAGCATCCGACATTAATCGGGTCGGCTAATAGAGGCAATGTAGCTTATGTTGGGATTAGCGTATGTTTTTTGTGACATAGCTTTCACCTTCCATGTCTGTTTGAAAACGGCGAGGTAACCACGTCGGACACTACAGTAAAGGCTGCGCCCCAAATGTAGGCCACTCAAACGACGACTTAGTTGACGTGCAGTGTCCTACTCGACAGATCCAATGGTGTTATGGACACGGCCTTTCGTCGCTCCATGTGCCAACCTAATCTTCGATCGCGCCGCACCCGAATAACGGAGTGTAATATCGATATCGCAGACACGGAAGGGCTTCTCTTGCTGAACCGATCCTGTCGAGTGATGGCGGACGTAACTCCCTGTGTTGTAAGTCGCCTTACAACCGTCTCCGGTATCTCTGCAAATTCTGAATCAGCCGTTCCCAGTTCACAGGGCCCACTTGACCCCCCTGACGAGGTATAAAGAGCGGACGTCCAAGGAGATCCGAAAACACCAATCCAGCGCTCTTCCTTAGATTTCATCCTTCAATCTCATTTCTTTAGAACACCCTTTTCTATATTCATCAATGACTCCCATCGCTGTTACGCCTGTCGCTCCTGTCGACATCATCTATGACTTGAAACATACTGAACGTGCAACGGAATCCTCTCCAGTTACCTTGCTCGACGTCTTCTCTCGCGCTGTCTCACAATATCCCAACCATGAACTCAGCTTCATCACGTCCTCCGCTCACGACTCCACCATCCACACAAAAACATTCGCCGAGTTCAACCAAGATGTACACGCTCTAGCTCAGGCTATGCGCGCCTGGGGCAAACCCACTGGCTCGGTCATCGTTGTCTACCTCACTGAACATGAAGACAACATGGCGGCCGTGTGGGCCTCCCTGCTCGCTGGTTACGTCCCTTGCTTGCAGCCTGCCTTGAGTGCACAGCAAGCCCACAAGGAAGGTCACGTTGGCCACATCAAGAACCTTTTCTCGTCGGCAACTTGGCTTACCAACGAGAGTGGTGCAGAGCAAGTACAGTCCATCTCCGGTCTCGACATTCACTTGCTCTCCGAGCTCAAGGCCTCTGCTGAGGCCGGCGTGGACTTCCAGGCACACCAACCCAACTCTGATGACGAGGCTATCCTCTTCTTGACTTCAGGGTCAACGGGTTTCTCCAAGGCAGTTGTCCACACGCACAGAACCATCCTCGCAGCTTGCCATGCTAAGGGCGAGAGCTATGGTCTTACCTCGGAATCCAAGATCATGAACTGTTCGTTGGTTGATTGCCTATGAGGTGCTGTACTGACGTAACTCTTTCAGGGGTTGGTTTCGATCATGTTGCTGGCTCTCTTGAGATGCACATTGCGCCTCTCTTGTACGGTGCTTCCCAGCTACACGTCCACGCGTCCGCCATCCTCTCTGATCCCTTGCGTTTCCTTCATTTGATCGAGGAAAAGGTTTGTGGTTGATCTTTGATCAGGTGTTCATCAATCTCATTCCTTATTCAAGTCGATCCAACTTGCATTCGCACCCAACTTCTTGCTTGCCAAACTCACGCGTGACCTTGAGAAGCGCAGTGACCTCTTCGGGAAATTCGACCTGTCTTCCATCAAACGTATCAACAGTGGTGGTGAAGCAGTGGTCAGCAGTACCGCTCAGGCTTTCGCCAGGACCCTGAAGAACCTCGCGAAGGATGGCGATGCCTCTTTCGTGATCTCCGCCGGCTTCGGTATGACTGAAACCTGGTGAGTCTCTTGCGATCACTTGTCCATATCGAGTTTTTGATGCTTATGACATACTTATAGCGCCGGGTGTATCTATGATCCTATCAATGTCTTGGAGACCCCTCCCTCTTACGAGTTCCTGGAACTCGGTACCCCCGTTGCCGGTTGCGAGATGCGGGTCGTAAATCCCGAAGACGGAGTTACCCCTCGCCCTGACGGCGAGAGCGGTGAACTGCAAGTGCGGGGCCCGATGGTCTTCGTGCGGTACTACAACAACCCTGAAGCGACATCTTCCAGCTTCGTCGAGGGTGGTTGGTACCGTACCGGTGACGTCGGCATCGTCGAACAGGGCAAGATGAGGCTGAGCGGGCGTATCAAGGACACCGTCATCGTCCACGGTGTTTCTTACGGTATTCCCGAACTCGAGACCTACCTCCAGACTGTCGAGGGTGTCACTCACTCGTTCCTTGCTGCTGCACCTTACCGTGCACCCGGCCAGGAAACTGAGGGCTTCGTCGTCTTCTACTCGCCCACCTTTGACCTCGACAGCGAGGATGCCCCTGCCAAACTCTTCGCCACCCACCGCGCTCTCCGCGATGTTTCCGTCAAGTTGATCACCCTCCCTCCACAACAGATCATCCCTATTCCCATCAACCAGATGGAGAAGACTACTCTCGGAAAGCTCTCCAGGGCTCGTCTCGTCAACCTGTTCAAACAAGGTGAACTTGCCAAGCACATCGACCGTGCCGAGGAATTGGTCAGCATCGCTCGCGGTGCCAGCTTCGTTGCTCCGTCCACCGAGACAGAGAAGACCTTGGCTGGCATCTACGCTGGCATCTTCAACCTCAGCGTTGGCGACATGTCGGCCAGCGAAAACTTCTTCGAGCTCGGTGGTACCTCCATCGATGTCATCAGGCTCAAGCGTGAGGGAGAGTCTGCGTTTGACTTGCCCGAGATCCCCACTATCCAGATTCTCAAGCACCCCGTCATCTCCAGCCTGGCCAAATATGTTGATTCGCTGATTTCCAAGGATGCGAGCCAGGAAGAGTATGATCCCATCGTTCCCCTCCAGCTCACCGGTAACAAAACCCCTATCTTCATGGTTCACCCCGGTGTCGGTGAGGTCCTCATCTTCGTCAACTTGGCGAAATACTTCCAAAACGAGCGTCCCTTCTACGCACTCCGTGCTCGTGGTTTCGAGCCCGGCCACCCCTTCTTCACCACCATGGACGAAATGGTTTCTAGCTACGCTGCTGCCATCAAGCGCACTCAAGCTCATGGCCCTTACGCCATCGCCGGTTACTCATACGGTGGTGTCGTCGCTTTTGAGGTCGCCAAGCGCCTTGAAGCTATGGGTGACGAAGTCAAGTTCACCGGTCTCATCAACATTCCTCCCCACATTGCCGACCGTATGCACGAGATTGACTGGACTGGCGGTATGCTCAACCTCTCATATTTCCTCGGTCTCGTCAGCAAACAAGATGCCAATGACCTCGCGCCCTCTATGAGGCCCCTCACCCGCAAGGAGCAACTCGAGATTGTCTGGAAGTTGTCTCCCCCCGAGCGTCTCGTTGAGCTCCAGCTCACTCCCGAGAAGCTTGACCACTGGGTTGACATTGCCGGTTCTCTCATCGAGTGCGGTAAGACATACGAGCCCGCTTCCTCAGTCTGTAAGTCGCCCTACTCCCCTCATTGATCATCGCCCATCTTGACCTGCTTCTTTTCAGCTGTCCTTGATGTCTTTTACGCTATCCCTCTCCGTGGCAGCAAGGAGGACTGGCTCAACAACCAGCTCAAGCCTTGGGCAGGCTACAGCCGCGCCGAGCCTTCGTACACTGACGTGCCTGGACAACACTACACGCTCATGGACTTCGACCACGTCCCAGGATTCCAAAAGATCTTCCGTTCCCGTCTCGAAGCTCGTGGTTTGTAAAATGAGAACGCTGCGGCGCTTTAGGAGTCGAGGGGGTGCTTGTTGTTGTCTTCTAGCTAATCGTACTAATGTCTGTCATGCATCGTGTTTGTTTTCTCTTTTTGCCATCACCGGGGCTGCGGAAGCCTCTAGACATATTATGATATATCCTCATCATGTACTGTACTTGGTTTGTCTTACGTTCTTGGCATGTCGCTTATGATTATGATTTCCTTGTCGAACTATCGTCTGTCGCTGTGAGTTATCGACTGAGTTGACCTTGTTTTTGGAGTGCTCGTCGTTTGTCCATGGGTGGTCCGGATATCATGCACAATTGGCGACTCATGGCTGGTGACAATCATATTTAAGTATTCAGTGCATGGATGGGTTCAGCTCGGGTTCCACAGCACTGAACATGAAGTACTTGCTATCGGTCGCTGTTAATATTCCTGCCGCTCTCAATCGCAACTTGAAGTTCCCGATCGGCGAACCACCACCACATATCCAAGATCTTAACTTCCTCCTTGACAATCACAGCAGGCAAAGGGTTGGTTGAATGGGTGCTAAACTGAGATGCAGATTCGCCAAGGACGAAAAGTTTGAGGGGACGGTTAACAATGATTTCGTTCGAGGGCCAACTTCTGAGGATTATTCTGTCTCAGAATACAGTTCACTGCTGTCGGCGAATCATGTATCCTACAAAAGTGCCCCAGACAATGTCTATGAAAGGGTCATCATTGCGAATCTGTTCAGGTCTATTTACTTACTTCATTCAGAAAGAGTGAAATCATCATAAACGTGAGGGCTGCGAACATAGCAGCCACGAGACCTGGCAGAACATATGGGTAATCTCCCCAGAAGCTGCCTGCGAATAGGCGCGAGAAATGATCTTGAGGGCGAGCGAGGGGACCACCGAGGGCCGGCCTGGGCCGTCGTTCAAATTAATGTGAAGAGCGATGATAGCCACATACTCGAGCATCACCCCAACGAACCATGCCATCGCCATGAGAGCAAAGCTTGTGCCCGGTTCGTCGCATCGGTGAGCTCTACCATCATGCTTTTCGTGATACCGATATTTACATTCAGTGCCCCTGTGACACACCGGCTGACAGTTGGTGTTAGCGTACAGTCGAACTGCAAGTTCCCGACATCCAGACCTCAAGACCAAGCCCCAGAACGTACGGGAGAGCCCAAAGTAGAGCATTGACAAACAGAGTCCAAAGGTGCCCAGAAGGAGCACTGGCTTCCTGCCAACGCGATCCGACACGCGGATCCACTGTAGAACCGTCAATGCCTGAGTTACGAAGAATAACGATTCCTATTTGCGATGATGTATTCACCAAACGTGGGAGGGCAGGGCAGGGCAGTAGCTCGCTCACGATTAACCCTGCATAATAGCCTGCACACGAGGTCAGAACGATCATCAGTGTGGCTGCATTTCTGTACTGACCAACTTTGCGACTATCGCCACCAACGATGTCTAGCTCGGACGCAAGCTGGATGTATGACCGTCACCCAAAACTTCGGACTCACTAGAGTCAATGTACCTCGAGTGTCACATACCTGGTTGATGTAGGGCAGTATACTTTGTGAGGCAATGGTCATAATCTGGATCTTTGGGAGAGGCATAGGTTTTTGGGCATGTCGAGGGAATCGGCAAGCAGAGGGAAGCAGGGGTTCTTCTTCATGATGGTTCTGAGGGGATGTCGTTGTCTGAGACATGTTCAAGAATCCTAAGTATTAGTTGGATGAAGCAAGGATGAAGTGCAGTGTTCTGTAAGCCTAGGGCTCACGACATGACATCATCATGTTCAACGTAGTATATATACACTATCGCACACACACGCAGTCCTTAGTCGTATACCGCCTTAGCCTGTCTTAGCTGTTCTTTATACACGTCGTCGCTCCGTCACTCGTGCGCTTCAGTGTTTCCCGCCGTGCCCCAGAGCGGGTTTCCATGTTCATAGTTTTGGCGCTGTGACACGGATATAAACCACTCGGAAACTTTTCGCCCATCTCGTTCCTCCAGTTCTTGGAAGTTCTCGGCGAGTCACCACCCATCCAAATTCTCAATGTCTTCTTCCTGCCTCGACCATCCACAATAACACCCTTGTCGGCGTCACAGGGGTTCACCCTATTGCTCACCGGAAAAACCGCGCTCAATCACAACTACAGCTCCTAGCTGGTACAAAAATTGTATCGAGAATTAAAACTACTTATTAGTACAAAAACTCGAGATTCGGATGATAGACTGTTGGGATAGAATGGGTGAGGTGTCTAAGTAACCATTCACTCCGGCGTCGTTTCTTGAATCCCTCACACAAGAACCCACTCAAACGAGAACCCCTCATTGAAGTGGTGACTTGCATCCAAACGACGTCCCCGTCTTGAAATCCAGCGCAATAGACTGGGCGGCAAAGTACGACGCAAGAAGTGCACAAGCCAAACACGCCATATATAGGTGTGAGGAGGACGTTGAACAAGTTGAGCAATGACGTGCCTTTTTACTGTATATGGTAAGCAAGTTAGTAGACTGGTGACCAATCCGTCTATGAGGCAAGCCGTCGAAAATGCTGCCAAATGTGATGGCAATCAGCATCTGAGCACGCCATTGACTTCCTCCTTCTTTTCCCGACCTAACCAGCGATTGATGCGACAATTGAAACCTCATGCTCTGCTGCACGGTCGACCGAACTAGACCGAACTCCAGGACATGAATTCGGTTAGTGCCCGAGCCAGGTGCGAGTTATGTGTCCCGTTAATCGGATCGCCTAACGGAGGCAACGTACTAGCTGGTAAGTATGTTTCTGATATTGTTGCTTTCACTGGCAAAATAACGGAATGTAATATCGGTATGACAGGACATAGAAGGCCCTTCCGCTGTCGAACCGATCACGGTCGAGTGTTGCGGGGAACGTAACTCCCTATGTCTGCATCAAGAATCTGAAAATGCGAAAATGCTTGTAAACGTTCGAAAGTTGACCCACTTTGGGTATGGTACAGGTACATGGCCCGCTAAGCCTCGCTTTGGAGTCGCTAAGGCTTGTTCAGCCAATGGGAGACTTGCAAAGTGTAGTGCAACAGTAACGTTACTCGACCTTTCAGATGAGGTTCAGCCGTTCGCAGTTTGCGGGGCATGTACAGTTAATCCCTTGACCCCGGTATAAAGAACTGACATCCAAGAAGATCC
>KN819326.1:1414991-1431425 GCA_000827475.1 Paxillus involutus ATCC 200175
TTACGAGCCGTACAAGTCATTCGTAGCCAAGTTTAATGAGCATCCATGCAAGGAGTCGGAGGTCGAGAACCTGTTTTCTCCTGGTCTTCCGTCCGCTCTGGTATTGTCTAGCGCTACTTCTGGGAATGCGCCCAAGATCTTTGCAAGATACCATCACATCACCAAAGAGGCGCTAACCTGTCCCTCATTGTATGAGCGCAGCGATGTCAACGGCATGGAAAATTGGATGGTCTACCACGGCTACAATGAGCTCAAGGAGGTAGAACGTGAGTCCGGTGAAGTTATGAAACGGATCCCCTTGGGCAGTGCTTCTGGCGCACGGCTACGTATGCACACAGGGTGGAGCGTTGACGACGACGAGAGTCGGATGTCAGTTATTAGTATGTTTTCTTTCAAGGTGCCGACGTGGTGTCTAACTTTTCACGTTGCAGTGCCGGGCCAAGTCGCACCGTGGGCCGCGTCCCTGATCGCCCGTCCTCGGTCCTTCCTTCTGATACAAGCACTCTTCTCTCTCGCGAGTCGAGACCTAGAGCGATGGGTCATGACATTCGCCCCTGCGTTCATGGACCTTATGCGTCACGTAGACGAGGAATGGGACATGCTGGTAACCTACATCAGGGATGGTATCATACCTGATCTTGAGGGTATCGACCATGTTCGAGCGCACTTAGAGGTAAGCTGTGCGTGGAGAAATATGCGATGCATTGTATTCAGGTTGAACAGGTTCACTTACGCGCAAATCCTGAACGCGCTACCGCACTCCGTGAAATTGGTCCTCCGTTATCCTGCGCAGGATGGGCTGCGCGTGTATGGCCAAAGCTGAGGATACTCGTGGCGACTTGCAGTGGGCCATTTGCTTTCGTGCTTCCGAAGGTAAATGTCTATCGTCTCTTTTGTTGCGAGATACTTAGCTAGAACTCAGGTGAAGTTCGTCCTTGGGCCAACTATCGCTATCCGCGGTCGTGGGTATGGTGCGGCGGAGGGTCACATTGCTGCTTCCTACTACGCGGACGACCATGATACATTTGTCCTTCACACCGAGGACGTCATCGAGTTTTTGGATGTTGGAGCAGAGGAAACTCCTCAAAACATACTTCAGGCGGTTTGTTTTTCTATTTGTATCTTGAGACTGGCAGTATCCACTGACCTGTATTCTAGTGGGACTTGGAGGCAAGTAAACGGTACCAGATCGTGTTAACGACCCGCGATGGCTTGTGGCGATATCCGCTCGGTGACATTATTGAAATTGTAGGGTTTGACGCTGATGGTGGCTCGCCAGTCTTTAAGTACTCGGGACGAAAATCGTAAGTCGTGCTTTGCCATCGCCACCCCGTACACTATTTGACGACTCTTACAGTTTATCAATTCGATTCCCGCACACGTTGATCTCAGATAGTGACCTCGTGACAGCTATTCAGGCGATCAGCTCCGAGGATATCATTCAAGTACACGAGTTCACAGTTGTTGTAGACGACCGCAAGTCTCCCACTACAGTAGGCTACTTGGTCGAGGGACCATTGGGTGCGCCAGATTCACTTGTTGCTTGCCAGATACCATTGAATAAATGCATTCTGCAGGATCGAAATTGCACCTTGCTCGCCAGAAATTGTTTGATGCTCTCGCTGCCACGAACATTGGACATCGGCGTGCCCTCAATCTTGGTCGGTTTGGTCTCCCGACGATCCGGATTGTGAAGCCGGGCACATTCATGGAGTATCGTCTGCGAAAGGGCGAGAAGTTAGGTTCTGGGGCGGGGCAGGTCAAGGTACCGGTTGTCCTGTCGGAATCTGCCGCCAAAGAGTGGCTTGAGGAGAGGGTCGTTCAAGAGCTTTGAAGTGTTCCACAGTGTAGAATGACGACGGCTCGTGCCAAGTCGCTGATGCTCAATAACACCCTCGCCGGCGCCACGCACCTCATTGCTCACTGGCCACACGTCCAACCACAATTATAGCTCTGACGGCGGTACAAAAATCGTGTATGCATATATATCGAGGATTAAAAACTGCTCATTACAAGAACTCGAGATCCGGATGATAGACTGTTGAGATAATGCGGGTGAGGTGCACTGTCCAAGCAACCATTCACCCCGGCGCCGTTTCTTGAATCCTCATACGATCGAGAACCCACTCAAGCACGAACCCACTCGAAAAAGAACCCTTTCAAAGAAAAAGCCCCTCGGTGAAGTGGCGACCTGCATCCAAACGATGTCCCCGACGTTCCGTCTTGTGCAATAGACTTGACGGTAGAGTACGACGCAAGGATCGCACAAGCCAAACACGTTTCGGATGATAAACGTGAGAGTGTTGAGCCAAATGGAGCCGATTAGTACCTGCGACTCGGAGAAAGGTTAGGGTTAGTGCGTTGAGGCAAAACTAAGATGGCGGTACTATGCTCATCAGCCCATAAGACGATTGTGACCCAACTTCTCCCCGATCCCTCGCTTGCCACAAAGAGGCTTTGGCAAGGTGCATTTCGCGCTGTCCGCGTCAAACGCCCCTTGCGAAAGCATTTTAGCGTTAGCGGCCAATTTCTCCGTGCGGCGTCGTTCATCCGACTCACTCATCCGTCAGCAACACTATCCATGCTTTGTTCTTCTCAAATAATGAACCGAAATATTTCGCAATGCGAACACGGGGTTACGATCGAACTCCGTAACGAGCTCGTAGCGGTCTTCATCACCCGTACTTCAAGTTTGTTCTCTCAAAATGAGCGAGCTTTACAACGCGAACGGGTAACATCCCTGGCCGCGATCCCGAAGCTCAGGGGCTCATAGAATCGCTGTTGGAACAGGACAAGCAAAAGTACCACTGTATCTTCAACTCAAAAGGACTCCATAACCACCTCAGTCATCAGTGAGTATGATCTGGAAGACCCGACGTCGGTTCTCTCGAGGCTTATTGGTACTAGCCTGCTCGCCGCTTATGATCTAGGCGCTCCAGCATCAATCTTGCAGGCTATATACGATTATGAAAGTGCTCGCCAGCGACCGATCGATGTGGAAGATGATGGCACGTTGGGCCAAGTACAGACTACGCCTGATAACCTTAGGGAACATCTCGGTGAAAGGAGGTCCGTGTTTCTATCTAGCGTGCTAGGCTCGAAGCTTGGTCATGGACGACGTGGTGATAGGTACTATCCCGCCCTCTTGACTTTCTTCACGGAACAGATCAAAGAGTTGGGTGTACCTGAAACGTTTGAGAGATTTATTTTCAGTACGACGGTCAACGGCAAGGGTTTCGACATGTTATCGAGATTTATGAGTGGAGCGTAAGTGCTGGTGGTATCTGTTTCGCTGGGATGTGCGTGCTGACGATAAATAGGAATCATCCGTGGATTCAGACTGGGGTAAGCCGTTATGTGCAAGTGCGTCGACTGCCCCCTCACATACACTCCATAGTATGAGGCTGAGTTTGGTAGCGATGCGATGGTTGCACAAGGTTGGTGACGCTGGTCCTGCATATAGATATCGAGGCTAATTTGAGAACAGGTCTAGCCCAAGCAGCTGTCCACCCGCCAGTGATTCCCGAGCTGTTGTACAAATTTGCGCAACTGGGGCCAGCAGAAGATACATCAGTCGGAGACCAGAGGGCGAAGGCCTCCGCAGGGAGGCCCCTGCTCCACATCCTCCGAGAGGTTTACGACTCTGAGATCCTACACCCAGTGATGCCTTACGACCCCGATACCAGTGCGTTGCTGAACGATCTCCGGGAGGCTTTGATGAAAGATGGTCGGCCAGAAGAGCTGCAAAGGTTGTGTGCCACCTGGTGGGGTGGCACGCCTGAGGAGGAAGCAGCTGGCCTTGAAAAAAAGGTTGAAGAATTGTTCTGGATGATCACCCTCCTCCTATCCGGTTCAGGCAAGCGAGGACGCAAACCGAGATTAGATTTCTTCCCCATGCATGCGCTCAACGCGACAATCTTTATGCCTTCCTTTCTCAAGATCATATCCAACGACGTTTCAAGGGTCAAATTGGTCAAGGCGTTTTTGCCCGTCACATTGGCAATCATCCTCGCTCGCGGTCGTCCCAGGATCGATCCTGGGCTTGCGATGTCGTTCACCAAGACTCCCCGGCTTCCCGGTTCCGCCCCGACGCTCACGCCTAGTCAGGATATCATTGGTGACCCAAACCAGTCGTACAACCCGTGGTTCCAAATCTTGCCGTCCATCGTCCACGCACCAAACCCGCACACAGTCAAGGCTATCCGTTCCCTGTGTTATGCAGCCCAACGTCATGGACATAAGAAGGTGGCCAGTGTCCCAGGTTGCTTCACGGACGAGGGGCGGCAGTACGAAACTATCCCTGGGATCTCCGAGGTGGACGGTACGGTATTCGTTCGAGCTGCTGCCGTTGTGATGGACACGTTGGGTTGGGTCACGCATGGCGATGAAGCTGGGAAATGGGATTCTTCGGCGCTTGGGTGGGAGGATGCGTGGAAAACGAAGATTGAGGGGACGAAAGTGTGGTATTGGAAGGAGGTTGCTCATTATTTATGTAAATATATTACTATGTACCGGTCGCTGGGCTTGGAGGTGTTTTCGTTGCAACGATGTTGAGTATGTCACTGCTTTTCCAAGTACGAACTTCTATCCCGAACTTCTTCTCCCACAACCTGCAAGGGCCAACGTCGAGGGGTGGGATAATGCTCCCAACAAACACCCTGCCACAAATTCGAGAGTCGAAACAAAGTCTAGTTTCGCCCCAAATCTCCAGGCAAATGGTTACTCCACGTTTCCATCCTGGAATTAAAAGTTGTTAAGAACACGCTCCTTGAGCATGGGTGTGGCAGTTTCGATGTGCGGCAGTGCAGCAGCTTCAGGCGATCAGATAGTGGGCCAACCACCGTTCGTACAACCAACCTGGCATATATGCAATATGTATTGCAGGCTTTAGTGCTGGAAGTCATAAGACGGACTATGGTCTCGGCTTTGACACCGACTTCTCCAAGAATCAAGGGTTCTGCGGGTGAGTTCGGCGCTTTCTTGCTCAGCAATCGCATACTGCGGCAACAGCAAGAGGTATTTCCGCACGTCGACTAGCATCCCCATTGGTTCACCACATGGACTTTGACCACGCTCCCGGATTCCACAAGAGCTTCCGTGCCCGTCTCGAAGCTCGCGGTCTGTAAAATGAAAACGCTGTGAGAACTTTGGGATCATCGAGGTGGTTATTGTCTCGCTAAGCGTATTGATGACTGGGATGTTTGTTTTCTCTTTCTTCTGTCATTGCTGGGCCTGCGTGTCGTATGTACCGCACATATGGTATTTGTGCGACATGTTATATTGCCATTCCTGAGTTCTCTTGTCCAGTGGTACAGCCACTGTATCGTGCCACTCGAGTATCACTTGGGGAGGTGTCATGATAGCCTCACGAGGATCGTATGGTGTGGCCGGCAACATGGATCCTCGTCCACCCCTGTTTCCAGAAATACAAGGTTAGTGTGACGATTGGAATCATGGATGATGGATTGCGCGAAGGAAAAGATGAGCACTG
Source organism: Paxillus involutus ATCC 200175 (assembly GCA_000827475.1). NCBI lineage: Eukaryota > Fungi > Basidiomycota > Agaricomycetes > Boletales > Paxillaceae > Paxillus > Paxillus involutus. The sequence continues at coordinate 1,420,483 of KN819326.1, forward strand.
GACACATACTTTCGCTATATAGAGCTCCAGGGCTTCGACGGACTTGAAAGCCAGAGGCGCCTCTCCGTCCTTGAAGAAGCCGTGGAGGATACACCCACCCTCGACGGGTCCCAACTTGTCGCCTCTAAGGCACGAAAGCCACCGCAACGCATACCCGATCCTGTTGTCCATATCGGAGGTGGAAACTTGGACGAAATCGATGTGTTCCATGACGAGGTAGGTTCTCCCTTCGTCGTCGAAGTGGTGTACAAGCCTCGGAATGCGAATACTGTTAGCTTCCTGAGCAGCGTTGTACAAGGCGAGTTGTGTAGCGATACGGGTAGCCAGAGCTTTGGAGACGCCGTACTTGATCTTGTATGTGGTCGATCCGAGGTCACAAGTGAAGATTCCACTGCCAAGCCCATGCGTTTTGTTGTCTGCGACACAATTCTCTATGATGGCGCGCTGCCAGCTGGCTTCATCCTGAAAAGAGCCCATTTTGCGAGCTATACTAGCTAACTCGACGTGAGGGAGGCTACTCACTCACGTAAGTAACCATCTGAAAAACTTGCAACCCGTCACGTTCAAGGACGAACCACTCATGTTCGTACAGGCCGACATGGACGACGGCCACTTTGGCGTTGACGAGCAAGGCAATACGGTCATTATGGGGCTCAGGAGCATCTCATGCTTACCCCAATCCTTCGGGAGGTACACACTCGTTTCCTCCGACAAACAATTCTTTACCGCCCTTCCCAATAAGCTTCACTGGTTGGGTGATTCCAATATGAACACGATGGCGCAGGTTGCTGCTAATTTGGCCATGACAGGCAACCCGACCCTCGGTGAGTCAATTCTACGTTCTCTTCACCTCGGTTGGAGGGAGAGAGAGAGAGAATATTTCGACTAACATTTGGTATATTAGGTCTAGACGAGGACGGGCAGCCGGTGAAGCCAAAGGCGATGAAGAAAGTGAGGAGGAAAATTCGTTCTGAGGACGCTCTCCAAGTTGAAGGTGATAAGTAATCTCAGCTGGTGCTTTTCATGGGTCGCAGATATATCAACCGTCGAGTTCCTTTCCGTGCTTGTCTCATAATCGCGATCTGCCTATGCGTTTTCATTCGAATTTCCTGTCCGAATGTCGCTTGTTCCGTTCTGCTGTTTGTCACCGTTTTCGAGGAAGTCGTGCACTTTCGAAGGGCAATAATCTCGGTAGATGTCGATATGGAGAGTGGTGATGTTGATAGGTGCGAAGTTTGACCGGAAGAAGCGGTCTAGGTGGTCGATTTTGGCGACTAGGCCGAGATTCGATAGGGAAGGGAATGCTCCTTCCGCGAGGACAGGCGCGAAGGTTTCCACATTCTTCGGATCACCATCACCCTCATAATCGTCGTGGTTAACTTCCACGGCGCATATACTCTTGGCTCGAGAAAGTTCCTCAATCAGGGAGGACGTGAAGTGAAATTTTGGCAGCGCGATCTTCCGGAGTTCTGGCAGATTGCGTAGAAGCATTACAAACTCGTCCTCCTGGAGCTCCCTAGGGTGTTGTATGAACAGCTTGAGCGTGTAGAGATGAGGTGCACAAGCACATATATACGTATGGAAATCTCGCGGACGAAATCCGCAAGTAGTGACGGTTAAATGCCTGAGCTGCCGATGGAGGAATAGTTTGCCGCGTTCCATGGGATCATCGAGGTCAGATATTCATTCCAAAGTGTGAATGTTGGGCAGTATCTCGAGGGAAGTTCTCGTTCTGGCGACCTCGTCTAAAAGGCGGTTGATATCGGATATGTACATGTCCGAGTGGAAGCGCAAACACCGGACACGGGAGGCGTATGGTTCGAATCTGAGCCAGTCGTTGGCATCCGGCATCGCCTCGAAGACCTACATAGCGCGGATTACATGAGCAATGGCTATAGTAGGATTCGAGATGACTCACATATTCGTATTCCTCTTCCGAGCGTGTTGCCTCACGTATCGGCTTCAGCAGACTGAAAAGCTGTACGAGGTCATCGACCTCCTTCCAGACGACGTCCAAGGCTATTGGCGACCATTGCTTGCAAACGAGCGCGTTGGTCACGTTGGCTTTTCTGTCCAAAAAGTTGAAGATGACATCAACAAGTTCTGGGATGAAGAAGACACGCTGTGCCAGTGACTCCGAGTGCGGAGGCGGTACGGTATGCGCACACATCGAACCGTTCTTGGCAGTATCCCAGGAGCTAGGTATCAGCTTCAATGTGCAGACCAACTTGAAGACGCGTCTTTGTCTCGACGGTATTAATTACTAGGTAACAGAATGTGAGCTGCGACGACGAACAAACAATACTAACGATACCTGGTACTAGGAAGCTCAAGGTTAAGGGGAAGAAAGGAAAGGGGTAAAACGAATGCATAAGCTAGCACTATTTGATATTCACTACACGGATCAGACTCGTGCATGGGCCACGACTCACGAGGAGAAGGAACGAAACGGATTCATAACAACAGTGTCTTCAACAGACCCCAATTTTATGGATTGACAGTTGCAGTTTCACAGTCGTGTACGCTGTTGTCGCGCTCGTGGCTAAATATTTGCCATGCACGACTCCCCAGAAACGAGACGCATTCTTCCGTACCGTGTTCGTTCGTTCCATGTCAGTACAGCTGTATACGACTCCGTGCGCTTTTGGTTCTGCACTGCCAGTGCGGCGAAGTACGTGGACGTGGTGTGTTTCCATGCCCCGAACCAGTGGCACCTACTTCCAAGCCGTTCCTGATATTACGGACTCCTTGCAGTGCTTGCACCATGTATTTAGGGATCTCCTGTGGTTGATGCTCCAAGTACTGTGCCTGCTTGCCCAACATAGTACTAGCGAACAACAAGTTCTCACCTGAGAGAAACTTACGCCCAACGTGAATTGTATCACTGGGATGGAGGTGTATGTTGAGCCTGAGGCCAAATTGTATACCGGGGGGCTTATACTAACAACCGTATATATCTACCTTTTTGCGCATCTGCCAGCTACAACCAACCACTTGCGACTTTTAGCTGAGCTTGATGTGACCTTGCTCTATCAGCAAGCGATTTCGTATAGATCCTCCACCTCTTCTCACAGAACTCTCGAACTGTTTTGTTCTTCTCTGACCTGTATTAAAACAGGGAGCAGCGCCGTAATAGCCTTCCACGACAATTCGCGCTGGCGACGTTCCTCCAGAATCCGATTATCGAACTTGAAGTCCCACTCGTCCCAAGTGATGTTGAATTCCAGTACACAACTAGGTGGACAAACACGGCTCAGGAACGCAGCGACGGTGTCCGGGTCACAAGCCCGAGAGGCACCGAGAGAAAGAACTCGAAGGGAATGGAAAGGTTGGACTGACGACTGAACAGAGAGAATCTCTGCTTTTGTAGCGTCGATATAAAGGCCGAGTTTCCACAACCTTGGGCAATGCCTCGCGAATGGAAGTAGGGCTCGAAGATCAAGTGTGAACCCATCTTCGTCCAGAGTGAAGGGCTCCACATTGAGCACTAGGCTTTCGAGGGACGGCCATCGACTGGCAAGCTCCTCGATTTCATCAAGAGTGATGTTGAGCGGATATCTATGCACCAACTCGAAGGTAACAAGCTTGGGGAAAGTGAGGAGGGGTTTAATAGTTTCATAGGAAAGCTGGTCCTCCGGCACGAGGACGGGGAGAGGGCGCCGCCATTCAAAGGGCTGCCAGTGATTCAGCTGAATATACAGCCCCGTGTCCGGTGTTTGCGGTTTCACTGGGCTAAGTACAACGCGGATATCAACTACCTGTTAGACGATGTTGCCAGAACAAGAACTTCACTCGAGATACTGCCCAACATGCACACGCTGGAATGGATATATTTCCATGATGATAACATGGAACGCTATATACTGTTCCTCCATCGGCAGCTCAGACATTTAACCGTCACTGCTCCTTCCAAAGATCGGCCGAGACCAGATTTCTACACGGATCTATGCGCTCGTGCATCTCATCTGCACACGCTCAACCTGTTGATACAATTTCCTGGGGAACTCCAGGAAGACGAGCTTCGGATGCTTGTACGCAATCTTCCAGAACTGCGGAAGATTGTGCTGCCAGAATTTCACTTCACGTCTTCCCTGATCGAGGAATTCTCTCGAGCCAAGAATATACGCGTTGTGGAAATTGGCTACGATGACGACGAGGGCAGTGGTGATCCGAGGAACGTGGAAACCTTCGCGCCTGTCCTCGCGGAGGGAGCATTCCCTTCCCTATGCGAACTCAGTCTAGTTGCTAAAATCGACGACGTAGATCGATTCTTCCGGTCAAACTTCGCGCCGATCAATATTACCAGTCTCTATATCAACACCTACGAAGATCACTCTCCATCGGAAGTGCACGACTTCCTCCTCACTCTGTCCCAAAAATGCCAGTTCCTCTCAAAGCTGTATATTCAGCTCTCCCATAGCGACTATCCTCTTTCCGTTCTCGTGCCGGAGAACCAGCTTTCATATGAAACTATGAAACCCCTCCTCGCCTTCCCCCATTTCGTTACCTTCGAGTTGTTGCACAAATATCTGCTGAAGGTCACTCTTGACGAGATCGAGGAGTTCGCCAGTCGATGGCCGTCTCTCGAAAGCCTAATGTTGAATGCGGAACCCCTGGTTCTTGACGAGGATGGCATCACACTTGATCTTCGAGCCCTACTTCCATTCGCGAGGCATTGCCCAAGGTTATGGAAACTCGGACTTTATTTGAACGCTACGAAAGCAGAGATTCCCTCTGTTCGGTCATCAATCGAGCCTTTCCGCTCCCTCCGAGTTCTTTCGCTCGGTACTTCTCGGGCTCGGGACGCAGGCGCTGTCGCTGCGTTCTCAAGCCGGATTTGTCCGCCTGGATATGTGCTGGAAGTCGACCACCCTTCGGTTGACTTCGATCCTACCGAAGACCGGATTCTGGGGGAGTTCGACCACCGCAAACTCTCATGGAAGGCTATTGAAGAGCTGCACCCTGTTGCTATATAGGTCAGAAGAGGCGAAAAAGAGGGAACGAGAGCTTTGTGAGAAGAAGTAGAGGATCTGCACATACGAGTGATAGAAAAAGGACATGTCAAGAGTGCAGAAACGTTTGATAGAGCCCTTCCGTAGTTTTAGTCGTAGAGGTGCATACCGACACACTAATTTCGTTTTGCTTCATTGCATAAACTACACCTTGGGTTATCATATACTGGGAGCATAGCTAACGACGTATAGTTGCGTATCGTCTTGGTTGATTTCCATAAAAGGGTTTGTTGAAGACAATGTCCATTGTCCACCGTGGCACCGTTGTCCACCACCTACTACTATTTGAGAACGGGACGAAGAAGCTGATACTTAGCACTGCTCACTATAGCTGGTCGAGGCATTGGACAACTCCCAAGCCTCCTCGAATACTGTCAAGAACGGTTCGATGCATGTACATGCCGTACCTGGACCGCCTCCGCACTCGGAGCCACTCCCCCCACCTACCCACCGCGTCCTGTTCATCCCAGAACTCGTCGATATCATCTTCAATTTCTTAGACAAGAAGACTAACGTGACCAACGCGCTCGTTTGCAAGCAATGGTCGCAAATAGCCTTGGACGTCATCTGGAAGGAGGTCGACGACCTCATACAACTTTTCAGTCTGCTGAAGCCGATACGGGAGGCAGAACGGCAGGGAGAGAGAATGCAATATGTGAGTCGTCTCGGATCCTATCATGGCTGTTGCCTTATGGAATCCACGCTAGGTCTTCGAGGCGATGCCGGAAGCCAACGACTGGCTCAGATTCGAACGATACGCCTCCCGTGTTCGGTGTTTGCGCTTCCACTGGAGCAAGTACAGGGCGGATATCAACCACCTATTAGACGACGTTTCCAGAACGAGAACTTCCCTCGAGATACTGCCCAACATGCACACGTTGGAATGGATATATCTCGGCGATGATCACATGGAGCGCTGTAAACTATTCCTCCACCGCCAGCTCAGACATTTAACCGTCACGGCTCCTTGCAAATATCGACCACGACCAGATTTCTACACGGATCTATGCGCACGTGCAGCTCATCTGCACACGCTCAACCTGTTCATACGATACCCTGGGGAACCCCAGGAGGACGAGCTTCGAATTCTTGTACGCAATCTACCAGAACTGCGGAAGATCGTGCTGCCGGAATTTCACTTCACAACTTCTCTGATCGAGGAGCTTTCTCGAGCCAAGAATATAGGCGTCGTGGAATTAAGCCACGATATGGATGCGGGGCATGGTGATCCGAGGAACGTGGAAACCTTCGCGCCTGTCCTCGCGGAAGGAGCGTTTCCTTCCTTATGGGACCTTAGTCTGGTCGCCAAAATCGACGACTTGGATCGATTCTTCCGGTCAAGCTTTGCACCGATCAACATTACCAGTCTCTATATCAACACCTATGAAGATCACTCTCCATCGGAAGTGCACGACTTCCTCCTCACTCTGTCCCAACAATGCCAGCTCCTCTCAAAGCTGTATATTCAGCTCTTACATAAAGAGCATCTCCTCAGCGTCATCGTGCCGGAGAACCAGCTTTCCTATGAAACCATTAAACCACTCCTCGCCTTCCCCAATCTCGCTACCTTCGAGTTTATGCACAAATGTCCACTGAAAATTACTCTCGACGAGATCGAGGAGTTTGCCAGTCGATGGCCGTCCCTCGAAAGCCTAATGTTGAATGCGGAACCCCTGGTTCTCGACGAGGATGAGGTCACACTTGATCTTCGAGCCCTACTTCCATTCGCGAGGCACTGCCCAAGCTTATGGAGGCTCGGACTTTACATGAACGCTACAGAAGCAGAGATTCCCTCTCTTCAGTCATCCATGGAACCTTTTCGCTCCCTCCGAGTTCTTTCGGTCGGTACTTCTCAGGCTCGTGACCAGGGGACCGTGGCTGCGTTCTTGAGCCGGGTTTGTTCACCCGGTTGTGTGCTAGAAGTCGGCATTACTTGGGAGGGCTTTGGTCCATTCGAGAACCGAATTCTGGTGGACGATCTGCGGTTGGAACTTCACGAACGCGCAGTCTCATGGAAGGCTGTTGAAGCGCTGCTCCCTGTCTTGATACAGCTCAGAAGGGAAGAAAAAGAGAGATCGAAAGCTTTGCAGGAAGAAGTGGAGGACCTGCGCATACGCAATCGTTTGCTGATGGACAAGGGAGATGTCAAGACTGGTGATTCTTGCATAATCGCGTAACTGCTAAGGTGCACTGCCGTCCTTTTCAGCTTTGTAGCTTTCCGAGCATGTTTCCGAGGTCTAAATCCTTGATCTACATGCGAGTACATGTTCAATTCCAATACTGTACATACATTTGGATCCGTCTTATCGTTATCACCTTCATTTACTGTTAACGTTTGGGTACCGTTTGTTTGTAGAAATGTGACATGATTCCCTCCGTATGCGTCATGGTCAAGTTGAAGACGGGATGAGTGGCGTTCTGTGGAAATCCTCAGGACCTGCCTGCAGGACAATAGCGAAATGACGTACCACCCGGTTTACCTGGCCACCGAGTACATGCGCCGTTCCCTCCTCTTCAGACCAGCACAACGCCTCTACAAATGAAGCTTTGCGAAGTTCTTGGTTTGGTGAATCTGCCAATCGTTGAACAACCGCGTTCAGATGTAGGTGAGGGATTTCACCTGAAGGCTGCCACGCCTGATCAACCAGCGCTCGCCTGGCGGGCGAAGGATAGACATTATGCTGAGCAGCGGAAAGTCCAGCCAGGCAATACAACGTGTGGTAAGAGTCTGCGCCCCTATAGTCCAAATCAACACTTCCTTCGTCCATTCACGACCATTTCAAAACGTACTTTGGTGGCTTGTCTCTCAAACCCGCAGCTGGGTGCTGAGCCGCACACAAGATGTACCGCTGCAGCGCGACCTTGTTCCATACGGGCTCTACGAAAGATGAGCTGAGCTGTACCAACTCGCAGCTCGCAAGATGGGCTTACCGTCAACGTCTTCCCATTCTTCGTCCTCGTGTGTCGTCGTCGTGGGGTCGGCGTCTTGTCCGTGACCACCGCCCACGCCTTGAGATGCCAAGAGCGCAAAACAGCCGCCGACCCACCACGAATAACACCCGTCCACGAGCTTGTTCGTCCGTCCGCGGAACCCGCCCAGCTCGATCTCCGATCCCTGCATCTGCGCAAGCCACCGCAAAAGCCTCTTATAGTCGACCGACGGCTGCTGCGTAGCGGGGTCCTGCAGGTGCAGGTAGGGCTGGAGCATTATCCACGATGCGAGTGCGCAGAAGGTGTAGCCGCCGTGTGCTTCGCCGAGGGGCGGGCGGACGTCGTCGAGGAGCTGAGGCGTTCCGCCGTCTGCTGAGGCGCTGAAATAGGGCTGAGAGGCGGAAGAGAAGCCACCCTCATAAGTCTGGCATGAAGCGACAAATGCAGGCGTGCCCTCGAGGAGCTCTGGTGTTAGTATATCCAAAAGGTATGCTACCACGAGCAGGCAGTACGTTCCCCTGTTTTACAAGTGGGACGTGAGACGCGGACACCGGGACAACCGTTGGACGTACCGAACGTCCACTTCGGCTCCCTGAGAGACTAGGAAGGATCCGTCTGGTTGTTTGAGAGACATGAAGAACGTGTACAGTTTCTCCCTGCGACCTTTGTTAGGGCATCGATTGGAACAGAAGCTTCGCAACGAGAACTCACCTGTCGATCTGGTCCCAACCTCCCCCGGGACCTGGATGGCCAACGATAGCGAGCGCACACACCGACGCATAAGTTGGCAAAAGATGGGGTGCTTGTCCAGGGCCGCCACCAAACCCGCCTTCAGGATGCTGCCACGCCAAAATCGTATCGATAGCCCTGGGGAATGATGGGCGTGGGCACTTTAGCACTGCAGCCCACGAACAGAGTGCAGAGATTGCCTCCCGTACCTTTGCTTGTTGTCTGGATCTATTCCGACCCCCATCACGCTGAAACTCTGTAGCGTCCAGTATAGAAGCCACGGCTGGCTTGCATCTTGGCTGGTGTATCGCGAGGGAAATCCTTGTATGAAGTTGCGGACGAGAAATTGAAGGTGCTGGGTGCGTTGTAGAGGCGGAGGTGAGTCAGGATCGACGGGGAGATGTTTGATGAGTATGGCCTCTGTTTCTGCTTGAATCTCCGACGTTTCGGTAATGTGCTGATCATCTGGGGATTGTACCATCGCTGTTAACGTTCAAGGACAAGACTTAGGCGGCTTTGAAACTTGAAGCTTGAAGCTCGAAGAGTGGCCAGACTCAAGGGCACATTAATGAGTCAAAGACAATAACGTGCGCTACGACTCGATCATTTCCAAATGGTTGCACAAGCTCCAATTTTGCTTCTATTTGTTCTACTGTGTATACCGAACCCTACAACACTCTCTCGACAAGACCTAAACCTTCACTCTCCAAGAGATCCCGGATGGGATCGCAAATCTCTTTGGTGTATGGCGCATGCACACCAGGCGTGTTGAAGACACCATCGAGGACAAGCTGGGTGGCGATACCACACGGAACACCGACAGTAAGAGCCATCGCCGAGTGACCAGATGGGCTGCCGTATTGCTCCAGTGTCGAGGTCAGAGTTTGCTAATTGACGCTAGTCAGCGATTCCGTTCAGGTGGGCATCTGTTCCGAACATCTTACCTCGCTTCCATCAGCCCACTCTACGATGAATTTGTGCTGGAGCATAACGAGGTCACGTTCGCCTTCCTCGTACTTCATCAACCCTTCGAGCTGTGCACACAGCGTATCCAAAAGGTTGTTTCCTCGGGGGCTGACTTTCTCGGCAGAGAACAGCCCAATCCATCGGAAACCAGAAATGATGCGAGTGCTCTCGCTTTCGTTGGGGAACTTGCAAACGGACTTAACGCGAGAAACAAGAGAGCTTTTGTAATACCTTAGTAAGCTGTCGCCAAATGTGAGTCGACATTTACCTCTCTGAAGCATCGTTAGCACCGATGGCCTTCTGGGTGACCTCTGCCCACGTGAGGTCCGCCGTCAACCATTCCTTCTCAGTCGCATCGAGGAAGCCAAGGTCGACCAAAGCCTTGATGAATTCTGGGAAACCCTGGTATCGCAGGGTGCCACGAACTATAGTCTCTGCCTCTGGAATGCTGTAGAACTCGCGGAAGGGGACAGAGTTGCGGTTAGGGTAGGCTACGAAAGCAAATGCAGGCGAGATGAAGTAAGGTTTGGCGTATTGCATGAGGTCGCTCCCAACGATGTCAAGCTGTTTGCCCTCTGACAAGTACGAAGCCGAGTTCAGGAGAGCAAGGAGGACACCCCGTGACGACCACGAGAATTTGTAGCCCAAGGGATTCCCAGAGCATTCAGGCGCGGGGAGACCACCGCAGTACGACAGGAACTGCTTAATCTGTTCAAATCGATGACCATCAGCGCCCGCTGCCTTCGAAGGGTCATGCCCTTTACCTTTCCGCCTCTCTCGTGAACCTCCGAGATCGTTTTGACGGCGTAGAGGTGATCGATACCGGGGTCGAGACCAATTTCGTTCACGACAACAATTCCCGCAGCCTTTGCCTCTTCGTCAAGTTCTCTCATAGCAGGGGATACATAGCTCGTGGTGACGACGTGTGTCTTCCCCTTGATCGCAGATTTGATGACTGCAGCATGGTAGGTGTATGGTATCAAGGAAATAACGACATCATGGGCAGCCACCTGCCCGTCGAGGTCGGCCGTGGAGTTAACATCGAGCGAGATTGCTGTCGCGTTTGGAAGGCCCTCTGCCAGTGCTTGTGCGCTGCTAAGCGTCCGGCATGCTGGGTATCAAACTTAGTCTGTGGATCCCATTATCTAGGTGACACGGACACTAACCAATGGTCAACTTGGTGGATGGATCGCGGACGACGTATTCAGCACATGGACGTGCGACGAAACCAGAACCAAGGAGAAGAACGGTGCGAGTCTTCTTACCCTCAGTTGCTTTGGCAGCCAGGGCATTCCTTCCAAAGAG
>KN819326.1:1431781-1443767 GCA_000827475.1 Paxillus involutus ATCC 200175
CGCTGCTAAGCGTCCGGCATGCTGGGTATCAAACTTAGTCTGTGGATCCATTATCTAGGTGACACGGACACTAACCAATGGTCAACTTGGTGGATGGATCGCGGACGACGTATTCAGCACATGGACGTGCGACGAAACCAGAACCAAGGAGAAGAACGGTGCGAGTCTTCTTACCCTCAACAGTTGCTTTGGCAGCCAGGGCATTCCTTCCAAAGACCGGACGGAGGTCTTTTCCTTCCTCGAGAATAGCACGCGCGAACTCAGGGAGGACAAAGGCGGCGCGGTGCACGTTCTCATTGTAGTAACGCGTACCCTGCACTTTTCGCAATGGCTGACCGAGATCCCGTCCTACCTCCTTGGAACACATCATGAATCCGATTTGTCCAGAAGGGTATGTTGGGATTGTGGTGAATGCATACTGGGAGACGGGGAATATTTCGCGGGTCATGTCTCGCAGCTGAGTGATGAGGGGGAGATGAAGCCAGAGACATTCTCCTTGGGTAGAAATTTGGCCGCCAGGTGCTAAGGCATCATGAAGGAGCTGGAAGTATGGCTTTTGGAAGAGTGATTCGGCGGGGCCAACGGGATCGGAGGAGTCTGTGATAATGACATCGTATGTCGATTCGTTCTCAGCGAGGAATTTGAAGCCATCTCCGACGAAAACCCTGACGCGGGGAGATTCCAAGAGCGAAGACATGTGTGGAAGATAAGTCTTCGACACTCGGATTACTGCCTGACCTCGAGTAAGTCAGGACAGTAAGGATAGCTAGTAATGTCAAACCTCGTCGATATCGCAAAGCACAACCTCTTCAACGGTATCGTGCTTCAACACCTCCCTAACAACACCACCGTCACCACCTCCAATAACGAGTACTTTTTTAGGGTTGGGGTGGCTTGCGAGAGGAAGATGGGCGATCATCTCCTGGTAGCTACATGCTTTGTAGGTGACCATGCTCCTACTCTTGGTTAGGAGTCACGTACGAGAATTCATCGCGTTCGGTGCACTGGATGACTCCATCGAGAACCAGGACATTGCCATAGGTCTCTGACTCAAAGACAAGGACATCTTGGTAAAGCGATTTTTCAACGTGCATAATTTTGTTGACTTTCAAGGTCATGGCTTGGCCAGGCCATTGGGAGGAGATCTCGCGGAACCAACCATCTGAAAGATTTAGTGACTTGGTGATTGCAGGGAGTCTCGAGTCGCACCTTGGATAGAGGAATGAGAAAGAGGGGCCATTCTAGTAGCGTTTCGTTCAGAGGATGATGCAGATCTAGAACGAGAGTGAAAACTTACCCTCTCAGGCTGTTTGTGTAATCTTATCGCTGATCTATCTGCCTATATTGGGACATTGCTATCCGCGTCACTCTTGTCTGGAAACGTCGAGGTCGCGCCTTTATTTACTATAAGGGCTGGATGCGTTTCTTCTACCTGGTCGATATCACTGGCGGGGGGCAGGGGTCGGGATGGTGCGTAAACGGACGATATCGAGTCCAACGTCCGTTTCCGCACCAGTCCACCATAGACAGCACCCTCAATTACGCCTGAAGATTCTGAATCATGAACCCGAGATATCATGGTTTGCAAGGCGCCACCCTGAATCAGTCCTTGTGCCACTGCGCCTTTCAACGTGTGCTCAGCGATCAGAGACTGGGATGTCGAGGATAAAGCCAGCCGCTTGGTGACGAGCTGGCTAGCCGAGTACCTGTTGATGTTTCCGTTTACCCGATGACATAAATCGGGATGGACAATGAGCGGACTGCAAAGTAATCCATCTCAGCGAAGATTTCGTGGGCGAATATCCTTCCAGATCTCAGAGCCTCCGTGAGTGGGGATCCGCGTTACTGCAGTCATGTAGCACGCACTGGTAGTTTCTCAGGTTCCGAGAGCTGGTTGACACAGACTGATTTGAAGCATCTTATTTCGCACCCGCTGACCTACAAAAAAGCACAGCACACCCCTTGAACGTGTTTTGGACATATGTCACAGTGGTCTTTGTGCTTCAAAGTCGCCAGACCTCCGGAAGCGTTTTTCCATTCAGAGCATAACCCCTGGTAAGTCCGTTGACCAACCTCTGTAACAAAGGGCCGCGGTGCAATTTATTGCATCCTAGCGGCCGGTTTTCTTCTTTCATCTCTCTTCTTCACCTCTCACCACAACATGAACCAGAGAACGAGCCTCGAAGACACTTGTAACGTCTTCATCTCTCGCCTCCGCGTCGATTCCGCTCCCCGCAGTCGTTTGGCTGTAACGAATCTCCGGTCGTCGGTACCACCTTGGGAGGCCATAATGAGCACTCCGTGGTTGTACCGTCCGGGGCCACTCGACTTCCAAGAGTCCATGGCTTCACAAAGGCCCTCTGCCTCTCACAAACCGCTCCCTCAGCCTGGCTCGGCAAACATGGAGCCACCCAAACCCACGCGCTCGTACAATGGACGTCCTCACATCCCTCGTCCACGAAACCCCTTTATCCTCTTTCGCTGCGACTTAGTTCATCAAAGAAAGATGCAGCCAAAATCAGAAGCAGACGACAACAATGTCTCCCGCATAGCTGGTGAATTATGGCGAGAAATGACCGCAGAGGAGAAACGCCCCTGGCTAGAGCTTGCCGTCAAAGAAAAAGAGCGCCATATTCTCCTTTATCCTGACTACAAGTACGCCCCTAGCACAAAGGGGAAGAAAGGGAAGATCCTCACGCCGGAAGAGATACGCGCTAGCGAAATCGCGCACTTGGCTGCCATGTTCTGTCCAGAATTAAAAGTTTATCCACGAGCCATGGGATCTAAGACTGCCACAAGGGCAGCACGTCGTGAGCCTTCGCGCCCACGGCCATACCCTCGGCCTCTTCCTCAAAGACGCTCGTCGTCTTGCCCGCCGGTCGGCGCCGTTCCCGTTCCTGTTCTTCCAGCACTCGAGAGTTGGACTCCTGCTCTCGTCACTCAAGATGACATGCGCCGTCGCCCGAGTCGCACCACCATGTATCAATCCGTGGCTTCGCAATCCATTGCCGAACCAGTCCTCCCGATGCCTACTGGCTATCGCCTCCCCCTCCCTCAGCAAGCCAATGACTGGCTCATTTCACCACAAGAAGTCCCATGGTCGCTCAACAACACTGATTCGGTCGCTGATTCGAACCTGCATTCAAACATGAATGAAATCCCGAACTTCTCTTTCTCAGAAACCAAACCGGTACGTTCATCTGCAATCTCACCTTGACCATGTGGCTCACTGTGAGACAAAGGATTTTTCACTTGGCACGAGCCCACCCAACTTTACCTGGGATCACCTGCTGCAGATGGAACATCTGACTCTTGGCCCAACCTTCATGGATCCTTTCACCTTCGCACCTACCATCCCTGGGGCCCATGAGTCAGTTTATCCTCTTCCTACGACTATGTCTCCCCTCGACTGCACCGATTATCCCGGAGTTGCAAGTGGCCCTTCCTCGTTAGGAAGCTCTTCTTCCAACTGAGACATACACCAAGACCGTGACCTGTCAATGGTAAGACAACATCCATTCAACCCAGTTTCAATTATGTTCAACGTCACTCACTGCCACCCACTACTGATAGGTCAATCTATCTATAAGCTCAACGACGTGCACTTCGCACTTACACTCACTAGTAATGGACGGCTATCGACAAGGGATTCTCCTCGTCTCAGAACTCCCGTGGATTAAAAAATGGCATGACTGTCTCCTCTCAAATGTACTATGCAAACTCACATCTGTAAAAAAAACTGACATGTTTTGTTTCGGCCATACATAATTCTAAACCCTTCTTACATATAGACTTAGTAGTAGGGAAAATGTCTAACGGAGCAATAGCCAATATTGCGCTTTTGACGTCGTAGGGACCAGAGATAGTGCACACGTGATCTTGCTTATGTAAGTTTGGAATTTTTATATAATTGTCATCTAGTCAGCCAATTTTAGCTGTTTTTCTGTTTTCCTGTCGCTGTAAACCGTGACGAGAGAAGTCGTCTCTGTTAATGAACATAATGGAATGCTTGGTCTGTCCGTCGATGACAGCTTAAGCAGTCAATTATGTTCACTCCTTTGAGGTCGTGATAGGCTTGAGATCTTGAGAAATCGCCAGCCATCTCTTCGCGCTTACCATGTTCTCTTTGAATTTGACCGTGACTCGATCGATATCGCTGGCGTCCCAATGTTGGCATTTCGGACGAGTCACTCGGAAGGTCCTCCACTTCCAACAAATAAGACACCAAGCTCATTCCTCTTCCTCCCATACCACCACTAGACCACATAAGATGGGTAAAAACAAAAAGAGCAACCTCCCGAACGAAAAATACCTCTCTCTGCCAGCCCACACCGAAGCAGCCATACCCATCATAGACACGCACACCCATCTCTTGTCAACGTTCTCTTCGTACAGAAGCAAGTACATGAGTGGGAAATACGATACCGTATGGGACTTTGTCCGGGGGGTATATGGTGGTCGGAATGTAAAGGCGATCGTGGACGTGTGGTGCGAGGCACCTGTACAGTCGGCGTGGAAGGAGTTGGCGGATTCTGCGATCACGCCGGAGGATAGAGCAGAGAAATGGGGTGGGATCGAGTATTGGTTCGTGATGGGTAAGAGGTCGTTCTTGCTAGTTGGAGTTGTGACATCAATTGACTGGACTGGCCATATAAAACAGGTGTTCACCCGTAAGCGGTTCACTGACTGGGCCCTTCGACACTGCTCACCAGTATTGTAGTCACGAGGCTTCGGTTTACACCGACGCAGTTGAGAAATCGATGTAAGTGCACGATTCTTACTTCGAACCTGACTCACACACGTCTCGCTACGACCAGCCTCGAAGCCATGGCGCACCCTCGCTGTGTGGGATGGGGTGAAATCGGGCTCGACTATCACTATGATAACTCCCCTCGCCAGATCCAACAGCAAGTCTTCACCAGACAACTACGTCAGGCCGTCAAACTAGGCAAACCTCTCACCATACACACCAGAGAAGCCGAAGAAGACACCGAGCGAATACTGAAGCAGGAAGTACCCATCCATCACAAGGTCCGTGTCGATCGCACATCATACCTCCTGTTCTCGTCCGAGGGGTACACCCTAGCTCATCACCGATCGCAGATCCACATACATTGTTTCACCGACTCTCCAGAGTTTGCGCAGCGGCTACTAGACCATTTTCCCAACCTTCACATCGGCATCACGGGCGTCATCTCGTATTCGACTAACGTGAATACCTCCGCGCTCGTGCGAAAGATGGTCGCTAGTCCTGGAGGACCACGCATTTTGCTGGAGACAGATGCTCCCTATATGATTCCTGCGAATCTTTACGCATCGCTTCCGGAGGTGAGGGGAAGGCTGCCACTCTGCCATACGGCAATGATACCATGGGTTGCTGACTTCACTGCTGGTGTCGTGGGCGACGGATGGGGAACGGCAAAGATCATGCAACGGGCAAACAAGAATGCTCAGCTAGTGTATGGAATATGACTTCCCCTAACAGTCGATCATCAGGATACCATATGAACCTCCGGTATCCTAAATGCCGAGGCTTACATTTAGTCAAGTTCAGCCCGTCTAGCCATTCTTGGATGCCGCAAACATTCTTACATTGAAGACGAAGATGACCGAAAAGACTCGCAATATATACATGATAACAACGACAACACGCAAGCACTTGCGAGGTAAAGCAATACGACTGATGCCAACGAAAACTTGTCAGTATGATATGGGTATGAGGTAACAAATAGAGTGCAAGAACCGAAAGGTCAGACTTTCTGGTCAACTGATGGGTGTGAGGTGGTCTCGTGGGCTTCATTGTGAAGGGCACGCTCTTGCTTCTCGATGAAGGCCTCACGGGATTCGGAAGTAACTGCACCGAAGATGATATCCATCTCCTCTAAGCTACGGCCCTTGGTCTCGGGAAGCAGACTACACGAGATTGCGTCAGCAGTTGAAAAATATGCGTCGGACCTACGCAAATCCACTCACAGAGAGAAGACAGCCATTCCAAAGTTGATCGTAGCAAACATCATGAAAAGCTTGTAACCCAGGTCGTTCTTAAGCGTCGGAGTTTCCTTCGCTACGACGAAGTCTAGGGGGGACTGTCAAAGACAGGAACATGAATAAATCCCGCTGCACTTACTCCATAGCCATTGTGAGCCAGATGCCACGGCCAGGCCGTAATGACGTGTCCGCGTGGGGAAGATATCAGAGACGTAAACCCATGGGAGTGGACCCCAACCCATAGAATAGAAGCAGACGTAGATGTAAAGCATGGCGGCCATAGCCTTAGAGGCTGGGGGTGGCGGGGGCGGGGTTTGGCCCGTTGCAACAGTTTGGACGGGATGTGTCTTCAAGATAGCGCCAATGATGAAGAACGTGATACCCATTCCCACGCTGGAGATGAATAGCGAGATCTTACGCCCAAGGCTCTCGACGAAGAAGAACACGAACAACGAGGTCGCTATCACTTTGACGACGCCATAGATTCCGGATGCAAGGAGGGAGTTGGTTGTGCCGCTGTATCCGATCTACACCAAAGGAGTAAGCACAAGTAGCAACCAATACCACGGCAAATCCCACCGAAGTAAAAATTTGGGGCGCATAATACCCGACGGAATTCTGTCCACACCATTGCTGGAGGAGGAAGATCACAAATGCAATAAGAAACCGGATGAAGTTGCCTTTTCCGAAGAAAGCTTCCTTGATGCCAAGTCCCTCACGTGCTTCGCGTTCTTCTTGGATTGCGGCCTCGATTTCTGCCATTTCATGTCGGACTGCGGGAGAATGGTGTGGTTCTTTCCGAAGATAAGCCAGGTTCTCGATCGCCTCGTGGATCCGACCTTTAGACGCTAGCCAACGTGGCGATTCCTGAGGCGAACGAGTTTATAAACTATCATTGATAGAGCGAGCACGAGCACCTTGACTGTGAGCAATCCAATACACATGATTCCAGCAGGTACGAGCTGGAAACCGAAAGGGATTTTCCACACATCGGGACTGTTCGCCATATGCAACCCAACACCAACTATAGAAAGATCTTAATCAGAAGAGTCAGAGATGCTGAGGACAAATTCGAACCCACAGTTGATGAAGTAGGAGATCATGACACCGATTGCCACCATTATTTGGAACAAGCCAGTGATGCGACCACGGACATCCTTGGGCGAGCATTCCGAGACGTAAGCAGGTGCAACGGCGGAAATACCTCCAATGCCAAAGCCAGAGATAACACGACCGCCGTAAATGTAACCAATGCCTCGGCTACCACCAGACACCGTGGTAAGGATCTGTGATTATCGTTGGAAAATTTTAGGGCGCCATGCGGTAGCATCAACTCACAGCGCCAACAGAGAACACGAGAGAAAAGCCGACGAGAGTCCACCGACGTCCAAGCCAAGCTACGAGCAGAGGGCGCTTCAGTATAACAACCGAACGCCTAGGAAAGCTGCCCACCTGAAATTGGCGCGCTCCCTAGGGCGCCGAAGAATGCACCGGCTTGGAGAACAGAAACCACATTCGACGAGACGTCAGTCACCTTGTTAGAGATGGCTTTTCCGCTGGCGTCGGTGAGGCCAAAGTGGGACTCGAAGTAAGGCTGGGAAACGATGCCTCCAGCAATACCACTGAGAATGGGCCAAGCAGTCAACAATCTTCTCGTCAGGTTGAAACGACGGAACATACGTATCATAACCGAATAAGACAATGCCCCAGTAGGAGACAAACGCCAACCCTATTCAAGCGGTGAGCATAACGGAGGGAATAGAGATTCAAGTTGCCTATGACTCACAGTATACCCTGATGTTCTTGAAATTGTCGCCGCTGAACATGTTGGTGGACGCGCTCCCGGTGGTGGACAAAGGCAATGTTCTCGAAAAGCGGGACGGGAAGCCCTGCGTGGCTAAGATTGAAACATTCGCTACTGGCAGCTGACCATTTTATAAAAACTGCGAACTTGAGAACGCTCGGTTCGGTCACTAAGCGGGGAAAGTGCATGAGAGAAGTTCCATCTTTCCGTGTTGTGCCTGTGGATGCCACGGTCCGGCCCCGGGGCGCTCGCTTTTGCGGCCCGCTTACAAAAGTGCAGCGGGTCAACCAAGGCCATGCTGAGTATTTGGGGCCGACGTGGGGGCGTGATTGAATGTCAATGATCAAGCAATGGTAACACCTCCGAGTCCGAGCCATGTGTCACGGTAGTGTTCATATTTCATAAATTGGAACATTAGACTATGTACGATGATTACACGAAATGCCAATTTGATCATGACTAGTTGGTGTATCTCAAGTCGCTGGAAGACTCGTGCCGACCATTGGCCCTTGAGAGAGACACATTCAATTACGCTCGATTCGGTACGTTCAAGGAAAGGAAACTCACTGAAATCAAAGAACACAAGCCTTTCCCCTGACTTTGTAAGAATGACCACTCTGTCGTCAATCGCCGAGAAAGAAGTCGGTGAGGCTGGCCGAAACTCGTCGGGCAGCCACATCATCCTTCTGGAACCACGGTAGACCCAACCTTCCTGGCAGTGCACAGAGTAGGTAGAACTCAAATACATGTCATAGATGATGTTGGAGTCTGAACGTGAGAGAAGATGCGGGCACGAAGTGATAAGTGGAGTAGTTCCGTCGGCTGTGGTAGATTCCGAGGTGTCAGTCTCGGATGTAGTAGACTCGAAAGTTTTGGATTGAAATTCGGCGGACTCCGATGCAGAAGATTCCGCAAGGATAGAGTCAGATCCAGCGCATCCCGTGGGGGTAGTGTCAGGTGCATCGAGGGCAGAGGATCCATCAGAAGGATCGGAATTGGAGAGGTTGTCAGGAAGAGAAGGAATCCAGGAACTCGTGGCGTGACCGTCTACAGCTTTGAGTAACACCTCCTTTCCACCTTCACCATATTCGGCAAGACATGGAGACAAGTCCCAAGTGCTGATGATGCCTTTCTTGCTCCGGCTACAGATAGATCGGTAGTTGTCCGTGAACTTGATCAAGTCGACGCCATCTGGACTGGTACTGTCCGATGTGTCCTTTGGTGTCAGACAGTGGAGGTTTACTTTGGCTGCTGGCGGGTCCCAGAGATACAAGGAACCGTCTGCATATCCAACAACAACCAGAGACGATTCCGTGGTTGTTGCAAGCGCCGAGACTTTGGCCGTCGCACATTGGACTTGGTGGAGAATGTCCCCGTTCTCCACCAACCGTATTTCCACATGCCCTTCCTCGCTCCCAGCAACTAGAGCTATGTTTCCCGGTATGAATGTGAGCGACGTGATGGCAGCATGTCCTGTATCGATGGTCGCCTTGCAAAGCCCCGATGGCAGCTCCCAAACTTGAATTATGCCATCCCCGTGTCCACAAGCAACGAATTTACTGTCCGCAGAAAATGTTACACGCTCGATTTTGAAAAGTCCAGGAAAGCGTTTGAGACGGTCACCAGTAGTAGTTTCGTAGATGTGGATGCTGTAACTACGGTCAACGTTCCACGTATATTCTGCCCAGTAGGCATAGTACTGGGAGTCAGGGGAAACCGAGGCGCCGACCTTGCTTAAGTTAACTCCGCCAGTCTCTAGCTCCTTGATCAGTGTGCCAGCAGACGTGAGCAACCAGAGGGCGGCGAACGGTTTGACCAGTAGGCTCCGTCCGTCCGGGGTGGGCCAGAAGCCTTCAACCGATTTCCTCATATTGTCTTTGATATCTTTCCAGCTTATCCTTGGCAGTGTCGTGTTCCAGATCTGAATGGCACCGCCACTGAAAGTGATCAACTGCGTTGAATCGGGTGCCATTGCAATGGCAGTGAAAGGCTCGGATAATTCGCCAGGTAACAGCGGGGTTTCATCTAGCGTCGGAGAACTTGTCAGCAGATTTCGTATCTTCGACCGGCCTTGCGTCATGACTGAATAATCCAGAGAGAAGCAAAAAGAACTGTAGATAAAACCCAGCACGTTTCCATTAGGCGAGAAAACTGGACAGAGGGGAGTACCGTCGTCCATTTCAACGAAGCGGCCAAACATTTTTGAAGGGAATAACTTAACCAGCTTCGCATACCATGCCGGAAGCATAATCGCCATCTTTCGGTAAAAGTGGTCGGCCGCCCAAATATGCTGCGGAGACTTCCGAGAACCCAACTGCCACATGTAGATGCCCATGTCGCAGACGGAGACAAGATGTTTGTTGTCCGCAGAGATCCAGACGTGCGTTACTGGCTTTTTGTGCGACCCAGTGTAGGTTTGTAGGCAGACTCCTGTCCGTATGTCCCAGAGACGAACGGCTTGATCGTCTGAACCTGATGCAATGCTGCTGTTGTCCGTGGAAAACGAGATGGAGTTGATTTTGGCACTGTGGCCTTGCATTCTGCGGACCAGCTGACCTGATTTTGCGTTGGACGTTATGACCAATCTGTCATCTGAGCCTGAGGCTATCAGACTGTCGTTGAACGAAAACAAGAGACAGCGAATAGGTCCCTGGTGATAAGCGAGCGAATGCCTGAGACTCCGGGTGGATATGTCCCAGATATGAACCGTTGCGTCTGTAGACCCCGAGGCAATGAAGGAGCTGTTCCAAGAGAACGCAAGAACCGTCACAGAAGCCTGATGAGTGCCTTGGTCTGGGTCGAGGAGCTGCTGTCCCGTCGCAACATCCCAGATGTCCATCGCCCCTGTGTCGCAGCCGACGGCGACATAGTCCCCTGATGGAGAAAACATGACAGGACACGACGACGATGTGGCCCTACCAATGAAATGACCGACAATTCTGCCAGTGAGCGAGTCCCACATCTGGACTCCAGGGGTGCCACCAGCGGACGCGAACAAGCATCCAGAAGCAGAAATGGCAAGCGATGTAACGCTATTTCCGGTGAGCACCGAGCGGACACAAGGGCTCCAAAGATCATCGAGACCTGACGTGATCGTGAATTTATTCGTCAATTCACGTTGATAGGTGGTCCGTAACTGGACACGCTTTGGGGCATAGGGAACAGAATAGTAAACCTGCAGCGCGGCCTGCTGAATGGGGTCGAAAAACATGAGGACAAGCCTCTCTGTATCATGAAGTAACTCGAGCGTTTCTTGATGAGGATTTAAGGTTGACTGCAGAAATTTTAGATACCTGCAGACCATAACGAGTCTTATTTACCTTTAACCAGTCTGCAATCTCGCGCAAGCTGATGATGGCACTTTCTAGCTCGCCCATTAGACTGAGTACCTCGATCCAGTTCAGGAGGTATCCACGAGCGAAGCCCTGCACACATTGAATGAGCGTATCGTTGACTGCTGTGTCCTTTGGCACATGCGAAAGGTGGTGGGCAAACCAGCGGCAAGCATACCGCACGCCCCCGTCAATACGAAGCTTGCATAGCTCGCCTAGGTTCTCGACCTCGTTGTTGAGAATAGAAGCGTCCCCCAGCTTGCACATGTCTGCAGTGAGGTGACGAATCATCGATTCCACACATGCCTGAGCAATGATGCGATGGTAAGTAATAGCGTCGGCAAAGTATTGTCTAGATCGCTGTGAAGTTGTAAGGAAATCACGGAAGGAAGTGTGATAAATGCCGACTGCTCCGTCGTCTCCGGTGTCAGAAGTGACTAAGACAGACCGGAGACTCTTGATAACGAAGGATGTGTCAATTTGTAAGTTCCAGAGTAGGTTGTTAAGGCTGCGAGTCGAGAGTGGACTGAAGGCGAAGACGACGAACCCGAGCACCAAACGGGTCCTGTCTGCATCGGGGATAATACGAAGAGCATCGAAGTACAACTTATCAAGATCCGAGTAAACCGACGAGCTCGCGGCTGTACTCGCACCGCCTTGAAGTACCGCTTGAAGTCGTGTGACTGGAGAATTGTGCTTGTCACGCACAAACTTGACGACAGTGGTCGCAAAGATGAACAACCTAGCCGACTTTTGCACGATAATCTCGATATCATGCTCAGCTGGCCACGGCAAGGAGCTTCCAGATACAGTGCCCGTATGTTGACGCATGTCCTCGAAGGAATAACGGAGATAGGACCTG
>KN819326.1:1453862-1466220 GCA_000827475.1 Paxillus involutus ATCC 200175
CTTTGGCACCGGCTGCTGAAAATTCTGACAAGTACTGCACTGCCCAACTTGCTTCAAGGGCCGCCAGAGCCGCCCAGTATCACTAAATAATTATAATTATAATACCGTTCTCCCCTCGGAGTCTCACTACACTTGCTTTGTCTTGTTCTCCTGCTATGGCTAACGTTGAATTCGTACTTTGTCATTTTCCTTCGAGGGGCCGCGAATTAAAGATCAGGCCTTCAGGTCTAAAGTTGTAGCACTAGTGCTGTCACGGTGGCGGCAAGCTCCAAGTCATTTCTCGATCGTTACAGATACAGAATAAATCCAAGTAAAAATACACAAAAAGTTCAAAGCATCGGCAGACGTGTTATACGTCTCGCCCAGTCCCTATGTTAACGAAGCAAAATGGAAAATGGAGAGAGAAGTTTTATGTACGAAAACCCAGATTGTGACTTGTAAGTCGTCGATCCGCAAGTTACTAGTAGCATATCCACCTATTTAATAAAAAAAAGCTTTTAATTACTTGCGAGTGTCCACTGGTGGTGTTATTCAGCGTTGTGGTAGTCATTGAGAACGCAAAAGAGTCAAGGGGATTTCGTAAGAAGGGCGTCGCCACCCCGACGGTGAGTTTGCGGTGGAGTGCGAGTGTAAGACCGCATAGGGCATCCCAGACCTCCGCGCATGCGGATCCTTATGTGGTCCTCCAGATTGCGTCCCGAAGAATTGATTCGCGGGCTGTAGGGGGGACCGAGAAGACTGGGTCAGACGCGAGGCACGGATAGTATCTTCGGGAGCGAACGAAGCCAGCTCTGCTCGTGAAGATATGGCATAGGAAAGAGGTTTCGGCGAGGGGTGAGGATGGGCGTGTGTGTGAGGAGTGTGGGAAAGGGAGTGTGGTTGAGTATGAGTGGAAGGACGGGTGTCGTGGCAATGGTCCGACGCACTCGGAAACTCGCCGAGTTCCGTGCAAGTAAGTTTGGGTGTAGGCTCTTCGTGTGCCTATTAGTCCGCGGTACAGTATTTAGTCCATGCACAACGTAGTGGTAGAGAGACACACGACATACCCAGGGATTGGTGACAAGCGGCACAGGGTACCGAGACCAAGACAACCCATCCAAGTCACTAAACTCTGTTTTCACTGATTCGAAAGACAGGAAGAGGGCGCGGTTCAAGTCCTATCCAAGGTCGCGTGAGCACCACATCAATACGCCATTGATACCGAGGCGCGAGACCCGCCTCACGGCATCGCGCTGGACATAACTGGTAAGGCCGAGCGAGAGACATACCTCAGGCATGACGAGCGCCTCTTGTTCCCATTGGAGCTGCTCGAGCTCCATTTGCCTGAGTCTCTCCATACGGAGTTTGCTTCGATCGGTGACTTGGTATTGCATGGCGACGCACTTCGTGGTTGTGGCGAGAGGAAAGTGTGTCTATGGCGGGTCTCAAAAAGACGTGGGCGGTTGGCAGAATGAAGGAGAAGAGAGCGAAACAAGGTGACCGGTGACCAGCCCGAGTGAGTTATGTGTTATGTTATATATTGTAGTACTGGATGAAGTTGTCCACCGTGCAAAAGAGCGCCACAACGCGAGAAAACTTTCGGTGTAAGGAGGAAAGTCTCTACCAAGGTCAGTCACAGTACTTGCTTGGCGCCGGTGACCCATTAATCCCTTGATCCCAATCTGAACGGCTGGACAAAAACAACTCGAGCATTCACAACCAGCCTAGCGATAATCGATAATCGCTTATTATATTATCGTCGTTGTGTATGCCAGCAAGTACTTGCAGTGTTAATTTAATATTGTTACGGTTACCAAGTTCGATGACCAACTTTGATGGCAAGAAGCGTGACACTTACAACGCGTGACATGACCCGTGACGCCACGCGACGAAGCTCCGCTTCAAAACAGCCTAAACGCGTCTGTCACCTCTTCGACGCGTCCTTCATCCTCCCCTTTGTTTCATTCCTGTCCGTATCCCATACGCTAGAACTACCAGCTCACGATGCTTGAGGCCAGACTGCAGGAAACTGCGCTTCTGAAGCGCTTACTTGACTGTGAGCACTGTGCATGGACGGAGAAGAAAGAATTGCTCACGCGAAGTATCGAACAGCTATCAAGGAACTCGTAACAGAGGCCAACTTTGAATGCAATGAGGAAGGAATAGTACGTCCTAGCCACATGCTTTCCTTATTTTCCCGTCCCTCACGCGGATAACAAACTACCCAAAGAACCTCCAAGCAATGGACAACTCTCATGTTGCACTCGTCGCCGTTAGACTCGAAGCAGCAGGCTTCAAAAAATACCGCTGTGACCGTCCCATGCCTCTGGGTATCAACCTAGCCTCCCTTACCAAGGTTCTCAAATGTGCAAAAGACGATGATATTTGCGTCATTAAAGCTTCTGATGATGCAGATGTGTTGAATCTCGTGTATGAAGCAAAGAGTACGTATCATCACACCCATCACCATCGTTTTGTTGCCCCTTTGTTCGAGCTAATGTGATGCGACGCGGCTTCACAGATTCGGACAGAATCGCAGAATATGACATGAAACTAATGGATATCGACGCCGAAAACCTCGGTATCCCCGACACCGAATACGATGCGCGCGTAACGATGCCAGCAGGGGAGTTCACTCGCATAGTCCGAGATATGTCACTCCTCGGCGAATCCGTCCGTATCGAGGTGTCAAAGGAGGGCGTGCGGTTCGCAAGCGACGGGGAGGCTGCTAATGGGAGCGTATTGTTAAAGCAGACGGAGGCTGCGAGAGAAAAGTATGCGAATTATGGAAAGGACGATGATGAGGTTAAGGACGAGGACGATGAAGACGATGAGGAAGAGGGGAGTAGCAAGAAGAAAATAAAGAAGGAGAAGAAAGTTAAGAAGGAGGATGGGGACGTCGAAATGGACGACGGCGAAGAAGAGGAAGACGGGGAGTCTAAAGCCAAGTCGGACGACGAAGGTGAGGAAGAACAAGATAACGAAGAGGAGGAAGAGGAATCTGCGAGCAAGAAGCGGAAAAGGGCTCCCCCCAAAGTATGTTTCTCGCAGTTTAGCGTCTTCGCTGTCCTTTGATTCACCTCGCTTGACCACAGAACAAGAAATCGACAAAGAAGCCCAAGAAATCAGAAGAGGTTGCTTCGGATGGCGGTGTCCTGATCGAGATGAATTGGACAGCCCAGGAGAGGGGCTGTTAGATTGGTTTTCGGATGCCCTCGGGGTGTCTACACTTGTTCCAGATATCCAGATAGTCGCGTCCGTCTCTAGTTTCCGGGACAGTTCGCGGACTGCGTGTCGTGTGATGTGAGTATGTGTCCATAATGGCGCCAAAATGGACACCCCAGTTTCGAGGCACAAGTTGAATCCAGTCGATCAAGACTATACTAGATGTGAGAAATAGGCCCCACTACTTACAATGTCAGTTTCTTGACGCTGCCTACACATCGAAGGCTCCTCACCGCCTTGACCATGGTGCTAGAGGTGTGGGGCACAAGCCTGAGGGTTTCCGTATCAGCAGCCCCAAGGCTTTTTTTTTACTGCGTTTTCGTTTGGGCATCGCAGAGATACAAGAAGGTCAGAACTGGGATCGCGAGCGGAGATTCTATCGAGGTTGGGACAAAGATCGAGGTGTTCAGTCAAAGTAGAAAGGGGCTTGAAAGTCCGAGTACGGTCTTAGCTAAGTTCGCATGCCGCCAGATCGGCCAACTAGACTATCCGCATTTCTCAGTTGTCCTAGGACGTACATGTGGACTCTGAGGGACTAGAGTTGGTGACATCCAGAATCCTGGGCTCCCAGCCGGGACTCCCTACAATCAAACGGGGGGGTTTGTACCCTCTTCCCACTTCCTCCATGAGATAGCGAGTGAATCGAAGTTGCGGTATGTAGATACAAAACAGACGACAGATTGCGAGGTGGAGAGATCGATCTGGCAGAGACGGTAAGGAGGTACACAGGAAGACAACGAATCCAGAACGTAGTACTATGTCGTGGGTTCACTCTTCCCCGATCTTCGGTGCTAGGTAGTATTTTATGTCTCCTTGTCCAAATTTGTACGAGACCTAGGGACCGGGTGAGTGCAGCTCAGGTTTAACGTCCGGTACTTACCAGTAGAGGGACGTCGTTGCTCATCATGAGTTGCACTGTGTTTGACAACGATGAGCTCTTTGAGAAGTTGACAAGGTATTTCAAGCTGAATGTGAGTGAGACGTGTTGCAGATCCACTTCCAGGTGACGACAAACCTATCTTGCGCTTGAGTTTGATCAACGACAGTGAGTGATAGGAGGCTTGCCTGTTGATATAATGTCGTTTCCAATGTATGGCATCTTACGCACAAGAAGAGATTGCAACACCGTCAGGGTGAACCCATCGCGAATATCGGAATGAGATATCCTTCAGACCACGTAGTATATCACATTAGGTCAGCTGCTGACTGGAACACTGTCGACTGCCAGTGGCCAAGAGAGTCGAGATCTACGCATTCTCTCCAAGTACTATGCGCATGCATTGTCAGGGCAATCCCTCTTTCCGCCGTCGATATCATCATATCAATCCGTGGCGAAGATCTTCTACTCGGTTGCTGAAGCGTGTCTTGACCACGCTGATACCGCAATCCGAGGAAACTCTCTTGATCCTAGACCGAAGTATAATCTGATTGACCAGCAGCAGCGAACACAACGATCCGAATATACGGCACATTAACCCGGATTGGGATAGTACTGGCCACATCAAGCAACGACGACGGTCAGGAGTGATGCGGGGTTCTGGGTTCTTCGAAAAAGCCCAGGGCACGGCCTTTTCGTAGCTCCCCTAGATAAACCGTGGAGTCGAAGGAAGAGTCGTTCCTTCTCCACTACGGCCTTTTCGTGTCGGATTCGCAGGACATGGAAGCTTCTATTGTTGAACTGATCCCCGTCAAGTGATGCGGACTTGCCTACTACCGCCCCAAGGAGTCTCATTGCAAAATCCTGAATACTCCAAAAATACCACACAGGTCGCCCCAGTTCACCGAGGCTGACCCGAGAATGCGATCTCCGACAGGTCCTTTGAACGTCTTCTAAAGTAAAAGCCTGATAGATCTCTGCAAGAAATGATGGGCAGGAGAACGAGGCGACAAGCATCATAGACGTACCTCATTGGGAACATTGCGGTGCCACCGTGATCAGTGCAAGGTTTCTCTAGGATATTTCGCACTTGATCTTGCAGTTTTGCGAGCGACGTCCCTCAGGGCCAGGCTACTTATGTCTTCAACAAGGCCAACTCTTGGGGTGTGCGTGAGAAAGACAACGTTGTGCCGCGAAGTCGTGAGCCCAGTGGTAAACACTCTCCTTGCCATCCTTGGCGACTGCCCCCTCTTGACTAGTATTGGTGGAGCACGCCGTAACAACATCTCTTTGACCTCACTCAGGCTTACTTCATGGTTGCATTTATACTGTCAGATTGGCACCAGCGGCTTAGAATGTTTCACAATGCGGCTCAACCACGTGTGAGTCGAGTTTGTGGGAATACCAATACTTCTAGGTATCGTGCCCGCCGGCGGTGAGGTTTCCAGGAAGAGCAAAACACTTCCATGTTCGATGTAGAGCCGGAAAGATGAGAAGATGAAATAACTACTGGTATGCCTATCCTTTGGCCTCGCATGACATTTCTGTAGCACCGAATGCCATCTGGCATCACCTCCAGCGCCGCTGTATCGCAGTCGCGGTAGGCTCCAGTGCCTCGCAGTCGGATACTCAAGTACGGCTGCCTCCTTCCAAAAATGCAGCGAACGTGATCTTGGTGTCAAGCCCGTCTTGGCCAGAAGAGAAGGCGAGTCATTGAGGTAACGAATCGCGACATGCCCCGCACCTATGCCCAAATAGTGTGCCACCGATATGTGACGAAGATCGAAGTTCTACTCGGTTGCTTCGCGTGTTTTCACTGCATTGATACCACGATCCAAGTATAATCTGAATCTGTGCCACACCCAAAAATAAAGGGATGTAATATCGATATCGCAGGACTAATGCCTGACAAGTGATGCGACCTAACTCCCTGTGTCTGTAAGTCGCCTTACAATCCCCAGCATCTTATCTGCAAATTCAACAGTTCACAGTTCACAGGACCCACTTTGACCCACCTTATGAGGTATAAAAACTAAGTAGATCCAAGGGCACCAACCTTGGATTTCGACCCGCAATCTCATTTCCTTAGACTACCCTTTCTATCCTCATCTACCGATGAATCCCGTCGCTGTCACCTCTGTCGCCCCTGTTGACATCATCCATGACTTGAGACATTCCGAGCATGCAACCGAAGCATCTCCAATCACCTTGCTCCACGTCTTCTCTCGGGCTGTCTCACAATATCCCAACCATGAACTCAACTTCATCACGTCCTCCGCTCACGACTCCATCCACACTAAGACATTCACTGAGTTCGACCAATATGTACGCGCTCTGGCCCAGGCTATGCTCGCCTGGGGCAAACCCGCTGGTTCGGTCATCGTTGTCTACCTTACTGAACACGAGGACAATATGGCAGCCATTTGGGCCTCCCTGTTCGCTGGTTACGTACCTTGCTTGCAGCCAGCCTTGAGTGCACAGCAAGCCCACAAGGAAGGTCATGTTGCGCACATCAAGAACCTTTTCTCGTCAGCAACCTGGCTTACCAACGAGAGCGGTGCAGAGCAAGTACAATCCATCCCCGGTCTCGACATTCATTTGCTCTCCGAACTTCAGGCCTCTGCTGAGACCGTCAGCGTGGACTTCCAAACCCACCAACCCCACCTTGATGACGAAGCTATCCTATTCTTGACTTCGGGATCAACAGGTTTCTCTAAGGCCGTTGTCCACACGCACCGAACCATCCTCGCAGGCTGCAATGCCAAGGGCCAGAGCTATGGTCTTACCTCGGAATCCAAGATCATGAACTGTTCGTTGATTGATCCCTATGAGACGCTATACTGACGTAACTCTATCAGGGGTTGGTTTTGACCACGTTGTTGGTTCCCTTGGGATGCATATCACCCCTCTCCTGTGTGGTGCTTCCCAGCTGCACGTCCACGCGTCCGCGATTCTCTCTGATTCCTTGCGTTTCCTTCATTTGATTGAGGAAAAGGTTTGTGATTGACCTTTGATCTGGTGTTCATCAATCTCATTCTTTATTGAAGTCCATTCAACTTGTATTCGCACCCAACTTCCTGCTTGCCAAACTCACACGTGACCTCGAGAAGCGCAGTGACCTGTTTGGAAAATTCGATCTCTCCTCCATCAAACGCATCAACAGTGGTGGCGAAGCAGTGGTCAGCAGCACAGCCCAGGCTTTCGCCAGGACCCTGAAGAACCTCGCGAAAGATGGTGATGCCTCCTTCGTATTCTCCACCGGCTTCGGTATGACTGAAACTGGGTGAGTTTCTCGCTGTCTCTTGTCCATTCGAGCTCTTGATACTCACGACATGTTTATAGCGCCGGATGCATCTACGACACTATTGATGTCTTGGGAACCTCTCCCCCTCACGAGTTCCTGGAGATCGGCACACCTGTTGCTGGTTGCGAGATGCGGATCGTGAATCCCGAAGACGGTGTTACCCCTCGCCCCGACGGCGAGAGTGGTGAACTGCAAGTGCGCGGCCCGATGGTCTTCGTGCGGTACTACAACAACCCAGAAACTACATCTTCCAGCTTTGTTGAGGGTGGTTGGTACCGTACCGGTGATGTCGGCATCTTCGAAAAGGGAAAAATGAGGCTGAGCGGGCGTATCAAGGACACCGTCGTCGTTCACGGTGTCTCGTACGGTATTCCTGAACTCGAGACTTACCTCCAGACTGTCGAAGGAGTTGCCCACTCGTTCCTTGTTGCTGCACCTTACCGTGCCCCCGGCCAGGAAACCGAGGGCTTCGTCGTGTTCTACTCACCCACCTTCGACCTTGACAGCGAGGATGCCCCTGCCAAACTCTACGCCACTCACCGCGCTCTCCGTGATGTCTCTGTGAAGTTGATCACGCTCCCTCCGCAACAGATCATCCCCCTCACCCTCAATCAGATGGAGAAGTCTACTCTCGGAAAGCTCTCCAGGGCCCGTCTCCTCAACCTATTCAAGCAGGGTGAACTTGCCAAGTACATTATCCGTGCTGAGGAATTGCTCGGCATTGCTCGCGGTGCCAATTTCGTTGCTCCGTCCACCGAGACAGAGAAGACCTTGGCTGGCATCTACGCGGGAATATTCCACCTCAGTGTTAGCGACATATCGACCAGCGAAAACTTCTTCGAGTTTGGCGGTACCTCCATCGATGCCATCAGGCTCAAGCGTGAGGCAGAGTCTGCGTTTGATTTGTCTGAGATCCCCACTATCCAGATTTTCAAGCACCCCGAGATCATCACCCTGGCCAAATATGTTGATTCACTTGTTTCCAAGGACGCGAGCGAGGAGGAGTATGATCCCATTGTTCCCCTCCAGCTCACGGGTAAAAAGACACCCATCTTCATGGTTCACCCCGGTATTGGTGAGGTGCTCATCTTCGTCAACTTGGCCAGGTACTTCCAAAACGAGCGCCCCTTCTACGCCCTGCGTGCTCGCGGTTTCGAGGCTGGGCAACCTTGCTTCACTTCCTTGGACGAGATGGTTTCTTGCTACGCTGCTGCCATCAAACGGACTCAGCCTCATGGCCCCTACGCCATCGCCGGTTACTCATACGGTGGTGTCATCGCTTTCGAGGTCGCCAAGCGCCTCGAGGTCATGGGTAGTGAAGTCCAGTTCACCGGTATCATCGACATGATTCCCCACCATATGCCTCGGAGTGACTGGACTGGTGGACTGCTCATCCTCTCGTATTTCCTCGGTCTCGTGAGCAAGCAAGATACCAATGACCTCGCGCCCTCCATGAGGCCTCTGGCTCGCACGGAACAATTCGAGATGGTCTGGAAGTTGTCTCCCCCCGAACGTCTCGTCGAGCTCCAGCTCACCCTCGAGAAGCTTGAACACTGGGTTAACGTTGCCGACTCCGTCAGGGAGTTCGCTAAGAAGTACGAAGCATGTTCCTCAGTCTGTAAGTCGACCGCCTCCCCTCATCGATCACCGCCCATCCTTACCTACGTCTTTCTAGCCGTCCTTGACGTGTTTTATGCCATTCCTGTCCGTGGCACCAAGGAGGACTGGTTTAACAACCATATCAAGCGTTGGGCAAGCTATAGCCGTGCCGAGCCCTCATATGTCGACGTTCCCGGACACCACTACACGCTCATGGACTTTGACCACGTCCCCAGATTCCAGAAGATCTTCCGTGCCCGTCTCGAAGCTCGTGGTCTATGAAACGAAGGTGCTGCGAGGATTTTGGGATCGACGAGGGGGTGGTTATTTTCTAGTTCATCGTACTCTTATGTCTGTTCACTTCTTCTACCTGCCCATCGTATGTACCATATGTACCGTGAAGTTGCACGACAAGACGGGCAGCAGAAGGACCCTCTGATTGTCGCCAGGTTTTCAGCACGTGGGATGAATTTGAATGATCACATATAGTATGTGTGGTACAGCTAGGAGCATACAGCACGACCCCGGAAGTGCGCGTGCCTTCTAGTTGAACGCAGCAAAAAGCGGTCTAACGTTTTGAATTGAGCTGTATTTACCAGTTCCTTCGCTCGGTCTGCTGAAGGGCGCTCCAAGTCGCCGGACGCACTGACGGGACATTACCTCTCGCAGGCAGCATTGATACGTTGTGCCCATGCACACAGACGAACAGTAGGCAGACAAACGCAAGGTAAGACCTTCCTGGCCTCGTTGAGGGCCTCGAGTCACCGCCGTCACCCTAAACCTAGGTTACACAGAACGCCAAGACACGTTTGTTCCGCGGGGACAACCCGATCAGCAGTCAGACTAGTCATGCCCCAACTCGGTGACCCCTTGTACCCGTCGTTTTATTGGAGGGGGCGATCAGAAGTCCAACTGAGTAAGGTTAATTAAGGGCAATGCGTACGCCCAAGAGCTCGTGTTGAATTGTAGAAAGCAACGAATCACATATATACAACTCGAAATGATCAGATAGATAATAGCGGGAAAGATCGACTGATAGAAAGACAGCACCTCCAGTGAATCATCCTCCAATACCTCATGCATGGGGGATTAGTCCTCAATTCTATCCCCCTGTTCCTCCTCCACCCCAGGTCCCTCCTCCGTATCCAAATCCTTCAACCCAAACCACGCCGGAATCAACTGCCAAACCTCCTCCCTCGCTCTCCCCACCTCTCCCCTCCACTCCCTCTTACAAACCCCACACAGCTTCAACCCACACGTCTTAACCCCATCCGAAAAATCTTTCCTCTCCAACATCTCCGTAGCCTGCATAAGCGTGAACAAAGGGTCAGCATCTCGTCCACAGGCGATACCGCCAACGCTCCTAAGGACGTTGAGATGGATGAAATAGAAAGATTCTATACAGTGTGCCGAAGCGGCAGCCGTTCGTGGTCCTGTGGACCTGGAACAGGAAGGAGAGGGGTGGTGTTGAAGGGCTCGCGTAAGGAAGGTAGAGATGTACAGTTGCGCTCGTTCTCTGCCCTTGAGCGTGCGCACCAAGCTATCATGCGAGAGGTGTATCGATGGAGGCCTCGCCCGTTCTCCAGGTTCCTCCAATCCCGCACTTGGATTCTCGCCCAGCTCCGATCGCAAAGGGCACGGGTCGGGAGACGCGAATGCGGATGGGGGCGCCCGGGCTCCAGAGAGGATCTTGCTGGGTGCATATCTCGACAGATCGTAGAACGCGCTTGGTAGGACCGCTGGAAGGTCCAGCTCGAGTGCGAGGTTGATAGCGAGGATGGGGTGTGCGTAGGTGTCGCGTGGGGCATACCGGCCGCTTGCATCCGTCGCTGCTGCCTCTCGTTGGTCCCACTCTGCGAGTGTGGCAGGCCAATCGTGTGCCAGACGCGCGAGGCATTGGACCCGAAGGTGCTCGACGAAGTATTTTGTGGATAGACGGAGGACGCTGGAGAGCGCCGAGAAGTCGCTAGCATGACGTTCTGGGAAGTAACTGTGGATTTCAAGTTTAGTTGTGAGTTTAGTAGTTTTGAGTTACTGACGCGGAAAAGAGAGGACGTACAATCCGTCATAAAGGGCCACCAGCAGATGATAGACGTCTGATGGACAGTCATAGACATCCACCGTAGGACAGCCGTCAACCAATTTGTTCCCCTCCTCATTCGTCACCTCCCCATCTGCACTCATTTCACTATAGCCACGCCAAATCCGATTCTTGTCCGAGGATCCCACCACACCTTCCCAAGGCCGTGCCACCAAAAACAAATCCTTAAAAACCTCGGAATGTCTTTCAAGCTGACCCCTGTGCATCTTGAACGCAACAGATCCAGCAATGATGACGACATTCCCATCCGTGAACCAGATGTCCGAGCGGATGAGAGCTTTGGGGACATTCGAAAGCGGGAGGAGGGATGCGGTGCTGCACGTAAGGGGGTCAGGGTGGGTGCACATTGCGTGACGGATCGGAGACCTCGAATCAAAAGATAAGAGGGAAAGGGAAGAGGAGAGGATGGGAAGAGAGATGGGAAGAGCGGATGAAGGGAGCGGAGGGGGATGGAGGCTGACTCGGGGATGTTTGCTAAGTGGATGTCAGCCCGCCGGAAGTGCATGTCACCGACATCTCAGACCGATAGACCAGATTGTAATCAAACGTTCCCGATCACATGGCTTACTCTCGAAGAATGGATCAAGTGTCTTAAGTCGTTCTGCCATTGGATATCTAGTAACCAACCTCCACTTCATCAAATAACTCACGAACACTGCGTGGCACACACCTGTAGATTCGTCAGGACCGCGTCAAACACTAGGAGACGTAGAGTTACCAAGGAACTGGAAACAAATTGCTGAGTCCTGGCGGGTCAATGACGTGTGTCGTGCACCAGTGCGTAGACTCGGAAAGATGGTTAGCATGGATTGTTTACTGGTATTATATTCTAAGGCCTTTACCCAAATCGATCTTGACTCCATGAGAGTCACTGACTTCTTTCGGAGTTATCACTATCAAGAAACCTAGAGGGATGTCAGTGGATCAACCACCTTCTGCGTTCTCCGCATCTGGGGAAGATGCCATTACTTGTTCGATCGACGTGGCCATGAGACCGTCTGCACGACGCTTAGAAGCTTCAGCGTTCTCAGAATTTTACGAGATCCAAAGAACTGCAGACACGATCATCAATGGCGATTTTAAGAGGGTTAGATCATCTCCAGATGACGATTCGTTTTCTCTAATGCTGAGCAGGATACATAGATAGCGCTTCAATTTCCGGACGAGCTTTTGCACGATTCTGTTCCCATATATCGTCTGCTCAAGCAGAGAGTGGGCGATGGCCGCGACCTGTATGTTCTGGCAGACACATCATACGGCAGGTGAGAACTAT
>KN819326.1:1498388-1509567 GCA_000827475.1 Paxillus involutus ATCC 200175
CCGCTTCCTATGCTCATCGTGGAGGAGCCCGTAGATAGGCGCCGTGCTTGACGTGGACGCAAAGCTTATGATGCTGTCTGTATGTATGAGTTCTCCAGCCGCGGAAGCCATTCCGCAAGCCGTTTGCTCGGTGGTGAAATAGGGATATTGAAAATGGATATAGTTCGGAGGGAGCGGACTTTGTGGTGGTCAGACGAAGGATTCAGATTGGTATACAAGCTGTGTTATATTATCTGAGATTCTGGTGTTTTGACCGTATCTTGGGCCCGATGAGGCGAGGGTCAAAGCGCCGACTCCAGCAGGAGCAAGGAGTAAGGTATTATCCTCTATAATTCAAAGGAACAGTACTTGATTCCGAGTCTCGGTAAGTTGATGCCAGAAATGAGTCACAGGTGTAGTAGCATCATGTATACTCTGCAGTACTTAGTGGTGGACTACTAAGAGGCGCAGTGATTAGTACGACGGCGGCAACACTGGCACATACGCCCAAAAAATTGGCAAGCATCTACTTGGTAAGTACTGACGCACAAATGCCATTCGAGAAAACAAAAACCGAATAGACGTGGTATATTAGCGAAAAATCCAGCCAACATCGATTCTACACAAGAGCTTAAATCGCAAATAGTAGTGAAGCGAGAGAAAAAGACACCAAGGTCGCATCACAAACACCACCCCACTGCACGTCCAATATCTCTAATGCACCGGTTCTCGCTCAGTGCCAATGCCTTCAGCAGACACTCCCGCTCCTTGTCTTTCTGGCCCTGTAAACCATGGGCTTTTGCGAGATAGTACCATGCCTCTGGGACGTCCCATCCTAGACCGCGGGTCACGTGTCCAAGTAGACCAGCAGACATGTCCACCTTGTCGGGGTCGACACCTGTTTCGGAGGACTGGAAATCACCCGGAGAGAGGTAAATGCGACACATGTGGACGGCGGCAGAGACGTCGTCTGGAGAGACAAAGAGAGCTTTTTGGAAAGCTTCGATTGCTTGTCGTTCGTGGTTCAGAGCCTTGTGATATAGCCCAAACTAGACGGAAGAGCGTAAACATCCATGCGTAGTCGGGGTAAAGTTGCGATAATGGTACGCACCTGAACCCAAACGGCGGGATTGTTTTGACACTTGACCTCTGCTTCCTGGATAGCGCCTCTTGCCTGATCGATCTTACCCAGTCTACGGAAAGTCGCAGCTGATGCCGCCCAGAGGTCACTCACTAATTTATCCTCCCTCGGGACATCAGGAATCGTGGTCTCTGGCACAGGCGGTAGACTAGGCGGTGGGGTTGGGAGTGGATATTCGTCGACTGGGGATTCATTTTCGTGGTTATGACGAATCAACGAACGAAACCGGCTTCGCGAATGTATCGAAGACGCTTGGTAGTGGTTATTTTGGAGCGCTGCGTAGAAGTCTTTCAAAGGTGCCAACGATCAATCAATCGACCATGACACTCGAAAATCCACGTTGTTTGAATACATACCTGGAGCAGAAGTTGTCCGCCTCAGATGCAAACTGCCATTTTTGACGACGCCATGTCCAATCTTCTTCGATATTGTGCTAATCTTCTCCTGTCCCTTATGGACACGGTTTTTGAGCATCTGTTGCACCCTCTTTCCCGCAGAAGGATCGCGATCCATAGAAAGAGAGCGCTTGATTTTCTCTTGTGTATTTGCTGTATTAGGGAACCTGAGGTCCGCATCTGCTGGGGTTGCTGGGGTGACGGTTATCGGAGGTGGCCTTGTGGCAGTTAGCTGGGCAGACGAAGGCTCAAGTAAACCAGGAATTTTAATCTTGGGCTCGACCTCAGTCTCCTGAGCAGCGGGCACGTGAACTACAGAACCTGTTCGCGTAGCTGCGGACCTAGATCCTGTGTCTGTCGACGACCTCACTGAATTCGGGCCCATCGTCAATAGGAGCTGGGATGATCGAAAAGAATCACGTACATTGCGATTCAGACCCCGACCCCTTCCTTTCTGCAATCCACCCGAACACATCCACCCATTTACCCTCCGCTCCTTCAGGACCCTCGACATGCTCTGTGAGTGCCATCTGCGTGAGCCGCAACTGCAATGCGTACTCAAAAGCATCTCGGGGGGATGGATTAGGGTGTTCGGGGAGTGGCTGCAAAAGGGTGGCAGAAGGTGGGATCGTGACTGCATCTGGGTCAAGGAGCATCTGATGGACCAACGTCCCGTTCGCTATGTGACCGTTCTCATTGGACGCGGAACCGTTCGTGCTCGTTTTCCTCACCTCGAAGTCTCTGACTGTTACCCCATCACTGATGGGTGCAGTCGTCTCCTGCATGGCGTCACCATCGGTAGAATGCTCCTCTATGTCCGAAGGGGCTTCGGACATTGCAGCTCCAACTTCTAAGACGCCTTTCGCTTTGGACCATTGTCCCTGTGCTGTGAGAAGCAGAGCCAAAAGGTGCCAGTGGCGAATTTCGTCGGACGCGCCTTCCACTGCAGCACGTGCAGACGAGATCGCATCCTCGAGGCTCTGCGAAGGACCTGGTGCTGTGAGTGCTAGCGCAAGCTGATGATGTGAATCGGGCGTCGGAAACATCTCTACCGATTTGATGCAGTGCGTCAATGCGTTGGATAACCGGGTGGTGCGAGTAGGACAGTCTTGTTTGGGGAAATCATTTATTAGTTGATGGTCATCTGGATATATCTCTGAGCGAGGTAACTGACCTGTATGGGCAGTGACGGTGTTCCATATCCCCTCAGCGAGCGCGACTCGCGCAACGAGCTCCTTGTCAGCAGGGTCCAACCTCGTTTTGGCTTTCTCGATGAGCTCCTCGGCCTCCTTAACTTCGTCGAGGCCATCCAAGCCAGGTCGCGAAAGTGCTAGGCGACACAGCATCCTTGCGCCTTCTAGAAGCGTCTCGACCCAGTGACGATCCGTATCACAGTCCCCGTCACCTCCCACTTCTCGAGCATTACTCACGACCTGAACATATAACCGCAAGGTTCGTTTGGCGAGCTCGATATCCCCTGAGACGTAGAGAAGCCGCGTCACGTGGCGGAAAATGCGGTAAGAGTTGAAGGTTAGTCGCGTGGCCCACCAGAGGATCTGCTTGGACGTTCTGAGGTTCAGTGAGTCTATGGTGAGACGGCCCACTCACATCAATGACCCAGTATGCACGATCCGACGCTGCTCCACTTGCTTCCCATACGGCCACGGATAAGTCTACAAGATCTTCCACCGGCACATTGCGCTCTCCGGCCTTGGGGAAGCGCGTGCATTTGTCTAGTATCGTGCGATACTCGTCGATGATAGACCGAGCTATGCTAAGCCATTGTGGAGATTTCTCGTACTGTATGGAAGAAGTGGGAGTTACGGCACTAGAGGATGCACGGAACCGGATGACCAGTGCTCGAAGATGCAACACGGCGACGATCGAACGGTGGCCAGTCCGGAAGGTAGGTGGCCAGTGAGTACTGCAGGACCTATAGTGAGTGAAGAAAATCCAGATGAGGCCTTCCTGGTCATCGAGATGTCGGACGCGGGCGAGCAAGGTTATGGCACGGAAAATGAGGCGTTCTACCCATCGCCAAAGTTCGCGATACTGAGTAAATGAAGTCTGTGCGGGAAGAGCTCGTGGAATTTCGAATTCGATGATGCTGAGGAGTGGAATGGATGTCGAGTATGCTTGAATGGCCTTCTCAGGATTCCAGAAGTCTAGTTTCTCATGACACATCCCTAGACCGATAAGACGCTTCAAATCAACAAAAACCATAGGGATGAATGCTCTAACCTTGTAAGCAGACGCTTCGTATGGACTCGGTCATTGCCCAGGCCCTCCCATCACTGATATCGTTCATCGAAGCAGATGGTCCAGTAGATAAGAAACTACCGGTCCACGAGGATGACGTGTTAGTCGTAGACCCTGGGACTTGAAGAACAGAGGGGTCCGGTTGTGGGGTGGAAGAGCCAGGAATATGGCTCTGTGCGTCCAAGAGTTGCGGCACTCCAGACAGACGGTCGAGGCATTCAGATGGTCGGCCCATTGCGTAGGCATGGTACGCGAGGGCGAGAGCAAGGGACTGGAGCGACCTGCATGAGTTGGTGCACTGAATAGGGAAATAAGCACGGACGCACATCCGAATGTCTGCTCTCGAGCTGCTTTAGAACTTCATAGCCACTGGCGGCCTTCTCGATCTGTTCCGGGAGTAAGATGCACTCCTGCCCGAGTCGAAACTCACTGTCGGGTTCCGATCCAAGACAGTCCTCGTTCGTTGCATTCGTCGCAAGAAGTCCCGAGAGCACCTGGGTCTGGAACGCAACATCTGCTACGTCCTGGAAACCCTTGCAATGTTTGTTGAACTTGCGGACAAGCTCAGACCAGGGTAACGGGTAACCATGGGGGGTTTTTGCGGGTGACGCGGAGGTCCATTGACCCGCTGTGAGAGCGGCTCTGAGTTGAGACCAGTAATGTTTGTCTTTTGCATGAGCCATCGTGTGCCGCAAGGCTCTTGAAGGGCAACTTGACTGGCGCGGGGCTGACTAATCACTGCGTCCCAGCTTTAGTACTTGCTGTCCAGCCAGTCCTCGTACCAATTATTTATTGGCCGATACCCTGATAATTCACTTTTTCTGTTTCTGTCCCCTGCTTCATTTATTCAAATGCGATAGTTCCACTACTAGGAGCGCGTTTTCATCTGACCCAAATTGCAAGATAGTACTAATACACCACGATCCCACTCAGGATCAGGATATGGATCAAGCAAGATACGACCAAAGTCGTAGCACCGCTGCCAAACTCAAAGGCGCCAACGCCCGTTTC
The DNA here is from genome assembly GCA_000827475.1 of Paxillus involutus ATCC 200175. Classification (NCBI taxonomy): domain Eukaryota; kingdom Fungi; phylum Basidiomycota; class Agaricomycetes; order Boletales; family Paxillaceae; genus Paxillus; species Paxillus involutus. The sequence goes on from KN819326.1 coordinate 1,503,174, forward strand.
CCCAGTCCACAGCGCCACAAAATCGGATCCATGAAGAAACCCTCGGCGGGCGTCTCAACGCACGCAGCGTATATCAGTATACCTGCTGGAATGGCAGGCATGATTCCTTGCGCGAGACGCATGTGACAAGTCATTCGGTTTGTTTGTATATAGGGGAGAGTCGCAAGCATAAGAATGTACCTATGTTTTTGCTCTGCCCGAAGATGACTATTCCCAGTACGATCCGACGGGTGTGGTGATGGCGACGAGAGACACAACGACGGGTTTGAGGATGTTCAGGTATTTGAATTCGTGTTCCTCAGAAGAAGGCAGAGGGGCTATTCTAACGCCCAGGGAGTCCTTCGGAGAGCTGATGGAATATCACGGTGATCAACAGGGAAGCTCACCATCGCTGCGCTACCAACTGCTAGACAGTGGATAGAGTCATCGAGTACGTACTAAATTCCGGGTCTGGCGTGACCGAATCAGGCCGACGTGATGCCGACGTTTTCGGTATACTCGTTGACACTCTTGGTGTCGGTCAGTACTTGCATCTTTCTAGGAAGCATTCCCCCAACGAACACTTGGTAGCGTCTTATTCACCTCTGATATCGCATCTTGGCAAAATTCTTGCGAAAGCACGAAAAAAAAGCTACATGATTAATGCTGGCAAGTTGAACCCAGCGAAGCTAGGAAACTTGATGGAGATCGAGTGTTTTGTTCTGGCAGCGTGTCCGGAGAACAGCGTTATCGAGGCGAAGGTGCGTGTATTACCGAGTTATCAATAACCTGGCGTTTACAAACCTAGTGCACAGGAGTTTCATCGGCTCACGCCATATGAATTGGAAGTCATTCTTCAAGCAGAGGGTGCATGGAGTGGTTGTTATGTTTTAGATTTTGATGTGCCAACTCTTGACTCAAGCTGGTAACGACGATGGGAACGATGACGAAGACCGAGATCCTGACCAGCCAACATTCTCGCTCATTACTGGGAAGTATCGATATGCTCGGCGCTTCGGCGGTGAGGACGCCAATAATGTTGACCCAGGTCACCTCTGACCTTCATCGCAGCACCTCCGCCCAGTCTGACGACGCTAACGGGTCTCCAAACGCAGTGGTACTACGAGGTTTAGATTATTCTGACCCTATGGCCGGCAGCGATGTACCTGCAATCCCGTTATTACCAGGGTCTAGATGGAAGAGTTGGCGAAGATGCACCTAGTATCTTGGAACGAGGTGGTATCCTACGTAAGCCGAGGCACGAGGCGACGCAGGATGAAGTCTGCGTGCAAGCGAAGCGAGGTGGCGCGCTTTCTTTTCCTCTCGCCATCTCCTTCGCTCGCTCAGAGCTCAGTCTCCAGTACTAATAGCTCTAATCGTCACCCGCCCTCCTCTCCCTCTCTCAGTCCTCGAGCAGCCAGGAGGCTGTTATTCTGCTCGACGCTCGTCGTCCGCACACCTGTCAGTGTTCATCCGACTAAGCTGAACTGCGAGGGCCCAACCCTCCCTCACAGCTCATCTTGTCCACACACAGGTTCGGGCCAGGTTCGGGCCAGAAAACCCTACGGGTTTTCGCCCAAGCCCACAAATCATACCCAGCTAATAGGACTTGTTCTTTAGTACACCACCTTGTCTTGTCCCTTTCCCTCGCCTGTACATAGCACGGGTAGTACACAATCTATCGTAGTTTTCTTCCGCACGACGAGCGACGCGGATATCACGCAGACTATAGCCTGAGTGATATTGCTCGAGGATATGATATGCTAATGTCCATTACCTAATGTCTAATGACTCTTATGTTATGTGACTGTATCATGTCAATCTCGGTGGCTTGCCTACAACACATGTGTTGTAGGCCATCTGCACAAATCTACACAGGTGCTCGACTTGTTCCAAGACAGCCACTGCTGCATCATGTTCAGTAAAACGATGGGCCTTATAGTTGCCTTGTTCCCGCACCGACCTACTAAGTACCATCATCACTCTCAATCTCCACTCCCCACTGGCACACCGTCACGATCGCTTCCAAAGAGAGCATTTTGCACGCTTTTGCAGCAGTGTTTTGACCCTATTTGCGGCACCTGCTCGGTATATATAGAAGTGGTTGTTAATATCTTCGTCTGTCAGGCGACACTCTCGCATGAGCTTGTTACGAGCCTTCAAGTTGTTGAGAAGGGGTACATCAGGTTGTTGATGGCGCTGGAGTGCTAGTAGATGGGATGAAGCATCAGCGTGGTAGGATTTGCCAAAGCGTAACCTACTTGATCAAGGCGCTTTTGTAGTTTGTCAAGTTGTTGCTTGAATGCAGCACGGTCCGAACGCTGGGCAGTGCGTTCCACCCGCTGGGCCAAGCGCTGGGCCTGCTGGTCAGCTTCCTTGGCAGTGAGCTGTGCAGTAATCTCAGCCGTCTGCGCCGTGAGTTCAGTCTCCTGCGCCATGAGCTGTGCCGTGAACTCAGCCATCTGCGCCGTGAGCTCAACCCTCTGCGCCGTGAGCTCAACCCTCTGCGCCGTGAGCTCAGCCCTCTGCGCCGTGAGCTCAGCCTTCTGCGCCATGAGCTGTGCCGTGAACTCATCCTTCTGCGCTGTGAGCTGCGCCGTGAACTGGAAAGTGAACTGCGCAGCAAACTCAGCGTCCTGGGCAGCGCCCTGGTGCTGTATCTAATGTATTTGGAAGTAAATAACATATCCCACGATAAATCGGACTAGTAATACCGCTGTTATCCGGTCATTCAGCACCGCTAAATATGTGGCCAGTGCCCATTCTGACATTGTTACTGAGGGTAAGGTAGGCGATGCGGCGGCAGCGGGTGGCAGCGGATGTTTCGAAAGGTGGTAGTGGTTGGTGGCTGGCTGAAACTGGCAGATTGGGTTGGTCTGGACGTGGTGTACTGTAGTAATGGTGAGGTATGTTTTGTGATGGATTGCGGCGGCGGCGGATGGCAGCGGGTGTGTTTTGAAAGGTAGTGGTGGTGGTTTAAGTTAGGGGTGTATGGGCGTTCTTCCCTTTTTGGCTGTGAACGTGATTACTAACTAAGTGATCCATTGACAAGCCACCCTCAGAGCCTTACTAGTAGTCTAAAGCCTACTCAAACCAAGCTCAAACACCTCAAGGACGGTTCTGGATTCCGTCAAGACCCGACACAAGTCATACCAAGTACTTGACATCGCACAGCACCTTACCTGCCAATCTCGTTTCTTCAAATGGCCTCAGACGCGTCTTCAACACCACCTGCACTGACACCAGACTACACTGGTTCAGGTTCGGGTGACTCCTCCCTATCAGAGGCTGCTGTCAGAAAAGCGCGTCGTCCAACAGCTTTTTACCCTAACATGAACTCGAGTAACAAGCCAGTTAAACCCTTCAGTCGTAGCGCCGCCAAACGCCAGAGCGTCATGACCCTCGGCAGTATCGAGCACTTGCAGCACTACTTCACCAAGACAGGCATCTCGGCGAAGGGAAAGTACGTCTTCTTTTTGCTTGACATCAATTTTCGGTACTGAGTGTCACGCAAAGTCTGTCGAAGAAACTCCACAACCAACTCGTGCCTGCAATCGGGGGTCCCTCCAGGCTGAAAGCATCGCTAGGCAACGTCATGGAATTCGACCTTCCACCCTCACCTGTAATCCCAGAGATACGAGAACCAGCTTTTCCACCGTATGTCAAGACCTACGAGACAGACCCAGAAGCCTTCCTTCCTGGCGTCGTCGAAGACCTCACAGCCGTCATTCATGCCTGGGGTATCCAGTCCAACGCTGGTGACATGAACGGCAATCCCACGCCAAATCCCAATCATCTCAGTGCAAGCCCTACATCATCCCCATCCACTTCCCACAGTATTGATGTCCTAAGCATCCTCAAGACAACCACACGCGCCATTCGCTCCGTCCGGAACTATGTCATTGCACTTCCTGACGAATCTGCTGGTACGCTGCGCACCCAATACCGGAACAAAATCGCTTCAAGTTCTCCAGCACCGAAACGGAATGCCGCCTCTGCCAACCCTCAAGGAGATCCGCTATCACTAATTCGCAAGTCAGCGTTGGAGGTGCTGGCTGCGCTTCGCGAACTCGAAGAACGCTCAAGGATACCACTATCGGACGAGGCATATGATGTGCAAAGCGATCATGGTTCTCCACAAGGACAAATCCCACTTTCACGTGGCGCCTCACCGAGCGCAGTATCAGACGACGATCCAGACCTACCGCATGTTGATCCAGACATGTCGATATCGTTCGTGCATGTGCAAGGCCGATATGGATCAGTGCCAGTTTGGGAAAACGAGAACGACTACGATTCGCATAATCTGAGTGACGAGGAACGGGAGAAGCGAGAATATTGGGATGACAGGTTGGTGCTTGGCGGTGGGTGGCTGTACAAGCAAGACGTGAAGTTGGAGAATCTGGACAAGGAGCAGGATGTGGTTCGACGATACGTGGACCTCGTGGACGACGTATTATTTGGTGTCAAAACTGGAAAACGTGGTTGGGAGAGAGAACGTGAGAGGGCAGCTAAAAAGACAAGAGAGGGCCAAGGACAGAATCGGAGAGTCAGCGCAGGCGATGTGGACCCCTTCCGTTTCCCTGTTGAAACCCCGCGGTCAGGTCGACGTGTTATCTCTTCATCAGGGATCCTCGATTCGATGCGCAGTATGTCGTTTTCAGAAGAACCAGAGGAGATGGAGACGCTGTCTGAGGGAGAGTGTGTAGATGAAGATGATCTCCCACAGTGGGCTAACAATTCTTTGTTTGTGGACGACCCTATCGGTCAGTCAGCAGGCGTCACATCGTGATCGCTCTCTGACCTCACTTCTCTGACCTTGTAGGCCGCGCTTATGCCCTCTTAGTGGCCCTTCTGCCTGAAAGCCTACGTCCGTTGATGCCGTCTACTCCAGACAGATCCGCTCTACTTCGGGTCCTATCCTCAGGCCAGCTCCTCTGTGTCGTATACAACACTGGTGTACGTCGTTCTCGCAAACCATGGGGCTACATCACCGTCGACTCCATCCACGACGTAGTCTCACTTGAACAATCCGCCGAGGGTGAGGGCGGAGACGAGAAAGGCAAGACCGCGTGGACGTTCCGGAGAACAGACAACCTGCGATTATGGGCTGCGTGCGTATCTCCTTTGTATTCTGACCTGACACTTTACTCTGACGGTGGCCTGATAATATTTGTCCTAGTGCGCTCAAACTCCGGTACCTCCTCCCCTTGATCGTGCCTTCTGCTCCCGGCCGACCAGATCACATCCCCCGCACGGCCTCTCCCGCACGCACGCATCCACGCGCCGCATCCCCTGCCCCATCTGGTCCAGCTCCAGCACCATCGGCAGCCAGTGATACCCCAGTCAACTCGCCCGCCAAGCTCCGCTTTGCCACCTCTGAACCTCCGCTAACATTCGACCCCCGCCGCGTGGCGCGGAAGGAGGACGGGTGGGAGACGATGTTGGAGGCTGTTGTACTGAGATGGGTGACTGCGGTTGTACAGGAGACCAGAGGGGAGCGTTGATTGCGGTGAGTCTGGAGTTGGAGTGGATACCCCGTGTGGTGTGTTTTGCGGAATGTGAGATGGCTGATTTTGTTTCTTTGTTTGGGCCACTTGTGGGCTTCGTTCTTACTGTCATCTGGTCCGCGTTTCACCTCGGGTTCCCTATGCTGTTATTCTACTTTATATATCGTACACGCACACACACGATCAGATTACCCTATCCACCCTTTCGTTCACGTTTCCTCTCATCTGGTTCCCTTCCCCGTCATATTAGACCTTACCTTATATCACTGTGCATGATACCACATACACCTTCGCATTGGCGACTTTTCACTGGATCTGGAATTTTTTGAACCCAACTAGGAAATATATACAGTTAGCAGCAAGTTAGCAGTATGTGTTTTACTGAGGGCGGGAAAGAGTTGGACTGGTTGAAATCACTGACTGGATTGTTTTTCCCCTTTCTCGTCGTATCAAAATATCGATAGTACGCGCATCACAAAAGTTGCAGAAAGTTGACATTGCTCGATATGTGTGGTACCACGTGGTAACACATGACACATCAACGACACATCATATCTGTGATGTCACACACGACTACATGCTACATCTGAGTGAAACCTGTCTGTCGTCGTATTAGCAAGTAGATTACCGTAGATATTATAGACATCGTCCAGATAATATAAGACATATTGATGTCTGATAAAGGATCAAAACGGCAAGCGCCTGGCTGTCCAGCCTGTTTTTGTTGTTGTTGTCGTCCTCACACTTGTCCTCACCTCTACTTCCTTGGACTTCCTCCCCCTCGTCATCTGAACCAGTCTCACCTGCTTCGTTGTTCTCGTCAGGACACGTTCAAGGTAGAATGTGCTTTGACTCAGATCGTGACGAGTTCGTTTCCCACGATAAGCCTCGTGATCACTTCGAGT
>KN819326.1:1556838-1567424 GCA_000827475.1 Paxillus involutus ATCC 200175
TAAGGCGTTGCAATGTCCTCGGTCTCACCATCCTCGTCGCCTGGTCGTGTCTACACGTATGCCACTGCCTACGTATGCCGGTCCAATGTGTATCTGACAGGTAGGGACCTACATCATGCCACGTGCGATCTGGCTCAGCTGTTCAGCCATCTGTGGATAATTCCTGACGAACTGCAGTTGTGCTTTGCTAGCCTGGAGATATAATTCATTAGCAAAACACTCATCGCAAACAAGAACAGAGTCAGCTCCGACTTACCTCCAGATAGGTCAACGCCCCGATGAGCTCTCCCTCTCCTCTACCCATCTCAACTTGTTTCTCGAACCACGTAATCGCAACCTCGATCTCGCTCTGTTGCAGTGCGAGCTGTGCCAGGGTCGCGACTGCGGGCTCGCACGAAGGGTCGAGGACAAGGGCTTCGCGACAGAGAGCTTCTGCACCCGAGAGGTCTTGACGCCATTGGAAAAGTGCAAGAGCTTTGTTGACGAGGGGTAGAGGGTTCTGAGGGAAGCTAAAAATTCGTTCTCAGCATCGAGGAAACAGCGAAAAGCGTGATCAACTTACTTGGCTCTCTCAAGTTCGATGGCCCTGTCGAACTTCTCGACGGCATCTTGGAACCATTGTTGATCCAATAAAAGTTCTCCACTGCATCGCGAGCATTGCATTGTCAACTCCTAGGCACCCGCGTAACGAATTGGCAGAAAACTTGCTAGTAATTGCAGACTTCTCCCCGTGAAGGAAACGCCGTCATGGTCCGTCTGAAAGTCGCCACGCTATTCGCAATGTTACCCATCTTATACTGTGCAATGGCAAGCTGGATGTGCGAGAACACGAATGTCGAATCGAGCTCGCTCGACTTCATGTAGTTGGTTGCGGCAGAGGAGAAATTGTTCAGTAGAGTAGGGGGATGAGAGTTAGGATCGAACAGGAAGGCGAAACATGTTAAACAAACGTACCCTGCCCGCGGTGGTAGTAGACATCAGGATCGTCCTCGTTGATCTGGATAGCGTCTTCAAAGGACTTCAGTGCTTGAACGTTATCGCCCTCCTCCATGTGCACACTTGCAAGCTTGACTAGTGATTGCGTTAATGAAGGATTCAGGTAAGAGACTCGAGGAGGTCAGCTTTAGCTCCCGAGACATCGGCGGTTAGGAACCTGCAGACCAACGAGAAAACAAGCACGGGATCAGAAATTTGAGACACATCAATGAATGTTTGCTTGACCGACGTACTCGAACGTTCCCCTCAAGTTCAGTGCTTCGGCACGTCCCACATCCCACGATACACCCTTGTCAAGGGCGTCGTTGATGAGCGTAAGAGCATGTGCGTAGTCTGCTGCGTCGAGGGCTTCGAGCGCAAGAAAGAGAGTTTGGTCGCCTTGTGATGGGGTCTCGGGCAATGTAGGGTGTGGGCCTGATTTACATCCTCCTTGTCAGTCCACCAGTCGTATACAAGAGTCTGGGACTCACGTTTCCGGAAAGCAGCGAACTTGAAATAGGCCGAGATGAATGTTTGCGAGGGCAAACGAGGTTCTTGGGTCTGTTCATCAGTGGAATAGAGAACATTATGCTGAAGAAAGAGTTAGTGAGAGAAGGGAAAGTTACCCACAGTCAAAATTGTGTGCGCCCTTTCTGTCGCCAGCTTCTTCAGCACGCGCTCTACTGCCTGTGTAGCTGCCTTGTTTTGGAACTTTTCAAGGATCGTCGCGGCGGTGAAATCTGCATGTATTGGCAGTGAGCATGAGGTTCTCACTTATTTTGGAAACAAGAGGACGGGAGCATAGGTTTAAAGTGGATTTTGGAGGAAGGATGGGGGAGGGATAGATCGTTTGCAATCATGATGAAATTCGTTGTTGCAACCGGTGCTCGGCCTCGTTCCCTTACCACCCAGCTACTAGGTCACGGACGGGTGCCGGTTCCCATTTGATAGCCTTGCCCGGCAACCTTGGTCGGGTTGACTGCTTCGAGCACGTCCCCGCCGTGTGCAATTGTGACGGTTATCGCAGTTCGCTCAGAGGTAGCCATCAGTTAACCGAGCGGAAGGTGTTATTCAATGCTGCAGGAGTTGAGGTAAACTACACGTGATCAATTTCCATGAGACCTGTGCTAGATGGCCGTATCCAGCCGTCATGGCGAAGACAAAGAGGTGTAAGTGGTTCAGATACACCACTACCGTCACAACAAAAGGTTAGGACATTCCTTGTCTGTTCTTTTAATAAGGTCGTGCCGTGCCGTGCCAGCAATAGACATAGGTACTCCGCTCCACTGCGTAGGACGCCACGACCGTCCGTAGTCCTTCCACAATTCACAACTCCGACTGCCAGCATGGCTTCATCAGGGTAGGTCTCCGACATTTGTACGCTGATAAGTTCCCGACTGGTGCTGGCGCGGGTGTTCCATACAGGGCTAACCGAGAAGTTATGCACGACTTCCATCTCCTGTTGGCGTTCCCCAGCATCTTCCCCGGAGACACAACGTTCGCAACCACATCGAATGCTGATCTCGACATCCACCACGAGCAGGTCCACCTGCAGTCCATCATTTGTTATCGCGAGGGGTAAGATTTCTGTCAGGAGTGGTTGACCATCCTGTTCCCGCCGCGGATAGAGTCGCCTTGCTTTCGAGTGTCCAAGTGCGCCATAGGACGCTGGAGACCCAGGTAAAGCATCAGAGTACGGCGAAGGCGATCCAGCCCAAGCCAATATCCCGAACTCCCCAGATCTTTGCAAAATTGCTTCCATCAACCTATGGAATGCCCATCCCCCCTCCCCGTATGCAATCGGTATCGTCACATTAAAGATCCCGATGAGGGAGTATGCAGCATCCTCGATTTTCGTTGTTCGTCTCTGGGACGCCCATGTCATCTTTTCGTAAACCCTATCCCATCCTGGTGAGAAGGCTGCGATGTCGACAACTGGAATCCTAGTAACTCTTTCCAGAACGCGCAAGATGTCGGGATCTTCTTTATCGTTGGCATATCGGCCAGAGTACTGATCAGCGTACTGTGGCGGGGGACGAAGCGGTTTCCAGTCCTTTCCATAGAGCTTCATCCTCCATGGAGCAAGAAGCTCCTGCAAAGTCCACCCGCGGGTGAACCATTGCTCGTTCCGGAGGTCCTGCAATGACTGGGACTGAGCCAGGTGGGCGATGCACACATGTGCGTTGCGGTACCATCGAAACATCGACCGGATGGCCTCTTCCAACTCTGCGCTGCTGTCCTTGTTGATACAGCATGTGTCTGACCAGGCGAAGGCACACCTGTATTTTCCCGCCGTATCGCAGAACATGCGCAATTTGTAGAAGCCGGGACCGGATGGGAGCTGTCCCCGAGCATTGGAGGTGCTCAGTGCCGTTATTTCTTGAAACGATGGCTCTAGCTTGCCCCAGCGATGTGATAGAATGGCAAATTTCAGACGTTCTTCAATTAGGCGCCTGTAGATTAAGGAGGGACGACCGGTCCCTTCAATCAGTTCATCCGGGATTGCCATGATCGTAGGTAGTAATGTCTCTTTGATCATCTCTCGAGTGAGGAGCACATAATCGCTAACGCGAAGGAGGTGTGTGGGGAGCTCGTTGAAGACGTATTGATGAAAGGTGTCCAGAAGCTGTATTCTTCTGGGAGACTGTCGGCCCTGTGACCCCATGATGTCTGCAGTCTGCGACTGCCATGGTTGGGAAGAAGGTTGTAAATCCATGGGATGTCTGTAAGACTCAGCAACGGGTAAGGTAGCTTATGACCAGTCCTCAATCATGCGAGGTGAAGTTCTGCCACAGACTCGGACAGACTCGAGGTTACAGCAAGTACAGTATAGGACCGTCACGTTAGATGTGCAGGCATTACCTTGTAGTTACTTGTAGGGTTTGTAAATACGGCCAAACCCAACGTCCTCCCACGATCTTGTACGAAGAGTGTAAGGAAACGAAAACCTTACCCGGCCTTGTATTATAATGTAAAGTTTACAAAGCCTTCCGCAAGTTTTAAACCTGGTAGTGGTTCTCAAATATTGAATTTCAATGTGTGCAGAAAAGCCAATGAGTTATCAGTGAAATATGATCGATCGATCCTGGGTTCGGAGGCTAGCAGCTGAGGCTGGCACAGCCTGCAGGCAGGTGCGGCAACATTTACATAGTACCAGGCATGCATGAATGAGGTCAACTTCCCTTTCCTCGACGTGTGTCCCGATCCTTTGGACACCCAAAATTCGCTGTCAGCGGACCACTTCCATAATCTACTCGGCCACGGGCTTGTCAAAGCAGCTGCAGGCGGATAAGTATCTGATAGGTAAACTTTGAGCTCCATTGTTCAGAGCTCCATAAAGACTGGAATGCCTACCTGATCCAGTGGAAGACTGACCGCTTCTGTCAGAGGCGGCCATTCCGATCCGATCTATCCCAGCTCCGACTCCACCATCTCCCCCAACTAGACGATGTCGACTTCCGAGAAGGTGCCCCTGGTGACTCCGAATCTGCTCATTTCGGTCTGTCGCGCCCGCCCATTGGTGACGGCGGCGGTGACGGCGGTGACGGCAATTGAGTAAGGTGATCCTCACTTGCTGCAGATGTCCATCACAGCTGAAAAGCGTCCATTAACGGTGACCCTTCCTCCCGTGTTATATATCGTCCTCCCGTCCACCTGATTAAGAGCCTTCCATCTTGCTAAATTCTCGTCAGTCATTGGTCTTGGGTAGTTGATCTTGGGTTTGCCGCGTGCGTGGCGGACCTCTACTTCCTCGCCGTTGTTGTCCTTTGACAGCAAACTCGTGGGTACAAGTTCTTGGACTGCAAAGCGTAAATGAGTGGTAACCCCCAGACGGACTGACAAAGAATCGGAGAGGAAGGAGCGTGTTACGGAGGCCATGAACGTATTCAGTGCTGGGTGGGTGATTGCTGAGATGTTAGTCCGCCTTGTAGAACCGTTCCGGCGCGATATAGCATGTCCGTCTACCACTGGTGTCGAAGAAGAGAAATATGAGGGGTCATCGAGAGGGAGACGTGTTGGCATCAGCAAAACCTCGCTTGTCGTCGTCAGGGGGGCTTGGTGGGGTGATAATCGCTGTCAAGCATTGCTCCAGTTGGGGCAGGTCACCGTTGGATCCCCACGTTGGGGGGAGGGCCAGTTTTGAAGGGAGAGTGGTGGGGATGTGGCAGGGATGCAATGGGGAGTTGTTTGAGCTGGGCCCGTGTCGCCTAGCGTTGTTGTCGCCTCCAGGGCACCATGGCTGTGCGTGCGTTCTGCCACCACTGCATCGTGCATTGTATCTGAGTGCAAGTAAAGTAGATATAGTAAGAATAAAATAAAAATTTACTGTTATTCGTCGTATTGTGTTGTGGCTTTGTCGTTGTCGTCGCGTCGTCTTTTTTGTGTCATGGCGCTGTGGGGCTTTCCGAGTTGAGCCACTGTCTGGGGTTGGGGCAGCTGGTGGTGTTCTCGTTGTCGCGGTTGTCGTGGCTGTCGTGTTCAAGTCGGACATGTGTACTCAAACACATAAATAGAATATCAAAAAAGAAACTTACATCGTCGTCCTCGCCCTTGCCCTTGCCCCCATCTGGCCCTCGATCTCTCTCGATTTCGTCTTCGCCCTCCCGGCTTGTTCCCTCGACCCGACCCGCTCATCTCGACAACGGTGAGTTTGACGTGCCGGCTCGTACACTTATTCCTCTCCATCGATTAGCTCGTCTCTGTGCGTCCGTTCGACATCTTTGGCCTTGTCTTGGGGCCTGCCGGCGCTTCTCGTCACCTGTTTCGTCCGCAGGGGTTTTCGACCTGTTCTTGGGATCGTCATCATCCTTGGGTCCTCGCTGGCTCGAAGCCGCTTCAAGGGACTAAGCAAACTCTAAGTACAACAAGTAAGTCCTGATGTGGTTTGACCCTCCTTGCAGCACTGTGTCAGTCCGCTTGGAAATTGTTCCTGGTGTCTTCAGCTGACGAAACACATTCATCTAGGATCTTGTCCCGAGCCTCGTTGAGCAGGGCTCGTCGAGTCGTGAGAGCACCCTCATGTTAGATGGGTGAAGTGTCAGTGTGAAGATTCCATCAACCCGTGACTTACCCGGTCGAGTTGTTTCTGTTGCTGTTGGTATTTCTGTTTGAGTTCCGTTTGTCCGCGCTGTAGCTATATTCTGGAAGTGAATAATAATATCGTGCAATCAAACCAAATAGTACAATACCTGTGTAACCTGTTGCGACAGGTTAGCTATCTGTGTATCCAGTGACGCCAATGATGCCTGTTCTGTCATTGTTGACATGGTGTGTGTGCAGTAAGGTATGGGACGGCGGCGGGTGGCGATGGTTCAAGTTGTGGTAGAAGTTAGGGGTGCTGAAGCGAACGCTGTTGGGATGTGATTAGTCAGCCCTACGCTGATGCAAAAGACAAACTGGTCTCGCCAGCAGGCGAATTATACAAGTTACGCTCATAATACGATGTGTAGCATGCCTAAGATTATCGATACTATAGTAGTAGGTACGTCAACTCGCCGACTGATGACCGTCGCCGTTTTCTTTCTCCCCACTTGAAATTCCTGGACATCAGACACAGTATTTCAGAACCTCCGCTCTATTCTTCACTCGCTCAATGAGCTCATCTTCTAACAACGTGTTGATTACCTAGTCCTATGTTCAGCTAAACGAAATCAATATTGAACAGTACCGGACCTTTTTGATATCATCGATGTTGGGTTTGAATTGCTGAGAGACACTCGAAATCACGTCCTCAATCAATGTCTGCTCCCTCACAGTTTTGCGTACTTTCACGATACTATATTTGGAGGTTAGGTCCCAAGAATAAATAGTATGTTGAAGGTCATACCGTATGATAGATCCCCTGATGCTGTACAGGCGGCTCTTGGACAGAGCTGCAGGTCTGAATACTTCGGATGACCCGGACGTCACTTCTGCCTTGCTAGGTCGAGTGAGATCCACAACGGATTTCTTAGACCTGAAATCTACGTAGCTGAGGTGAGGGATGATCAAATATGACATACAGATTCACGCACCTAGGTTCAAGTCATATTGGTTATCACCAGCGTTGCTGGGTATGATGATCTGGGCGTCAACGAGAGGAGCGAGCGTTTGCATCAAAGTCTTCTGATCGATCCCCGTCGAGGTAGAAAGTTCTTCGCATGACCGCGCATCGTGTACATTATATTGCAGCAATACCGCCATTTGGTACGTGCTAGCCAGCAATGAGTACTTTCGTGTCAGATAATTCGTTGACAGTTCGTTCTTGGATCGATTCCAAAGCCAGGCCAATCCCCGGTCGCTATGTATGGATTTGTAAAACCTGGTAAAGAGGGTTTGTGTCGCCTCGATCTCGGGGGGGATGAGAAAACTGTTGGATTCCTTGGCTTCGTTTCGGAAAGGCCATGAATTTGTTCCAAGGACCAAGATATTGAGGTCGACAGCCTGAGTGCCCGACCCACGGTATTGTTGCACCTGGTCCCCGAACCGCCGAGTCAAGTCCTGGCTTTGGGTTGATTCTGGTGCAGCCCAAACATCAGTGTAAAGGACATTTATGATGCCACAAAGAACAGGTACCTCCAAGCATACGCTGAAGTTTCCCTGTATATTCGATACCGCAGGCCGCCTTCAGCTTGGATATCATATCATCCTCATGTTGATGGGACTTGAGTGTGAGTACAAAATCAACTTGCCGTTGGGCAAATTTCTGAGTATATAATTCCCTGAAAACATCTTTATCCTCGATGTACTTGAACAGGACCATCTGAGAGGGAGGCGGTCGTCATTTTAGGAAGGGTGAGAAGACGGAAGGAAGACGAACCACATCGCTAAAAGTAACCTCAATGTCATCATCATTTTCCCAATGGACAATCCTTCGCAGGATATCATCGACGTATGTGACGAGCAGTTCGGCCGATATCGCTGACGAGAATGTGGTCGCCCCATTACGGTTTACAAACTCGCCACAAGCCCTGTCTAGACTGGCAACGAACCCGACCTCCGTTCTGAAGCAAACATCGACGAGGCGAGAGTACTTTCGATGAATCGCCGAAAGGATATCGACATAGGCTTTCGCATCGGGGGTGGCTGCGAGCTGTGGGTCTGTGCCAACAAGGTTGGCCACACGGGCTAGCCCAACCTGCTTCACATGTTCTTCGAACTCTTGTCGCAGCGTCTCCAAGCCGTCTGGAATGTTCGATAGTATAGTGTACAATCGTTTGAGAAGTTCCTCGTCCACTTCGACGTCATGATCCAAGAGCTTTGTTGAGAGTGAGAGTTTGAAGTGCTGCAGAAAAGGGGCCCGAAGGATATCGAGAAGTTGGCTGTGTGTATCGTCATAGAAGTAACGCGCGATATGGAATTCTACCCGAAGGCATTCCTCTGCCTGTTGAACGAAATCATAGGGGGTAGAGATCATAAGAAAAGCTTGGGACTTCTGCTCGAAATACTTTCTTGTTGCCTCGAGGAAGGGTGTCTCCAGATATTCCTTGTACACATCCAGGGATGTTTTGTTGAGGTCGGATTCATCGATACCCATAACGATGAGCGACTCTACAAGCTTCTTAATGGATGCTAGGTCGACTGTGCCATCGCCGCTCCGTTGTCGATCAACAAGCCGGAGGGCAGCCTCGGATATCTTCCCGTGGAATTGCTGGAACACGTGGGTTTTCCACGTCATGATTGCGAGCTATTCACGTAAGGGTGGACAGTTTATCAGTTCCCGTTTATGGTGCCAATGGAAGGAAGGCGTTACAGACTGTGTACACTGGGTAGAAGCCTCGATTTCCTAGGTAACGTTCACTTCTTATAAAATTATTGTTGAAAAAGCCCCATTGACGATGCAGGTAATGTGCTCCAGTGGAATATCTGTTCCACTCCCTCGCATAGTCACGTAGAAGAGCATCGTCTTGAATGATTCCCGAAAATCTCTGTTCTCGCACAACGTTGATTTCAACCCATTTCAACCCATGGATCCCATTAATCATACCTCTTGAAGATTCCTCAGATCCGTCGTGAAGTACTTGGTCAGGCATTGGTACAGAAGTTCACAGTCTCCTGCTAAGGGAGTCATGCCTCGGGAGATGGATAACGTGTTCATCTACTTACGTCTACGATTGATCGAAGTTGTTGCGTTGTAGATCGTGGTGTAGTGGGATATGTATGATGACGTGCCAAGTACACCTTTTGCGGCACCTAAGCTCATAATTTGATGTATGTCTCCCTCCAGAAGACGCCAGTGAATGTGGAGATCATCGTCTTCAGATGGGACTATCGTGACTGGCGGTGGGGGACTTGTGCCAATCATCATACTTTCCGTCCCCTGAGACTCAGCCTCAGGACGAGTGGTAGCAATAGCTGGCATGCCGGCGGGGGGGAAATATGTAGTTGAAACCAAGGACCCCATCGACGATTGCGGGTCCGTCCGTCTACGATGCCGCAACAAGGTGCAATGGATGGGAGAAAGTCAAGGTGGATGTGATTCAGGACGTGAGCGCTTCACTGGAAGTTGCGTCAGCCCATTGCGGCGAGGCTGCGCGGGCATGCCACATAGTACCTGGTCTCCCGGGCCCTAGACCTGAGACCGTAATAGAGTCGAAAGAAGATAGTCGTTCTTTCTCCACTAGGCAGGCCACCGTCTATGCCGCATCGAGTTCACAATACTCAAGCACCAATCAGAAAAGCGATGATGACGCCTAGATCACAGGGATCCTTTAAGTTGTTACAGGACTTGGTGAGCAGAGGGTGTGTCATGGTATTGACCAGAAACGCGCGACATGAACAGACATGTATAACAAAAAATAACCAACGACTGTGAGCAGAGATAGGGACGAGGATCAGAGACAAGAAAACATGCATGGACGTATCTAACAAAGAAAACATAAAAAAAGTCACAGCAGGGGGAAAAATCAACCGCGTGTAGTTATTAAAGCTGTGATAAGGCGTTGCAATGTCCTCGGTCTCACCATCCTCGTCGCCTGGTCGCGTCTACACGTCTGTCACTGCCTACGTCTGCCGGTCCAACGCGTGTCGGGCAGGTAGGGAACTACATCATACCGCGTGCGATCTGGCTCAGCTGTTCAGCCATCTGTGGATAATTCCTGACGAACTGCAGCTGTGCTTTGCTAGCCTGGAGATATAATTCATTAGCAAAACACTCATCGCAAACAAGAACAGAGTCAGCTCCGACTTACCTCCAGATAGGTCAACGCCCCGATGAGCTCTCCCTCTCCTCTACCCATCTCAACTTGTTTCTCGAACCACGTAATCGCAACCTCGATCTCGCTCTGTTGCAGTGCGAGCTGTGCCAGGGTCGCGACTGCGGGCTCGCACGAAGGGTCGAGGACAAGGGCTTCGCGACAGAGAGCTTCTGCACCCGAGAGGTCTTGACGCCATTGGAAAAGTGCAAGAGCTTTGTTGACGAGGGGTAGAGGGTTCTGAGGGAAGCTAAAAATTCGTTCTCAGCATCGAGGAAACAGCGAAAAGCGTGATCAACTTACTTGGCTCTCTCAAGTTCGATGGCCCTGTCGAACTTCTCGACGGCATCTTGGAACCATTGTTGATCCAATAAAAGTTCTCCACTGCATCGCGAGCATTGCATTGTCAACTCCTAGGCACCCGCGTAACGAATTGGC
>KN819326.1:1567533-1592908 GCA_000827475.1 Paxillus involutus ATCC 200175
TCCAACGCGTGTCGGGCAGGTAGGGAACTACATCATACCGCGTGCGATCTGGCTCAGCTGTTCAGCCATCTGTGGATAATTCCTGACGAACTGCAGCTGTGCTTTGCTAGCCTGGAGATATAATTCATTAGCAAAACACTCATCGCAAACAAGAACAGAGTCAGCTCCGACTTACCTCCAGATAGGTCAACGCCCCGATGAGCTCTCCCTCTCCTCTACCCATCTCAACTTGTTTCTCGAACCACGTAATCGCAACCTCGATCTCGCTCTGTTGCAGTGCGAGCTGTGCCAGGGTCGCGACTGCGGGCTCGCACGAAGGGTCGAGGACAAGGGCTTCGCGACAGAGAGCTTCTGCACCCGAGAGGTCTTGACGCCATTGGAAAAGTGCAAGAGCTTTGTTGACGAGGGGTAGAGGGTTCTGAGGGAAGCTAAAAATTCGTTCTCAGCATCGAGGAAACAGCGAAAAGCGTGATCAACTTACTTGGCTCTCTCAAGTTCGATGGCCCTGTCGAACTTCTCGACGGCATCTTGGAACCGTTGTTGATCCAATAAAAGTTCTCCACTGCATCGCGAGCATTGCATTGTCAACTCCTAGGCACCCGCGTAACGAATTGGCTGAAAACTTACTAGTAATTGCAGACCTCTCCCCGTGAAGGAAACGCTGTCATGGTCCGTCTGAAAGTGGCCATGCTATTCGCAATGTTACCCATCTTGTACTGTGCAACGGCAAGCTGGATGTGCGAAAACACGAATGTCGAATCGAGTTCGCTCGACTTCGTGTAGTTGGTTGCGGCAGAGGAGAAGTTGTTCGTAATGAAGTAGACTAAGGGGATGAGGGTCAGGATCGAACAGGAAGGCGAAACATGTCAAACAAACGTACCCTGCCCGCGGTGGTAGTAGACATCAGGATCGTCCTCGTTGATCTGGATAGCGTCTTCAAAGGACTTCAGTGCTTGATCGTTATCGCCCTCCTCCATGTGCACACTCGCGAGCTTGACTAGTGATTGCGTCAATGAAGGGTTCAGGATAAGAGACTCGAGGAGGTCAGCTTTAGCTCCCGAGACATCGGCGGTTAGGAACCTGCAGAGCAACGAGAAAACAAGCACGGGATCAGAAATTTGAGATACATCAAATGTTTGCTTGACCGACGTACTTGAACGTTCCCCTCAAGTTCAGTGCCTCGGCGCGTCCTACATCCCACGATACACCCTGGTCAAGGGCGTCGTTGACTAGCGTGAGAGCATGCGCGTAGTCTGCTGCTTCGAGGGCTTCGAGGGCAAGCAAGAGAGTTTGGTCGCCTTGTGACGGGGTCTCAGGCAACGTAGGGTGTGGGCCTGATTTATATCCTCCTTGTCAGTTCACCAGTCGTATACGAGAGCGTGGAACTCACGTTTCCGGAAAGCAGCGAAATAGGCCGAGATAAATGTTTGCGAGGGCAAACGAGGTTCTCGGGTCTGTTCATACAATGTAATAGAGAACATTATGCTGAGGAAAGAGTTAGTGCGAAAAGGGAAAGTTACCCACAGTCAAAATTGTATGCGCCCTTTCTGTCGCCAGCTTCTTCAATACGCGCTCTACTGCCTGTGCAGCTGCCTCGTTTTGGAACTTTTCAAGGATCGTCGCGGCGGTGAAATCTGCATGTGTTGGCACAGTGAGTATGAGGTGCTCACTTATTTGGGAAACGAGAGGACGGGAGCATAGGTTTAAAGTAGATTTTGGAAGGAGGGGGAAGGATAGATCGTTTGCAATGAAATATTGTGACCAAGAGAGTGGAGGCCAAGGTACAGCAAAGGACTTAAGAACACACCTCTCAAAGATTCCTCATACCGGGCCAACGATTCGAGCGCATTAGCACGTCTGTTGAGAGCCTTGACGTAATTTGCATCCTGGCGAAGCGCATCGTCACAATCTGCAACAACTCTCTCAAACTGCGGCGGTGACATGTTCATGAAGCCTTCAAGCGACCACGGTCCACATTGACGCAGGGGAAAATAAATAATTTAGTGGTGGGAACAAGTAGATCAGTAAATTGGCGCCAAATGTCGGGAGAAAACCAAACTACAAGGGACAGACACTCACAGGCTGCTCGATTGCTGAAGAACACGGGTTCAGGCCGAGGAGATACTTCGATGGCCTGCGTATAAAAGTCGGCTGCCTGTTCGAACTTACGCGTCTGGTACAGGTTGTTACCACGAGTCTTGAGGGTCCCAGCAACTTTTATGCGCTCCTACGTAGAGAAAAGAGTGAGCTGTATGCCCAAATGACCTTGAGCAGCATGGGAAAGAGACCAACATCAATGGGCATAGCAGCTATCTGCTCGATGGACAGTCGGACATGTTCTGTTCGCACACCAGTAGGGTTAGAAAAACCTAACATTACATTTCAAGAATCCATCACGCACCGTCGATTTCATCCACCTTGGGCTTGATCTCTTCCAGGATGGGTCCATCAGAGTCACGAACGGTCTTTTTCTTCTTGGAGGCACCCGACTTTTCCTTTTTCTTTTCCTTGAATCTGCTCTTGTCAGATCCAGGTTTTGACGACGAAGAAGAGGAGGCGTAGTAGACCGCGCCGGCAGCAATGACAGCTGCTGCAGTACCGACAAGAATTGCACGCTTGTTTTCCGACACAAATTCCTGGAGGCGGTCCAAGTACGAAGCGTCTGTGGGGAGAACTTGAGTAGGGGCCATTGGAAGAATATATTCCGAGTTATTGTTGAAGACGAGCTAACAGAAGGGAAGGGACAGCAGCTGGCGCAGTTCGCGGAAAGTCGGCACACAAGCCAAAAAAACGTTGAGAACGGCAAGCCAAAATTTCTGTAAAGTCAAGGCGTACGTGGGAATATTACGTCACGGCGGTCGTGTCACCTCGGCGAGCAAACTTGTGCGCCTTTAATCTTGCTGACTTTTACACCAGCCTGCATGTTAGGTCGATGACAACGGATGGGTGCATACTTCCTGGAGCATAACTTGCTAATCTGGCGCTCTAAGATGATTATCTAGTCACATGAACATGTCGCGCCGGCTGAGTAACTTTCACCCTTAATGCCTATCCAAACCATCGAAGCACTATCGGCTACCAGCAAGCAAACCAAATCGGTGATTGCATCGTGCGGTGTGTTCACATTGTAACGGTCTGTGTTCCTCGTCCGTGATTCATGCCAATTACCTGTGATATGTTCACCAAGGACTCATCACTGACAGGCTCCAGGTTGACCGTCGGTCGCCAGAATAACCCCGAATATGCCAGGCACATGGGCTCCGATCGACAACCTTATGACCGGAAAAGTCGAAGGCTGAAGCGTACACATGTCCCTCCGGCAGACTGCCTTGTCCGCGCTCCGTTTTATGCAAACCCCGCGATGATCTCGAGTCAGCTTGACGGCAAGGACTCAGGCAAGGCGAGATTAAACAGTGATTACGGGTCGACGCGAAGAGGTCTACCCTCAATATCATGATCATTCCCGATTGGGTGCATATACAATAGATTGTAAGAAATACTCGTTAGAACATATCTGTAAGAAAAACGAGCGTGCAAGCGCTCGGGTATGCGTTATCATCAGACGTGAAAGACCCGTCCCATTCAAAGGGGTCTCCTCTCACCCTCTATCACCAACCAACCAACCACAAGAATCATCAATCAACATCCACATCCACCATATTCTTCTTCGCCCGTTCCCGTCCCTGCCGCAGCGCCCAAATCAATAGTCCCCGGCATCCCATCTCCTCCACCACCCGTACTCCCACTTCCCCGCCCACTGCTGGTACCCACTGACTCGGGGGTGACCGGTGCCCACAACTCGGGGGTGTCTAAAATCCTCTTGACGAGATCCTCGAACACCTCGCACACGCCGACTGCTGTTTTCGCGGATGCTTCGAGGAAGAGGGCGCCCTGACGTGCTGCGAAGGCGGCTGCTTCGGGAGTTGCCACTTGGCGGGAGTGTTCCTGTGGCGGTCGCCGAGATTGTTAGAATTTAGAGATCAGAGATCAGAGCTTAGGCACGAGATTGGTCTGGGGAGTGTCGACTGGGTCACTCGAGACATGAAAAAAGGAATGGTGACTTGTTCCGAGAAAGAAACAGAGAGGAGGGATGGAGGATAATGATAAAGTATTATGACGACGACATACCTTATCTAGTTTGTTACCGACGATGATCTTGGGCACCGTCGTTGAGACGTAGGTATCGATTTCTGTGAACCATTTGGGGAGGGCATCAAAGGTTTCTCGGTTGGCGACGTCATATACTGTTGTGCAAGTCATTCGTGCAGTGGTTCGTCATCGAGTGCGTGACCGATGGAAGACGGAAGTGAGACAAGAGTATAAGATGATCCAGGATCGCAAGGGAAAGGGATGATCCAGAAGAACCGTGGCAAGAGAGGACCGGGTGAGCCAACGAAAGCAGATATGGAGCGCGAAATACAGAAGAAATGAGCCTCGGAGATCAAACGAAGAGACGTTTTGGGCAGTGCTTTACTGACCCAGAATGATCCCTTGGGCACCACGGTAATATGCCGAGGTGATGGTTCGGAAACGTTCTTGTCCTGCTGTGTCCTAGGGGTGACTGTGTTAGGTTTCGTTGCTTCACAAGGTGAAGGGAGCGTGGGTCGGGGATGGAGATGGAAGATGATGAACAACGCATGAAGACGACTAACCCATATACTGAGCTTCACTCTCCGCCCGTTTACTTCCATCTTGTGGACCTGTTATGACATGCATCATCAATATCTATCTTACTGCATCCCGGATCTTCGGGAGGGTTCGAGGTAATAAGGGAGACACCGGGAAACAGGTGGTAGCAGTAGCGTCAGGATGCTAAACTCCACTGGCCACTCTCGTTATGTCAGAGTCCAGGTTGCTTTGCCTCCCATCCCGCAGCTTCCATTCAGACAAACTCGCCTGCCAGCACGGCGTGCGGGCGTCTTCAATACGGAGCACAGCGACTCTCCCAGATCCGCCCGTCTCAAAGTCTGCACCCAAACCCACCCAATACCAGCACCATAAGCACCACACCATAAATGTCCAACCCTCCGACATAGGTCAACCAAGCAACGTCCGAACTCACCCTGAAATCAACCCCAATAGTGGCAGTAGCCTCGTCCTCCGGTATCCACGCCTCATCAGAGAACCTCAATAAAAGACTGCTTTTGCCTACGGAGGCGTTGCCTATGAGGAGGAGCTTGACGTTGACGGGGGTGGATGAGGAGGTGTAGGAGGAGGATCCAGATGACGGTGCCATTTTGAGGGGTGGCATCTCTGATCTTGAAAGCGAGTATTGGTTCGTCGGATGTTCGTTCGTTGACCAGAGAAGAACTTCAGGCGGAAGGAAGGGAAATATAGCCTGTTCTCTCAGTGTGGGGGGTTGGAGAACTGCCTCGCTTACTCCGTGCGCCAAATATCGCAATCGGGTAATTGCCCCTATTGATCATGGCAGGAGCTTATCTTCAAATGGCATGATTGAACATGCGAACGACAACAAGTTGGGGAGTACAATAAATATACAGGCTATCAAGCTAGTCTATCGAATTGCCTACTACAGACCTATGCGGCTGCAAGGTGTCCAATGGGGCCAAGAAAATCGGTATCCATCCTGGCGTGCTAAAGGAAACCGCGAGGTGCAGGGAGATTTGCTTGGTTGGTTTGCCATCTCAAGGTTCACACCGTGACCCCTTTATGCGTGGCGGGCTTTTTTTTCTACTGATAGATGAAGTTATACCGGGAGAGCAGGTGTGGGATGGCGGAGAGCTGGGGACCGTATCTGAAATGGGCGAGTTATTTAATCCAGCACATAATACATGTACGGTATACTGTATTAGTACATACCGAGCGGCATTATCGTAGAGCTCGAAGAGAGGAATTGCGAGAAGTTTCATGTTTTTTGGGACAGCCAGGACCTCTGTGAGTTGGTTGAGTGACGACTCGAAGAGATTGTTACGAAGAAGGGGGATACGCACTGCGTTCGGGCATCTGCACCAGGAAGAGCTTCTTGCACTCCTTTGGCTTGGTTATATGCGCGGGAACAAATGGATACTGAAAGATATTCCAGGCACAATGGTCTAGCAAACTTGGAACAATATCGACGCACCATGAACGTCTCGAAATTTGGTCTCCACCACTGAGCGAGACAATCACCAATTTCCCACTCGTTGTCGACACCGTGGGACGCGTTGAATTGTTTGGACTCTGAAGGGGGAGCGAGACGCTCATCTAATCTGCGCTTGAGGCCGTCGACGTCGTCTTCACCTGGTTTGAGGTAGTCGCCTGGGCTGACAATGTGGGAGGGCAATCGCATGGTTTTTCTTATGCGAGAAGGACGCGAGGTGTATACTTACAGCTTGAAGAACGCGTTTGCGATCTGAAGCATGAGAATGTGGGGGTGGCCATGATCATGTACGACTAGGATACCCTCGACGGTTCGACGCATGCCAAAGTCCTCATAGTTATTTTGGAGACGTTGAAGACGGGCGGAGACAGAGGGGTCTTCTTCGGGCTGGGCTTCTTTCGTGCTATGGTTACGATGGTGCAAGGGTTCGCGTCAGTCAGCGTCAGTCAGGTGGGATATGGCGTGGTTGGATAGAAGGAAGGAAGAATTACCTGAAGGTGAAGTTTGAGAGTGGATAGCTGGCGGCGTTGTTAGTCTTGAGGATAGTGAGTAGCGGGAGAGACGCACAGTAATATTGTGTTTGACATTGTGGTTGAGCTTGAGTCTAGTGCTACCGATGACACGCCCAATAGGATGTGACATTGTGTGACGTTGTGTGACCCCGTGACTTGGGCGATACCGCTAAAGAGATAACGCTTCTGCCTGACGCCTTACTGAATTGTCAGTGTTGACATCTTTGCATCGACACCTTACTGAGTGAAGATTGCTACACGACGTCCATGGTATAAAAACTCGATATGAATCAAGAAAATATGCAGGTCCCTCGACCACACAGACAGACCAGCGGTCCCTTTCAACTCAATACTCTTCGCGTTGCTCTTATGTCACTAGTCTCGAGCAGGAATGCGTCTCCTGTCCCAGACAATGACGACGAAGGCGACGCACACGACCGCCGCGGTGATTTTACACACTTGCCAATGGCCATCTCACCGTCTCAGGATGAGTCTGTCCTGCACAGAGCCGGGTATGTCCTATTTCGTCCTATGCCTAGGTCTCAGCTCACCTCCTATCATCACTCCCGCTAAATATCTCCGCCATTAAATGTCCACGTCAGTCTGCTACAACCTAGGAGTTATGTCTCGTCGGGTTCTTCACATCCCTCTATACATCTGCATTCTCAGGGTGACATACGCGCAAGTACTGTACAACTTTCGAATATGCCTTTAGCCACTTCGCCTTCTCCACTCCTACAGCTACTTAGCCACCCCCCCGAAACTTCTTACTCGCATTCGCCCCATCGTTCCCCTGCTCCTGCCACTCAAGTTCCACCCGAACCTTCTTCCGAACGTGCGCTCCACAGTGACCGTAACTGCAACTCGGTAACCATAACACAAGCCAACGATGACAGTACCACGTTTGTGGCTTCCCCATCCCCATTCCAATCTCGTGACTCTTTCATCTTCCCAAGCAATACAAACGAAATCCAAGGTGACACTCATGAAGTAACCCCCCTAACCAATCAAATGGGACCTCCATCCCCTTTTAAACATACATCTCACACATTACCATCAGCGTCGTTTGCACCCTCATCTTTTTTCACCAAAGGCAGCCCCCGTTCTTCCATGGTTTCCGACGCAGAAACAGATGTTGACGAGGACCTGTCGTTGTCTGCCTACACCTCTGACTCTGCACCCGCTGCCAGCACCAATGCAGCACCAGGTGCAGTAGGGGCGACCACCCCCCGCGGAAGACACGCCCCGCCTGTTGCACCCTCCGCTCTCTCTGTGCTCATCGCACGTCAAGGGGGTAAGGAGAGTAATCCGGGTACCAGCAGCGCGCGGGGTGGGGCGGGAAGTGAGAAACGTGTATCTAGTGGAAACGGACCCGACCAGTGGCGGGAGTCTGAAAATCCTACTTCCCCTACCTCGTTAACCCCGACCAACGTACGTGCTGATGGAGGTTATTTCTCGCTTTTGGTTGCCAATACGCTGCCCCATCTCTCGGGATCCGGACCTTCACCTCCGATAGCTTCGGACACTGGAACTGAAACAGAGGTTGGATCAAAAGCACACCGATTACCGACATCAGAAGATTTCTTGGACGAAACAACGCCTCTATTATCGGCGCATCACGGTAACGCCAACGGCAACAGCATCCCCCAAGTGATTCTCCCACAGAACGGACATGTCACAGGGCCAGAAGATCGACACCCAAAGGACCTCATTCCCCACGGTCCCTTCTCGTTCCTGACCAAGCCAGCCGAGTCATTGCATCGCGTTCTAGACCCGAACTTTGGAAGGAAGGCGGTCCGAGCGGTTCCTGCTGTCGTGTTGGGCACGTTGTTGAATGTTCTGGATGGGATCTCTTGTACGTGTTTCTCCTTCTCTTCTGTTCCTTATTCTTGCCTCGGCTCTCCGTTTCCTGCTGTGCACACATCGGGTTTCGCGTGAATTGAACGGGTATAGATCGGGGAATGAATGAGGAGACGTATGAAATCAAATGAATGGAATAGCCCGCTGACTGGTACGTGGATTGATTGATTAGATGGCATGATCATATTTCCCGTAACGGGCGTCTTTGCAAAATTGGGAGGTGCAGGTGTGTCGATGTTTTTTGTCTCGTAAGTGATGATTCCGTTTCAATGCTATGTCCTGGTCGCCCCACAGCGAAACATGCGGGCTTCTGCTAACTTACGGTTTATCATGCAGTACGGTCGTCGCACAGCTTGTGTATACGTTTGGAGGAAGCAGTTTCGCGGGTGCGAACGGGAGTATGATGATCGAGGTCGTGGTACGTTTCCTATTTTGTCCACTTCTCCCCGTGGCGTTTAATTAAGTTACGTTTACTCTTTTAAATCTCCTTACGGTCCGCTACCCGATTTACATCCACCATCAACATCGATGACGTTTTATCAAACGCCCTACATACCCATTCGGACTCTCGCGCAATCGCACTACAACCTGACGCCACATATACCCACGACATCTTGCAGCCCTTCTTTCACATTCTCGCATCAAGCATCGCACGTGACATCATCGGCGAGGACTGGAGTGCGAGTGGAGATCATGAACTGTCCAAGGAGGTGATAGCGACGACACTTGTGGCGTTTGCATTGTCCAGTTTGATTACCGGTAAGTCATTGTCATTTGGCAGTTTTGCTCTTTTCTTTTGGTTTGGAGAGGGGCTATACTTTCTTGCAGCTGAGGAGAGAAGTGCGTCTTGATCGGTGAAGGTGATGGGGCGAGACTGCACTTTTTTGACTACAATTCTCGGGTTTCAAATGGGTGGTCTCGTTAGAAAATCTGATCTCTTGTCCTCTGGAACAGGGCTCACTTTCTTCCTACTTGGGTACCTTCGTATGGGTGTCCTCATTGGGTTTTTCCCGAGACATATTCTCGTCGGGTAAGCACCGCGTTCTTCCTGTGCCAACAATACCCTGCCGCGTGACATGGCAGCCATTCGAATGACTACTGAATCTGTGATTTGTATTGCAGTTGTATAGGTGGCGTTGGGATATTCCTGATTCTTACAGGGTGAGTTTCGTCATTTGCGGTCAATTGAATTGTCTCGAGTTTCATAATCACCCTTGTTCCTTAAACGTTCCTTTGATTGCACCTCGCTATTTCCCGATTTCCATACCCTGTTACATTGATCCCCGTTACCCCATATTCTCATCTCCGCCGTGCGCCCCCCAGCCTCACAGTCAGCACGCGTCTACCCTCCGATGCTCTCGATCCACCCACTTTCGAGATCATCCGGTACTTCGCCCTCGATCCACATGCACTCGCTCAATGGATCCCACCACTTGCGCTCGCGGTACTGCTGAGGGTCATCACAGCAAGATGCAAGCATCAATTATTGTTCCCCATCTGTCAGTCGTCACTACGCCCATCATTCCGTTCGCTCCCGCTGACGCATGGTAATTGACTTTTGATCCCTTGTCACGCGATTGGGCGCTGGCATGACAGATTTCTTGATCATACCAATCGTCTTCTACATCATCGTTGGAGCTGCCCAACTCGATCTTGACGTGCTCCGGAAGGGTGGTTGGCTCTTCGAGGCTGCGCAGAATACAGGTGGGGTTGATAAGTGGTATGCGTTTTATACGTACTATGGTGAGTTTGGGGATTTGGAGTGTTAGTGTGGGTTGCATCGCTGATCGCTGACCCACGTCTTGTTTGGCATGCTATTAATAATTTCAAGATTGGAACGCGATTAGGTGGACTCCTATATGGGCAACGCTGCCAACGCAGTTCGCGTTGTGCGTCCCGAACGTCACATTCATAGGGCACGTCCCGCTGACGACGACAATGACAGGTTGTTCTTCAATATCTTGCATCCTCCTCTGAATGTTCCCGCCTTGGGTGAGTTCCCGGGATGGGATTTGCTATTTAATGCTAACACTCACTGTTCTTCCATGTCTTGTTTGAATGTGACCATATAGCTGTGTCATTGGACGAAGACATTGACACCAATAAGGAGCTTGTTGGTCATGGATATTCGAATCTTGCGGCTGGACTTCTTGGCACCGTGTACGTTCCTCGTGTTACATCCGAATTGGCTCGAATGCTGACATGCGCGCGCACAGTCCTAATTACTTGGTTTATGTCAATACACTCTTGTAAGGCATTTGCTTCATCTCCGGTTTCCTTCGCACTGAGATACCTATTCTTGAATGCAGGTTCTACCGCGTCGGAGGAGGTACTCGAGTCGCTGCGTTCATGCTGGCGGTAGCTACGTTCTTACTCTTGATCATCGGTACTGCGCCGATCGCATACATACGTATGTTGTCTTTTGTCCTCCTTTCCTCGATTGTGTGGTATCTGATGATGTTGACGGGACATTTTAGCTGTCGTGGTCGTGAGCGCGCTTATACTTGTCCTTGGTATTGACCTGGTGAAGGAAGCATTGTGGGATACGAGGCATCGTGTTAGCAGGTAAGCTCCTAGTGGATGGTGTCACTTCCTGGGGTCTGGGGTGTTCCGAGTCGCTAAACGGATGGCTTGGTGATGATTCTTCAGGATGGAGTACATTACGATCATCAGTATCATGGTCACCATGACCGTCTGGGACTTTGTCATCGGCGTCTTGTTTGGGATCGTCGTCAGTTGTGAGTTCCGACCACTTTGTCACATCACACACGACGAATGAACGACGGTCGCGTTATTCCCAGGTTTCTTCTTCGTCATTCAAAACTCGCAAAGAAGAAGCATCAGTGCATGCTACACAGGGGACGCTGCAATATCTACAGTCAGAAGGCCAGCAGCACACAGGGCTTACATCCGCGAAGTATCCAAACAAACTCGAATCATCCGACTGCAAGGGTTCCTCTTCTTTGGGACCATAGCGCACGTCGAAGACACCCTCCGATCACTCGTTAACGATCCCGCGTATCGGACACACCCCGTCCGTTTCGTCGTCGTGGATTTCTCGCTCGTCGCTGGAGTTGATTTGTCGGCTGCTGAAGCATTCGTGAGGGTTCAGAGGTTGTTGGCTGCCAAGGGTGTTGTGTTGGTGTTTTGTGGTGTTTCGAGAGAGGGCGTTGGGAAAGCGTTGGGGAGTGTGGGGATTTTGGAGGAGCCCCTTGTGGAATTGTTTGAGACGTTGAACGAGGCAATGGAGTGTAAGTCGTGGATTCCTTTCATGTGATCTTGGACAGGGGCACGATGTTGACACGTTATGTAGGGACGGAGAATGCGTATCTCCACGCGTGGTTCAGAGCGCAGAAGAAGGAGACTGTACCTGTTGGTAAGTCTTCCCGGTTTAGCCTAGCCTACCTCTATCAGTGACTGAGGTGATCTCTACCCTAGCGCTCCCGGGTCGCCAACATCTCGGTGTTGACTTCCACCAGTCCCTAGCCAGCTCACCGAGGCAACTCCACCTAAAGCGTGCAGGAGAACGGACGATAGCCAGCGGTAAGTGACATCCACACTCCACATCGAGCCACCTACTCACTCGTACCCGCTCGCGTTCAGCATTAGAGTACCTCTCCACAGAAGTCTCCACAGAGCCCCTCAAAACCCTCTTCAAAGCCTTTGGCTCATACGACACGCTCGACAAGATCGACTTCTCAACCCTCGCTCCCTACTTCGAACAGGCGTCTTTCCCCGAAGGTCACGTTCTCTGGGAAATAGACGACCACCCAGACGGACTGTACATCATCCAAGCCGGGGTCCTCCGCGCGTCGTACAAATTCGCCGAACATACACCCGTCATCGAGGAGAGTATGGTATCGGGGACATTGGCAGGGGAAATGTCGGCGTTGTCGGATCTCCCGAGGAACGCGAGGGTCGTGGTGGAGAGGGATGCTGTGTTGTGGAAGCTCTCGGGGGAGAGGATGAAAAAGCTTGAAGATGAGCACCCGCACTTGGCGCAGAGGTTCGTGCGGTTGGTGCTGAAAGGTAAGTTGCTCACGTGGCAGGGTTCGTGCTTGCTGACGCTCGTACGTTGGGAACAGCTGCAAAAGTAGACACTGATACGCTTCTGGCAGCGCTTGCCACGAGATGAGGCCTAGGTGTTAATATTCCATGCAATATACTTGCAATATACACGACTATCTATAGCAGATCACGCCCATGTACATAGCACATCAAAAAGTCATCTGCAGTAGGACATGAATCAAATCAATGCAACATCTTTCTCGTGTCATCGGTGCTCCAGATCAGCACTGCGGGACGTCCTGTTTACTCAATTCATGAAATACTTCGTGAAAGCGTTTAGACCACCACCCGCGTTCCTCCCTTTCTTCTTGTTCAGAATCCACCACGCGGCCATGCTGCGACTCTTCAATTTGCATGGAGGGGCTCTTGGGGAACGGTAGACCCGATGCAAGGATCGACAGGATGGGCTTCTGCAGCTCGAGTTCCGAAGTAGTCCCGTGGACGAGAAACCCTTTCGTGCTCAAGGACGAAAGCGACTTGAGAGTATATTGACAGCATTGCCGGAACGGCGGAAGCCATTCCCCGAGCTCAGTTCGCCCACCGACCGACGTGTGCTGTGAGAGGGCGACGGTGACGACGGGCCCGCTCGAATATACACGGCCCTCTTCCAGTTCTTGATACGTGAGGGGAACAAGGTCGAGTGTGATGCAAGAACGGCGATCTGATCCATTCCGTTGTTGTGATCAGCGGCGTAAGCAATCTACATAGACGCGATCCCTTACCGATTTCGTCAAGCACAGATACTATCCTCGACAGACCGAACCCTTCCACTGGCTTCAGGCTACGTTCTTCGGTGTCCTCTCCTACATGGTGGTCCACGTCCAAGGGAGATGTCAATAGGACGAGGTCGGTGAAGACAAAGACTTCTACGTCCAGCGGCTCAGATTCCACACGGACGATTGGTGTACCCATAACATTCGCAGGCTGGCCCACACGGACGTCAAAACTCGAAGGCGCAGTGCTAAACGACGCCACAGTAGACGCTGTCGACTTTACAGAGTTCGAGCGGCCACGCCAGTCTTTGACCGCTTGAGATAGCTTATCAGCCCGCCGATGCCGTTGACTCGGAGGCACGCCGGAGCGCGGCGAGTGCTGACCGTAGTTGGACGCTGAGACTTGCTTGTCGCTGTTCACTTCGACACATGCCAACGATCCACGCATGAGAAGGCGTCGTTCTCGTTTGGCCAGGTGCACTGATGGAACGCCCCGAACTCTAGCGCAAGCTACTTTCACGAGCTCGTATGCATCCTCGCGGTCCTTGACCTCACTGAGTACACGGATCGTCAACTTGGCTGCATGAAACAGCGAAAGCGTCGACAGATAATCGGGGTGAGTCTTTGGTGTTAGATGCAACAGCCTCTGCGCTGAACAAGTTAGTAGTACGGCGAGGAAATGAAAGAAGACTTACCCTGAACAGCTCCGGATATTGGGCGAGCCGATTGACAGGCTCGATCAAATACTTTTCCAGGCTCCAGCCCCGGCACCGTTCCGAAGCTTCTTGCAGTTTTATGAAATCTCCGAAGTCGCTCTTTCCGTCGTGAACGAGGCTATCTATCAGGGTGGCAACGAATTCGAGTTTTACGAGGTACGGTTGGTACGTTTCGAGTCTCGGTATGAAAGCTCGAAAGACCTCGCTGATGGCCTGCAATCTTGGATGATCGACAACTTGTCGACCTCCAAGGGCGGCAAAAAGTTGCGCATGGACTTGCACGATATCTTCCAACCAGTCAAACAGCTTTGCTACATCACTTGGGACGCCAGATACCCACAATCTGGTATCTCTTACCCTCAGCGGCAAGATGAACAACTGTACCATGTTCCGCAGTTGCTCCACAAAGTTTTCTTCAGAATCGGCGAGCTCCCAAACGAATCGTTGTCTTCGACTCTCTTCTCCACCGTGGCAATGGAGTACATGTCGCTCGAATTCTCCCCACTGGTGGTCACGTTCGGTCAACGAAGATGAAGGAAACTCGTATATGATCGTCTCTCTTCGTGTCGGGGAGTTCTGCGTGGAGTAGATCGACTCCTGGGACATGCTTGACTGCGTCTGAGCAGAAATCAGCGGGTACTCGTCCGCTAAAGACTGTTTGTCGCTAGATCCACTCGTGTCGGGGCGACTTAGTTGTTGTAACAGCGACCCCGTATCGAGGTCATCACATTCGTATTTCCACCCCTCACCGCCAACTGACGACAAGTCGCTATCTGCATGAGGCAGCGTCGATGTAGCACCAGGTCCATGGCCTTCACAGCCTAAAGACGAACCGATTCCGAAGGCCTGTCTTTGCTGTGCAGCCGCTGCGTTTGAAACCGCCATCATGCGCGATAATTCGGAGGAATACCGCTCGGAGACGACGCGAGTCTCCTCTAGTGAACTGGCATCTTCGTCTGAAGTAAGAATCAACGATTCTGCCTCCGCAAATTCGTCCGTTAGCTGATTGGACGGATGTATCCGGTCGTAATCTCTGTTATGTCGAACGAAAGAAGAGCTTGATGATGCCTTGGGTGTGTGCTGATCATCTACAGGCAGAAAAGGTTCTAAGAGGAGGTGAGAAGACAAAACCGTGGCAGAGAGCTGGGTTCACTCAACCACCAGTATCACGAAAAAGGTCTACCCGGCTTTGCCGCACTCCAGACACAGTCCGTGGTTGTTTGCGCTCTCGCCTCAGTGAAGGACGTCGGATTGCTTCTTCGTCATGTTCCTCTGCTGGGGAGTATTCAGATCCAGAATCGTCACAAGCTGAAGAGCTCCAGGATCCCGCTGACGCAGCGTACTGTTCGTCAAACCCATCAGAGCCGCGCCCACTCGCTGGTAGTGGATCATATCCGCTCGAAATACTTGCAAGACTATCGCATTCGTTTGAGAGTTCCGACTCATAAGTCGCGGCTTCCACCAGTGATAGCAGCTCCCGGTGCCGACGTTGGCCTTCAGCACTATCTGTGTGTGCGTTTCGGGAGGGGGGTCTATCGTGCCCCTTGGGTATGCCATCGCGAGTGTGTCCTCTGTCATCCGGTGTTTCGATACGACGGCTGCGGATTGGAGACGGCTCTATGGTTGGTATCTTCGTCGACCAAGCCTGTGGTGACCTCATGGGGCTCTTCGGATCATTGACGCCAGAAAATCCCAAACCAAGTCCAAAACGCGGCGGCCTAAGCTTGGTTTCCGTCGATGACTGTGAGTCAGCTCGCGACGGCGTCCTTGGGTTCGTAAAAGGAGATTTGGAGCTCTGACTCTCTGAGCTCGAAGACGATGTTATTTCCGCGTTCGTAACGTATAGTTTTCGTTTATCACGTTGACTAGAGTTCACCGTCCCGGCGTCCGAGCCACTGTCTGAAACTTGGGCACCGTTTGAAGAGCGGTATGGAGCTGGGCTCGGGGGCAGACCGACCCTCCTCGGAATGTTCGATGGCTGGTGGCCTGGTTGCTGAGTGTTCCTTCCACGGCTCGAGGATAAACTCGTCGGTAAGGTGCCAGGGTCTGTTCGCGAACGTGCCCTACCTGTTCGGCGGGAGCCTTGCATGTTGGTTTTCGTGTGATGACTCGAAGGGGCGGGCGTGTGATAAGAGTGCTCTATCCTGTTTTCGAGGGCTGTCGATGGGTGATCGGCAGGGAAACCCACGTCTTCCCCATGCACAGGCTGCCATGCACGCTGGTCAAAAGTTCCATGAGATTTCAATATCGGCTTGGGATTGGACCTCGACGACAATCGTCCGGCCATGGGAGAATGGTCAGGTGGTGGATCAGATGATGAGTAGTAGATGGGCTGCTTCAGGGACGACATTTGGTGTTTGGAAGTCCCGACCCTATGCGGTTCGCTCCTTCCGGTCTCAGAGTAAGCGCTACTGCCCTGGGAGGAACATGAAGGCGTTCGTGCAACGCCTGGTACGCAATCCGGCCCAGACAGAGGGTGGAAGGGCGATACTGAGAATGCTTGATACGGCTGTTTAGTCATACGATCCACCGTATCCCTGAGCGAAGGGAGGAGATGTGCTTCCATAAGACCAAGCTCTCCAATCTGGCTCTTTCGCTTGGATCGATTACTCGTGTGGGATGAGCGCTCGGAAGCCTGGTACATTGCGTTAGTGCTGAACGGGTGGGCCTCCTGATATCGCGAGTCCCGTTGGTTCGGTGTCAGAGGTGCCCGGACTGGCGCTATCGACTGCTCGTCCGCCGTTTCGCCTCGATTGAAAGGGTAGGACACACCCGCCGCGGCAGCATAGTGTGACGGAGGGAAGAAATGCTGGGAGGGAGTGGTGGGCGTCCGGGTTGGCGCTGGAGAACGAGGGTTGGTTCTTGATTTTGTAGACCGTTGATATGACATGACGACTCGATCGAGGCTACGGTCAGAAACGGTTCTAGCGATGAGCGAAGGAGTTATCTGAAATTAAGTTACGCGTCGAGACCACGTCTGCCAGCGAATCACGTGAGCGTTGATTTTCTCTTGCCCTCGGTCCTAATCGGACCGCGATCCGCTTGGAGTCTTGTCCAAAACATTTCGAGGTTTCTTTCTCCACCAGCAGAACATTCTTATTTCTAATTCGCACATCTTCAACTACCTGCATATACAGTGTGTCCAGTCCAAACTTGCTGTCATTCATCAAGTACTGCGGCGCCATCTAGATTCTAAATCCTCTCCTTCATCCATTCCACAACATCATATCCCCACCTTTCCCCCTCCTCGTCCCCAGTGCTCAGCACCCAGTTCACACTAACATGATTATGCCCCTTGGCAATCAACATTTCCCTCATCTCCCGCCCCACGCCACGCAGCCTGTCCCCGATTTCCCTCGCCATCATCTCCCTTGTCTGCTCCTTCAGCCACCCAGGCTCGTTCTCCGCCTGTACGAGTAAAACATCCGGCAGCGCAAGTACGTGTTCGTCCGCAAGTTCCTTCCACAGCGCACGCGGCTCCCTCTCCCGCTGTAACTCTGCCTTGCCAAAGTAGAACTTCACCGGACCCTCCCTCGTGAACTTCTCCCCGTCCACACTGAAGAACCATGGACCCCCGCTTAGTACGATCCCACGTAACGGGGGTACGGTCCCCCTTAACTCCTTGTGCATTGCCATTACCATCGTGTGCGCTGCCCCCGCCGAGTGGCCCATTAAGAACATATACCCTGGGTCCGGCTCTAGCGTGGAGGACGACGCAGAGGACGCAGCGGCGATGATCGTAGCCGTGTTCTGCGACACCCACACGATGGCATCCCTGATGTCCTTGGACGCGTCCGGGAACTTGACCTCGGGGACAAGTCGGTAATCGGGTATGACTGTCGTGAACCCGCGCTGTGCGAAGAAGGACCCGAGCGCACGGTACCCCATCTCGTACGGCTCCTGGAACTGCCGCGAGCCGGTGTTGTAGCCACCGCCGTAGATGAAGAAGAGGACCGGGAGCTTGCCATCGGGCGTTTTCGTCACGGAGGACGCTGGTGGGTAGTAGACGTCGAGCTGATCAGGACAGACGGGGTAGGGCGAAGTGAGATGAGACTAGATATTGACGAACACATAGTACTCACGTTATGTCTATACCCCTTACCATATTTGAATTCCTTCTTCTCGATCTTCTCGATTTCTGCCTTTTTCTTGTCAAGAATGGGGATGAAGGCAGCCAACGCTGGTTAGCGGGTTCGGAGAAGCAGAGGTGATTGTACATCTGAGTCAGCCTTGCCCTCGCTCTGGATCACTGGCAACCAACATACGCACTGGGGAAGTTGATCTTATCGATGCTGGTATCTTTGAAGTTTTTTATGACGTCCATGATGGTACGACGAAGTAGAGACGGAAGGTGAAAAGAAATGATAGCAAAGATATCCCACAGACGCCATGATGTGAATCAATCATCAAGTTCGTTATACGGCCGTGGCAGTACGGATCAATGATAGCCGAAAACAACTGTGACCTTAGCTTATAGTATAGATAGTGCCAGCCATACCACAAGGACAGGGATCGTGGTGACGAGGAAAATTGACTTGCATACAATAGCAGGATCTACAAACAAATACTTGCTCCATTTACAATCAACCCTGAACCAAGCAACAAAACGAAGCCCGTCGACGTCCGAGTGTTTCGTTGTCCAACGAATGATTTGAGCCGTCTCTCCCCCCATCGGGTGCTGAATCGCGCACTGTGGGTGCATACAGTTTCGACGATGCCGGGGATCGGCAGTGATTGGGCCTGAGGTTTGAGCAACTGTCCAAGGAGTTGGAAGAGCTTGAATTTCCGGGAAAGTATATAAGTGAAATTGTCAACGAACGTGTAGGGTCGGGGAAACGAAGATCTTGGAAAGGGTATGGCTGAACTGCATCGGCCAGCCGGAGATGCGACAGACGTATGTTGACAAAGGGGACGTGACGAGACCTGGCCTTGGATGGTGGTAAGTACCTTCGCTTACCAGCAGTAAGTAACGGTTTCCGGTCCAGTTGCGGAGCAGCGACACAAACACAGAGTCAAGGAGATCCGAGTCTTTCTCGATGAAAGTGATCACGTCGAATGAGCAGTCACCTGCGTAGTGATGGTAAGTAAAAAGTGGTTGTATTGGGTAGATTTGTGATCTTGCCGCGGAATCAAACCTGACCATATTGCCATGCTTGGCAGTGCACTGGTGAACGTTTGAACTCTGAGTCTGTACCTTTGCCACCTATACTAAGTTACACAGCCATCAAGTAGCCGAATTACCGGATTTCTCGTAGCCTCATGCTTAGGGCGTGCTTCAGCAGTACACGGTGTGCCAGCGCTCGCTCCTTCGCTCTACCTTTTACCCCTCAAGTCTCGTTGCATTCATCCTCTATAACAATGCCCAATTCCGACGTCACAGGTGCCACCGCAACAATGTTGTGTACTAAACTAGACAGTAGGTCATCTTTCTCGTTCGACCATTCTGCCGTGGGCTCAGGGCCTACCAACAGGTCTCAACATTGAACTATCTCTGCCCAACGCACGCTATCAGAAGAAAGAAAAGACAATCAGAATCTCGGTCGACAACAAAGTAGAGTGGTCATACAAATGGACCAATACGTTTGCGCCGTCATTTGACCAGGACCTGTACGTTCGGCGGTCGTACTGTGATCGTAATGATCTGTTGACCATCTATCGTAGTCTTATCCCCCTTTCGTCCACCATCAAATTTTCACTCGTCGGAAAACGTTATGTTCGTGACCACCTGTTAGGAAGTTGTTCAGGTCGCGTCACCGACTTCCTCGACAAAGGTATGTTTTCCATGGAAAATAGTTCATTGGATTCCGTATCTAAATGTCGATTAGAAAAGCGCCTGACACTTCAAGATGACTCACAAGTAGCCTGCGCCACTGTCACCATACGTCTGTCCCCCGTGGTCGATTTCCAGCAGGCATTGAACGACTGGGTCGACGCGAGCCTCGCTCGGCTGGACAATACCAAAGGATTAGCAGAGGGACTCGACAACTTAGATCAAGCGATTTCTGCTATACAGGCCGTGAACTATACCGTGAAAACATACGGGAAATATATCACACCGTTGGGGCAGGCCCTGCGGTTGATGATCAAGTTAATCGATAACGTCGCGGACGTAGGTGTCTCTTCTTTTCTCGGGATCCAGTGCTCGTCTGATCCCACGCAGGCGCATCCGCTGCTCAAAGTAGGCTGGACCTTACTGTCTTCGGTGTATACGGTCAGTCACGTCCAGACTGTGGAGATATAGGGCTGACGTGAAGTGCATGGCAGGCGGTTCAGCAGCAGAAGCTGGACGACCGTGATGTCCAGGGGCTCGCAGAAAGTTTGCGAGAACTGGTTGGTGTGGCCAGCGACTGTCCTGTGGAAGAAATCAAGGGCACCCCCGATGTCATCGAAAGTATCGAGCGCCTCGCATTAGAAGTCGCCTCACTCATCGACGAGTACACCAAAAACTCCTTCATGAGTAGGTACTGCCTTTCGAATGCGATGTATGCTCACATGATATTTCAGAGCGTCTCGGTAAGACGCAGATCACGGATATCGAGGCGCGGATTGCCGCGTGCCAAACAGCCCTGAAGGATCTGTATGAGAAGCTCAGGACGAGGATCATGGCGTACACGGCCAAAGTTGTCAAGGAGATACGGGAATATGCGAAGCGAAGGGATGCTGAGAAGCTCTGTACGTACGAATGCTGCTCCGCTGCAAGTCAATTTTCTGAGATACACAACAGCCGACAAGATACAGAAATGGTTGAAGCCCCACAATACCTCTATCAATCACAAGTCGGCGAGAGACACCCATGTTGATGGAACGGGATCGTGGCTTCCCATGGACGAACGATTTCTCGAGTGGTTGAACAACCCTGGCACGGCGCTCTGGATTATAGGCGGACGTGAGTACTCTCTTGATTGGGTGGTACGGACGGTACTGAGGTTTGTTCATCAAGCTGGATTCGGAAAAACAGTGTTATTGTGAGATCCGTCGTGATTTCTCGCCGCTATGCATCTGATCTGTACTTGCTTAGTTCTACCACTGTCGAAAGCGTGCGCGAGCATACTGGCCCGCGGGGCTCGACATGTGGCTTTGCTTACTTCTACTTCGACGGCAGGGAGTCTGGCGCCGCATTACAGAGATTCGAAACCCTGCTTCGATCTATCCTGGCTCAGCTTTGCTTCAATCAAGCTGATATACCCGATGCCATGAAGTGTTTGTACAACGTTGATGGCAAAGACCACCCTGAGCCGACGCTTTCGCAATTGCAGACAACTCTTGGAGAGGTTGTGATGGGCTTCGATGAGGTCTATATCCTGATCGACGCACTGGACGAATGTGACTCGCAAGCAGGATTACTCGACTGGATGAACTCCCTTCAGTCAATGACACTGGGGTTGCACCTCTTCACTACTAGCCGACCAGAGCGTATCATCGAAGAGCGCATGTCCAATTCGAGACATGTCCGTATTTCCCTGAGCAGTGAGGTGCTCGATAATGACATCAAGACCTATGTGGATGAGCAGGTCGAAGCCAGCGACGACCTAAAGTTATTAATGACGGAGGAGATGAAAAAGAAGCTAAGAGTAAAGGGTGATGGAATGTAAGCATGGTATCTGATAGAATGGTCATGTTAAGTTCTAATGGTTGCCTAGGTTTCGCCTGGTTGCCTTCTGGATTGATGAATTGAAACATTGTTTAAATGCAGAGGATATCATAGACACACTCGAGCGTCTGCCAGTCTCACTGAATGACATGTATACCTCGATGGTATCAAAGATCAACCCACAGCACCTTCTATATGCACAGGCCATCATACGATGGCTGCTATTCTCAGTGCAGCAGTTGGAACCCGAAGAACTTGCAGCGGTGGCGTGCTTTGGTTTCTCCAATGGGCGACCACCTTTCAATAAGAACCGTTGCTTTGGAAACCCCAAGGCCATACTTGATGTATGTGGGGGCCTTGTCATGGTATCACAAGGTATGGCTCTTTGTCTGGTATAAGCTGTTTTCTCATTTGTGCAACAGATCAATTTACGCTGGCGCACCTGACCGTCAAAGAGTTCTTATTGCAACAAGACTTGCAGCTTCATATCAATGAGCCAGATGCTCATTCGTTCATTGCACGGTCATGTCTCACATACCTTGATAATCACTTCCAAGCTCCTGTTGTTGCAGGAGCAGCAGAATTCCCTCTACATCATTATGCTGTCAAAAATTGGGCTCACCATGCCTCGTCCACTGGCGAAATAGAAGATATTGAAAGTGTCATCTTTGAACTTGCTTTGGAGGTGTTACATCCTGGGCATGAGATATTCCAGCTGTGGTTGTCTTCCTGGGAGGACCTTGCCCCCTGGGAGAAGGAAAACCACCCAACACCACTATTCATTTCAGCAAGATGGGGCTTCCAAAATTTGACAGCAAGACTGTTAGCAGTTGGAGTCTGCTCCACCACACAGTCAAAGTCTGGGGACACTGCACTACATCAGGGAGCAAAACATGGTCATGCAAATGTAGTGTGCCTACTTCTTGAGAAAGGGGCAGATGTGAATGTGCAGGATGAGGATTCCAGGACTCCCCTTTACTTGGCATGTCTTGGTGGTCACCTCAAGATTGTTGAGCTACTTGTGCAGAAGGGAGCACATCTGAATGTGCAGGATCACTATTCCTGGACTCCCCTTCACTTGGCATGTTCTGGTGGCCACCTCAACATTGTTGACCTACTTGTGCAGAAGGGAGCAGATCTGAATATGCAGGATCACCATTCCAGGACTCCCCTTCACTCGGCATGCTCTGATGGTCACCTCAACATTGTTAACCTACTTGTGCAGAAGGGAGCACATCTGAATGTGCAGGATTTCTATTCCCAGACTCCCCTTCACTTGGCACTTTTTGATGGTCACCTCAAGATTGTTGAACTACTTGTGCAGAATGGAGCAAATCTAAATGTGCAAGGCCGCTATTCCAGGACTCCCCTTTACTTGGCATGTGATGGTGGTCACCTCAAGATTGTTGACCTACTTGTGCAGAAGGGAGCAGATCTGAATATGCAGGATGAGGATTGCAGGACTCCCCTTCACTCAGCATGTTCTCATGGTCACCTCAACATTGCTGAGCTACTTGTGCAGAATGGAGCAGATCTGAATGTGCAGGATAATTATTCCAGGACCCCCATTCATTGGGCATGTTTCCATGGTGATATCAACCTTGCAGAGTCACTTCTTCAGAAGGGAGCAGATCCAAATATGCAGGACAAGCAATCCTGGACTCCCCTTCACTGGGCATGTTTGAATGGTCATCTTACCACTGTGGAGTTACTTCTTCAGCAGGGAGCAGATCCAAGTGTACAGGAGGCAGATGATAGAACCCCCCTTCACTTTGCATTGTCCACTGGTCATGTCAACATTGTGCAGTTACTTCTTCAGAATGGAGCAGATCCACATGTGCAAGACCGGCATTGTTGCACTCCCCTTCACAGGGCATGTTCCAATGGTTATGTTGATATTGCAGAGTTACTTCTTCAGAAGGGAGCAAATCCAAATATGCAGGAGGTGGATTCCAGGACTCCCCTTCACTGGGCATGTTCCAATGGGCATGTCAACATTGTGGAGTTACTTCTTCAGAATGGAGCAGATCCAAATGTGCAGGAGGCAGATTCCAACACCCCCCTTCACAGGGCATGTTCCAATGGTGATGTTCACATTGTGGAGGTACTTCTTGAGAAGGGAGCAGATCCAAATGTGCAGGACAAGCATTTAAAGACTCCCCTTCACAGGGTATGTTCTGATGATCATATCAACATTATGGAGTTACTCCTTGAGAACGGAGCAGATTCAAATATGCAGGACCAGTGTTTTTGGGCTCCCCTTCACTTTGCATGTTTCAATGGACATGTCAACATTGTAAAATTACTTCTTGACAAGGGAGCAGATTCACATGTGCAGGAGGTGGATTTCA
Source organism: Paxillus involutus ATCC 200175 (assembly GCA_000827475.1). Lineage (NCBI taxonomy): Eukaryota > Fungi > Basidiomycota > Agaricomycetes > Boletales > Paxillaceae > Paxillus > Paxillus involutus. The sequence continues at coordinate 1,591,445 of KN819326.1, forward strand.
GAACTCCCCTTCACTTTGCATGTCTCAATGGTCATGCCAACATTGGAGAGTTACTTCTTCAGAAGGGGGCAGATCCAAACATGCAGGACAATTATTCCAGGACTCCCCTTCACTGGGCATGTTTCAATGGTGATGTCAAAATTGTGGAGTTACTTCTTCAGAAGGGAGCAGACAAAAATGCTCAGGACAAGGATTCAGACACTCCCCTTCACCTTGCATCAATGGAAGATCATCTAGAGGTCATCAATTTACTGTTGGAAAAGGGGGCAGATCCTCATATCCAGAACAAAGACTCACACATACCCCTGGACATTGTATGCAGCAAAGGTTACAGTGGCATTGTTGCTGTATTGTCTGTTGCTGCCCAACATTACCAGACACTGTAAATACTTTTACTAGCCATAGCATAGATACACTGTCTCATGGACACTTGTTTCATTTACAATCAATCATCATGAATGAGAAACCAAGAAATAGCAAGCAGATATATAGAAGTAACAAGTATTAGAATATCAAATCAATAGACCAGTAGCGAGCGAGAGACACAGCGTAGGGTGTATGTAGGTATGTATGCATGTGTATATCCAGCAAGGAGACGGAGGCGCCGTGATTAGTCGAGACCGCAATCGTGACGACCGTGCAAAAAACATCCTGATCTAGGCATCTAGAATATCTTGGGTATCACCTCCGTCCGTCCTCTAGCACTCAGTAGTAGCCCCAAGGCAACCCCAAAGGCAACCTCGGAACCTACTTCTCGACACGGTCCTTGACCCAGCACCACGGCAGCGATCGACAGCCTTCGTCAGGATTACCAGGAGTAGGCTTCGGCTTCGACGATGGTTCAGGCTCGGGAGCGGGGGAAGTAGATCCGCACTTAGGGGGGACCTTGGAGCCCTGTAGAGAGGTGCATGTCAACGCACGTCGACAAGACCAAAAGGGATGACGACTTACATCCTGCCTAACGCCTCCGCCCCACGGTGTACTCCCAACAACAGTGGCGTCGACACCCGGCCCCCTCTCCGCAAACCCTTCCCAAAGGGCGCACGCGTTCTCACCTCCGGTCAAGATCTCGTCAGCTTGAATGATCGCATTTCTTGCATCGAAGAAACCGGGCGAACAGGGCTGCAGTTTCATGCCGTCCAAGACGAGTTGCATCAACGACGTATTGCCGTACTCGGGAACGAGAGGATTGGCTTGACCAGTGAGCGGGTTGAACGTCTGAGGTCGGTAGAAGTCGTTGGGCGGGAGGGATCCGTCCGCGTTAGGGGTCAGGGGAAGGAGAGTGTCTGAGAAGCTGTATGTAGCAATTAAGCGCTGTTGGACGACCCAAAGCATCTCGGCCCAGATTTATCCGATGGCATGCACACCCCAGTACCCTGGCTTGTCGAGGGTCTTGTATGTCAGGTTGACGGTGGTGTCGAGCGAATAGATGTAGTTACGGATACCACCTTCGCGGTGGAGGCC
>KN819326.1:1605517-1620518 GCA_000827475.1 Paxillus involutus ATCC 200175
ACCTACTTGTGCAGAAGGGAGCAGATCTGAATGTGCAGGATGAGGATTCCAGGACTTCCCTTCACTTGGCATGTTCTAGTGGTCACCTCAAGATTGTTGAGCTACTTGTGCAAAATGGAGTAAATCTGAATGTGCAGGGTCGTTATTCCAGGGCTCCCCTTCACTGGGCATGTTCTGGTGGCCACCTCAACATTGTTGACCTACTTGTGCAGAAGGGAGCAGATCTGAATGTGCAGGATGAGGATTCCAGGACTCCCCTTCACTTGGCATTTTCTGGTGGTCACCTCAAGATTGTTGAGCTACTTGTGCAGAGTGGAGCAGATCTGAATGTGCAGGATGAGGATTCCAGGACTCCCCTTCACTTGGCATGCTCTGGTGGACACCTCAACATTGTTGACCTACTTGTGCAGAAGGGAGCAGATCTAAATGTGCAGGATGAGGATTCCAGGACTCCCCTTCATGAGGCATGTTCTGATGGCCACCTCAACCTTGTGGAGTTTCTTCTCCAAAAGGGAGCAGATCCAAATGTGCAGGATCACTCTTCCAGCACTCCCCTTCACTTGGCATGTGCTGGTGGTCACCTCAACATCATTGAGTTACTTCTGCAGAAGGGAGCAGACAAAAATGCTCAGAACAAGCATTCAGACACTCCCCTTCACATTTCATCACTGACAGGTCATCTGGAGGTCATTAAATTACTTTTGGCAGAAGGGGCAGATCCTTATATCCAGAACAAATACTTGCACACACCACTGGACATTGCATGGAGGCATGACATTGTTACTGTATTGTCTGTCGCTTCCTAACATCACCCAACACTGTAAATACTTTACTAGCCATAGCATCAATACACTGTTTCATAGACACTTGTTTCATTTACAATCAATCATCATGAATGAGAAACCAAGAAATAGCATGCAGATGTATAGAAGCAGCAAGTATTAGAATATCAAATCAACAAACCAGTAGTGAGCAAGCCAGACACACCGTAGGGTGTAGGGATGCATGTCTAGGATATCTTGGGTATCACTTCCATCCATCCTTTACCACTCAGTAGTAGCCCCAAGGCAACCCCCAAGGCACCTCGGAACCCACTTCTCGACACGGTCCTTGACCCAGCACCATGGCAGCGGTCGACAGTCTTCGTCAGGATTACCAGGCGTAGGCTTGGGCTTGGGCGATGGTTCAGGCTCAGGAGCGGGGGAAGTAGATCCGCACTTAGGTGGGACCTTGGAGCCCTGTAGTGGTGGATGTCAACGCACGTCAACAAGACGAAAAGGGATGACGACTTACATCCTGCCTAACACCTCCGCCCGACGGTGTACTCCCAACGACAGTGGCGTCGACACCCAGCCCCCTCTCCGCAAACCCTTCGGAAGCCAAAGGGCGCACGCGTTCTCACCCCCAGCCAAGATCTCGTCAGCTTGAATGATTACATCCCTCACATCGAAGAAACCGGCCGAACAGGGCTGCAGTTTCATCCCATCCAAGACGAGTTGCATCAACAACGTATTGCCGTGCTTGGGAACGAGATGATTGGCTTGACCGGTGAGCGGGTTGAACGTCTGCGTTCGGTAGAAGTCGTTGGGTGGGAGGGATCCGTCCGCGTTAGGGACCGGGGGAAGGAGAGTCTCTGAGAAGCCGTGTGTACCGATCAAGCGCTGTTGGACGGCCCAAAGCATCTCGGCCCAGACTTGTCCGATGGCATGGACACCCCAGTACCCTGGCTTGTCGAGGGTCTTGTGTGTCGAGGGGTTGACGGTGGTGTCGAGGGAGTAGATCTAGTTACGGATATCACCTTCGCGGTTGGAGGCCCATGCGCCCATGGCGTAGTCGGAGTAGGTGGAGGTAGCATGGACGGAGGTGGCGATAAAGTCTGCAAGTAAGCGATGGGTGAGTTTTGACAAGAAACATTTGAATGGAGGACAACCCACCTCCCCAACCTTCCCCCATACCGCCGCTCTCACCACAACCGAGACACCCAGAGTTCTTGGGCCCGCCCGTAAGACGTGTCGAGAGACCATGCGCCAGTTCGTGGATAACGATACCAGCTTCCATCTCTCCGTCAGGGTAAGGAGATGCCGTATTCCAAAGGTACATCCAGCAGTGGCTGTATCATTAAGTGGTCAAGATACGTCGCGAACGTTAGAATCGACAGCATGAACGTACCCATTCTGCCCGTCAGGAGGCGTCATGAAGTTCGCGTTGTTAAACCCACTTCCGCCCTGCGCGTTTGCGATGACAGCGTCGCCTTCCGCACCACCCCTTCCAAAGTTGTACTGTTGCAAGTTACCGGCCGCTTCACTGAATCCGTATCTATCGTGCGTCGTTAGCATGGATACCAGAGCAAGACACGGAATTGCTCACCGATAGAACAAATCGTGGGCCATGTTACTGGTATAGAACAGCTGCGTGACAGTGGCATCGATGTGTGACTGGGCCTCCGGCATCAAATCCTCTTCCGTATCCGCTGGGTTGGGAGCGTAGGGGGAAGAGAATGTCACCGAGGAGGTGAGAGTGATGTCCCTTGGGGCTAGGTAGCAAAATGAACTCCAAGTCTTCTCCCAGAGCAGGATCACGCATACCTTCCACTGAACCTTCAGGACGTCTGTTGTACATCCATACGTTCCGCCCCATCCCAGTTCTCGTGTGCGAAAACATTGTTACCCCATGTCGTGTTGGTTGTGCGCCAGAGAAAGTCCCCTTGATGTATTGTGAATTATCGTCGAAATTCTACTTTTTGCAACGTGGCCACACTCACCCATTGAAGCCTTGTTGCTGTCCTGCACACTCTGGTCCCAAGAGAGCGGAAGCGTGTGCCAGCCTGTAGGAGAAGCAACAGACTCCTTGACGGTTTCACGCCCGTATGAGAGGGGGAGCTCGGTTTCTGGAGTAAAAAAAAAGGTTTAGTAACGACAACACTATCCGAGAACAGAGAAACATTACCGGTCAGACCATGCCTCTCAGCCTTCATCTGGGCGGCCTCCACAGGGTCGTTGACACCCCAAAGATAAATTGCTTTCGAGAACTTTGGGTAGTCTAGGGCTCTGTGGAACCGGAGCATGAGCTTCGGCAACTACGAGGACCAAAAAGTCAGTTTGCAAGTACGGAATGATGTCAAATAACGGAGGATAACGCGTTAGCGGTGGGATAGAGGTAAACGTACCTTCCTCCTTTGCGTGGCACCCTTTCTTAGGCTTCTTCCCAGCAAGCGCTTTACCCGATCTGAATCCACGGCCTTGCTCGGGCGCGGAGGATACAGTTTCATCGTCCGGGGGGAACGAATGCACCTATGTTCGGGAGCCATTCGCCTACACATGACAGACGTCCGCCAAAAGAGCATATACGCAAAGTATTGCGGGGGGTGAGCGTCATAAATACCCATAGATAGATGAGGTTAAGCCCATGGTTAGCTCAAACCAAGGAAGGGGAGAAAAATGGGCACTTACCCTCCTCGGTTGCAACGGGTGATGGCATTGGCGAGTCGCTCGCCCAATCGACGCCCCTCACGATGCGGTGTAGAAGCGACGGAGTGACGGTCGTTTCGTACCAGTTGTGTTCCATCTCCACTTCGAACTATGTGCGTTCGATGTACGTTAGCATACAGACAGCGAAAGAGATCCGTGCTGGTGTTGCTCACTCGATGCATCAACTCCAGGTGAACACCGTTCTCGGGTGGAACTTGAACCCATACAAGCCGCATCTTCACCTCGCTGACAGCACCAGGGACGTTGTTCGACCCATTCCTAGTGTCAAATGGTCACCGAGCAAGTGGGTCTCTGAGTCATGACCATCTCGTTGGTATGTTCCTCGGCGTTTTCGAGGACGGAGTTAAGCTCGGGGTATCCTCTGGGAGGGCAAAGGCAAGGAAGGCTAATAGATGTCTCCTTGGGTCCATGTCAAGGTCGACTTGTCTAAAAGAGCCAAAAGAGGGGACATTGCCATAGTTGGCATAGTGGAGATGTTCAAGTAGGGTGAGACCCTCTTTGGTCTTTGCATGATCGTGTGGGGCAATGCGGCACTGCGTGGCGAAGGGCGAGTGGAGCAGGGTGCGGTGGGAAGAGAACGGGAAGGAGACCTGGGCACAGTAGTTTGCGTGGGGATGGACGAACGCCTCTGCATGTCGAGTGGGCACGCTACCAGGGAAGAACTAGAGGGAGGTCGGGTTAACACGGGTCATAATGTGCAAGGATAGAGCCAAAGTACGCACAGAATCTGCCATCCCTGATGTTCAAAATGACGTGGGCATTGGTGACCTCGATGCCGCCCACAATTTGACGGTATAGATTTGTGTGATGCCGGTGGCCTTGTCAGTATAGGACTCTGGGCGGATGACATACGCCCAACCAGATTTGGGATCGTTGTACTGAGTCATGAAGTGAAGTGCGACTGCGTATGGATCGATGTGGACACCGTGAAAGTACAGGCCAGCAGCAGCAGGCGTGTTGACTGTCTCAAAACGTGCATGAGGTAGGACGGGACCGAAACCGAGAGTCTTTCGGCACGGACGTGGATTGGACGGAGAGAGGGGAGGAGGTGCAGAATGAGCGAGAGCGTGTGTGACTAAGCCAGCAAGGGCGAAAGTGACTGTAGTGAGACCTCGCATGTTGAACTGACTGGAGTAAAGGCCAACCGAGACACTCGAGAGTGTGTGACGCGAGTGACCTTGTCAGTCTATGAATCTGGATGGATGACACATGCCCGATCAGACTCGGGATCGACGTACTGGGTCATGAGGTTGACATGCGACTACATATGGATCGGTGTGGGCATTGCAAGGAAGGCCACCAGCAGCAGGTGGATTGAGAGTTTGACAACGCGCATGAGGGAGAACGAGACTGAAGCCGAGAGTCTTGCGTGGAGTTGAAGTGGGTGGAGAGAGAGGGGAGGAATGGAATGAGCGACCAGGCCAGCAAGGCTTTCACAAATGTCAATCATCAGCTCACCGAAATTCGTCTTCGTCAGTTTATCATGTCGTTGAGTTGGCAGACGCTATGTCAGGTGATATCATGATCTCGACTTGAGAAAGGTTCACGGATTCACGGGCCTGAAGGAGAAGCGGCGGAAGCACCTCTCTCAGAAGAAGGATTGGCTCAGCTCCTCGCCTCCCTAGTCCCGTGGTGAGAAAAGTTACATGGCAGTAGAGGGTGCCAAGATAGGGAGAATATTTGACGGCGCATTCAGCGTGGATCCGTTCAGACCAGTCAGTCGACGTGGTAGTCAGCTCCACCGATCATGCCACATCAGAGACAGTCTCGCGCCCTCGGGGTACGAAAAGCGACCGAGCAGGACATTCAAAATCTGCTTCTGTGGAAGCAGCAGACGAGTCAGGATGTGAACAGGCAGAATCTAGTCGACGTCAGTCAGCAACGATTCGGAGCACGACAACGGAAAGATGAGGAGTCGGTCGTCTCACCATCCCTGACACGGTCTACCAAGTGTCTCATACATGTCATAGATCTCGGAAGTTTCATCGACCCCAGTCAAACCATCGATGTTGTGTTACGACCAGTTCTGTGTCCCTGGCCGATTGCAAAGTTCCTCCACGGCGGGTGGAACAGGGAAATCCAAAGTCATTCAGACCGTGACGGAATACTTCACACAGCGGGGTGTAAAGTACATGTTAATTATTGAAGGCCGCGTATACCTGTGTGGCTGCATCTCTCATCAACGGCAAAACCACGCAGGCAATCGTCATGATTACCCAGGGCGTATCCCAAGGACAGTGGCGTCGACACCCAGCCCACTCTCCGAAAACCCTTCCCAAAGGGCATACGCATTCTCACTCCCGGTCAAAATTTCTTCAGCTGGAATGATAGGTGAGGATTGGGTTGGCCGGTGAGTGGGTTGAACGTTTGGGGTCGGTCGAAGTTAGGTGGGAGGGATCCGTCCGAGTTGGGACCGGGGGAAGGAGTGACTCTGAGAAGCCGTAAGTAGCGATCAAACGCTGTTGGACGACCCAGAGCATCTCTTCTTCGATGGCACGGATGCTCCAGTAGCCTGGCTTGTCGAGGGGTTTTGTAGGTCGAGGGGTTGACAGCGATGTCCAGGGAGTAAATGTAGTTACGGATACCACCTTCGTGGTTGGAGGTGATGCGCCCATGGCGTAGTTGGAGTGGGTAGACGCGGAACGGACTGGGGTGGTGATGAAGTCTGAGGGATAGGCGAGCTTTCACGAGCATTTGAACGGACGACAAGCCACCTCCCAAACTTCACCCATACCACCGCTCTCACCCCAGCCAAAGCGACCAGAGTTCTTGGGCCCGCCGGTAAGCCATGTTCAAGAGACCATGGGCCAGCTCGTGAATCACAATGGGAGCTCGCATGTCTCTGTCAGGGTAAGGAGGTGCGGTATTCCCAAAGTACACCCGGCAGCGGCTGTACCATTAAGTGATCAACACACGTTCCGAACATCAGAATTGAGACCATGCACATACTCATTCTGCCCATCCGGAGGTGTCATGAAGTTGGCATTATTGAACCTGCTTCCATCCTGCGCGTTTGCGAGTCACCTTCTGCACCACTCTTTCCAAAGTTGTATTGTTGGAAGTTAACGGCCGCTTCAGTAAATCGGTATCTACCGGGCGTCATCCGTATGTTAACAGGCTACCAGATATGATACACAATTACTCACCGGGAGGACAAGTCACGGACCATGTTGCTGGTATAGAACAACTGCGTGACGGTGGCATTGATGTGTGACTGCGCCTCTGCCATCGAATCCTCCTCGGTATCCGAGGGTTAGGGGCGTAGAGATAAGAGAATGTTACAGAAGGGGTGAGAGTGACGTCCGTTGGGGCTAGGTAGCATAGTGAACTCCAAGTCTTCTCGCAGAGCAGCATCTTACACACCTTCGATGGAACCGACGCCTGTTGTACATCCATGCGTTCCTCCCATCCCAGTTCTCGTGTGCGAAAACGTTGTTACCCCATGTCGTGTTCGTTGTGCGCCAGAATGAGTCGCCTTAATGTGCCCAGAATGGGTCAAGATTTTATTTTGTTCGACGTGGCTGCACTCACCCATTCCAGCCCTGTCGCTCTCCTCGACACTCAGGTCCCAAGAGACCGGCAGCGTGTGCCATCCTGCGGGAGAAGGAAGACTGTCACCGAGCTCTTTGACGGTCTCACGACCGTACGAAAGGGGGTGCTCGGCTTCTGGGTGAGTAAAAAGATGGTTCAGTAACGACAACGGATCTGAAAACAGACAAGTACTACCTGTCTGACCATGCCCCTCAGCCTTCCTCTGGACGGCCTCCACAGGGTCGTTCACACGCCAAGGGAAAACCTCGTAGGTTGCTTTCGAGAACTTGGGCGGTCCAGGGTTCTTTGGGGTTGGAGCATGACAGCTACCAAGACCAACAAGTTAGTTTGGCAAGTACAGATGGAGGACTAGATGATCGACAAGAGAATAACGCAGGATACTGCGTTAGTGTGGGGATAGCGGCAAACGTACCTTCCTCCTTGGCATGACATCCTTTCTTAGGCTTCTGCCCAGCAAGCGCTTTACCCAATCTCGGTCCACGGCCTAGCCCAGGTGCGGAGGACATGGTGTCAAAGTTCGACCCCGGTGGAACGAATACACCCAGATTCGGGGGTCGTTCGCCTAGATATGACAGACATCCGCGAAGTTAGCATGTACGCAAGGTATTGCGGGAGGTGATCGCCATCAATCCCCGTGGTAAACAGAGGAGGCTGGACCCAAGGTTAGCTCAAACTAATGAGGGGGACGATATTGGGCACTTACCCTCCTCAGTTGCAACGGATAATGGCATTGACGAGTCGCTCGCTCAATCGACGCCCCTCACGGTGCGGTGTGGAAGCGACGCACTGACAGTCGTTTCGTACCAGTCGTGTTCCATCTCCACTTCGAACTATGTGCGTTCGATGTACATTGGCATACAGACAGCGAAAGAGATCCGTGCTGGTGCTGCTCACTCGATGCATCAGATCCAGGTGAACACCGTTCTCGGATGGAACTTGAACCCATACAAGTCGTGCCTTCACCTCGCTGACAGCACCAGGAACATTGTTCAAACTCGTCCCTAGCGTCGAATGGTCACCGAGTAGGTGAGTCTCCGGAGCCATGACCATCTTCCTGGCATGTTTGTCGACGTTGTCGAGCACTAAGGTTAGCTCGGGGTGATTCTCTGGGAGGGCAGAGGCAAGGAAGGCCAATAGAGGCCCCCATGGGTCTATGTCGAGGTTGACTGGTCCGGAAGAGTCAAAGGGAGGGACATTGGCACAGTTGGAAGAGTGTAAATAGTTCGAGGGTGGGAAGAGAACGCGGAGGAGAGCTGGGCACGGTAGTTTGCGTGGGAATGGACGAATGCCCCTGCGTGTCGAGTAGGCACGCTACCAGGGAAGAACTAGAGGGAGGTCGGTTTAACACGGATCATAATGTGCGGATCATAATGTGCAAGGATGGAGCCAAAGTACGCACGGAATCACAGAAACTCAAGACTCTGCCATCCCTGATGTTCAAATTGACGTGGGCATCGGTGACCTCGATGCCGCCCACAATTTGGCGGGCGTAAATGTGTGACGCCGATGGCCTTGTCAGCATAGGACTCCGGGCGGATGACATTCGCCCGACCAGATTTGGGATCGATGTAGTGAGTCATGAAGTGACGTGCGACTGTGTATGGATCGGTGTGGACATCGTGAAGGTACAGGCCAGCAGCAGCAGGCGTGTTGACTGTCTGAAAATATGCCTGAGGGAGGAGGGGAATGAAGTCGAATTAGGAGAGAGAGGGGAAGAGTTGTCGGATGAGGGAGAGAGACCAGCCTCAACTTGAAGGGCGAAAGTGACCTCAGCCAGACCTTGGCATGCTAATTGACGGGAGTATAAATTTGTTGCCGCCGGCTTACCATTTCGAGGCATTCCGATCGGCTGTTTGCCCTCTTCTTCACTACGGCCTCCGTCTAACAATTTCGCCATAATCTTCCGAGAAACAAAGAGTTTCGAAAGACATCACCCCGAATTGATCACAATGACCTAGGTATATCAAGGACTAGTATGGTGGCACGATCACGCAGTGTACGATGTTGCGCAAGGTCGATTACCTCGACAAAGCGAACATTCTTGCACAACGGCGGGAAGCAGTCAAAGTCGCATATCATGATGCAGTGGCGGGCATGAGGCCGGAGCCGAGACATGCTCTAGGGATTTGTCCGACGTCCCACTTCTGTACTTGCGGTTCGTATGCTGACGCCACTACAGAGAAAGCGGTTGGACGCCAGATATGTGGCTACCTTGTAAGTTTGAATATTCAATCCGAGTCTAGATGTTGTCCAACCCCTTGTAGCTGTTCGACCTCGAATAGTGCCGAGCAGAACCCCATGCATCGACTCCGTGGACATCTCAAAGCGCATCTTAACGCGTGAATTTTCTTGAATCCAGTGAATGGTGACGATGTGGTCGACTAATATGAAGTTATCATGCGCCCGACGAGCCAGCTCCGAACATGCATCCAGCCACGTACGTGTACTGACCATCCTCCCAGATTTCAACACCGTGGAGTGCAAGATGAATACGAATCAGTATCGAATCTCAAGATCCAAGGCCCTGCGTGTACGATGCCCAGCTCATTTTTGACAATCGCAGGGCGGTCGGTCTATGTCAAGCATGCCGCCAAGTTGGAGGAGCTTATGAACGAGCAGGTTGCTCATTATTGACAGGGGGTAACATGATGGCTTACGGACTTGGGCGTTTTTCGTCCCCACTTGTCGTCTGCCACACGTGTATCATCATTCCTTTCTGCATCATAAAATTACTCTCACAGCTACATCCACGCGAATAAAAACGGGCGAGTGTGGGTGTGAGATCAAGTACGCCAGCGATGGGTTGCAGAGTTGAGGCGTGAAATTAAAAGTATATATCTAGGATGACGTTGTCAAATACTTGCCAGACCAAGACCCGCAGACCCTCACCGGAAAGATGATCATTGATGTGGCACTGAAACAGGGCAGGACGACTGTACGGGTATCAGCAGGGCGACGATAGCGAGTTCTGTCAAAACTCCGCTAGCACACCTCGTAACGCCAGAAATCCGCTGGGGCTCAGTAAAATGAGGTTAGCGTTCCTGGAGCTCGTACACCACCAGTGCAGATGTGATCATCGCAATGGCCGATCAGAGGAAAGCATCAGTAAGTAGTCTGTCCAGACAGATACCTCTTCCGAAACCAGAGGCGTAGCTGACGGCATCATCGTTCAGCGTGCCGTCTGAGTTCAGCAACCATCAAAGACCAGGCGTACTAGTACCTGAATAGGCGCTGGCTGCGACTAACTTGGCTATCTCGATTCGATCAAGATCTCTTTGAGTAGATGTCCTGCATGGCTTGGGTTGGCACCGACGGAACTGTGGTTGCCGACCCTGTACATTGTTGCTGCTGTAAGTTGGAGTCAAAGTCGGTGGTGGAAGTAGCCATACTGAGCATCCTGCACGTATTAGAAAAGCTATCATCTTGCGTTCGAAAACCTTCCGTTCCGTCACCTTGCACTGAAACGCGCCGCAAGGGCCCTTGTTGGGATGTTCAGGACTGAAACATTAGCACCGAGCCATTGTGCTGACGGACAAGTTGCTCGTGGAAAGTAAAGGCTAAGAGCAAAAGACGTCGTGAAGGTGATATAGTCGTGGTCAACACACACGTGGTGAAGGTTCGTAGCGAGTGAGCTTCATTGGTCTTCATCGACACATTTCCGTAACGGATGACTGGATGTGCTCAGGGAAGTGCTCAGGCGTTGGCCTGATAAATTCCGTACAAGTTCGTGAGCATTGCGCATTTGATCGGCCAGTCATTCAGAGTGGTAGTGGCACGAGGAGCGTGAATGAGGACCTTTTTTTTCCGATGCCGTCTCCATTCGCCTCCGTAGGACATGAGCTCGACGTTGAAGTTTAGGCCGTGGCTGGTGAGTATCTGGATGATCAGGATCGTGGAAGCATGTGGGAGTTGACACACAGTTCCAGAATGCGAGCACACAGTAAATGGCCGAGCGTTGTTCCAGGCGTACCCTCGCAGTATTACCTTCCGTGGGTCATCCGTGGCACACATCAGGTTGCCCATATTTCGATGCAAGTAGTAGAAACGAAACACTTTGCCTAAAGATAGGCGTTATTCGAAAGAGGGAAGGATGGAAGCAACGCTAAAGGATTCAAAACCTTGTGCCTTGACTGTGGCTGCAGTCCTATAATTTACAGTAATAGACTTGTGCGTGACGTGACTTACAAACACTGTTACACTGGGGCGTGCTGGACAGCTGGTCGTTCACTCAGCTACTACCCCAGCCTACCCTCATCGCAATAGCTTCTTCGTCTCCTTACAACAATGTCCGATACCAACGTTACACCCGCCACTGTAACAACAATATTGTGCACTAAATTACATAGTACGTGCCCTTTCTCGTTCGTTAGGAGGCCTCGGTCGACTGACTCCCTTTGGGCTCCTTACCACCAGGTCTCAACATTGAACTATTTCCATCCCATGCACGCTATCAGAAAAAGGAAAAGTCAATCGAAATCTCGATCGACGACAAAGTAAAGTGGTCATACCGATGGACCGATACGTTTACGCCGCAATTTGGCCAGGACCTGTACGTTTGGCGCTCGTACAGCGATGGTTATAATCCGCTGACCGTCATCCGTCGCAGTCTTATACCCCTGTCCTCGACCGTCAATGTTTCACTCATAAGAAAAGACCATGTTCTTTACCGTCTGTCAGGAAGTTACTCAGGTCGCGTCACCGACTTCCTCCTCGACACAGGTATGTTTTCTATGGAAATTAATTCTTTGGATTGCGTATCTAAATGTCGATTAGAAATATCCTTGACACTTGAAGACGATCGGCATGTAGCCTGCGCGACTGTCACCATGCAACTGTCTCCCGTGGTGGATTTCCAGCAAGCGATGAATGACTGGGTTGACACGAGCCTTGCTCGGCTGGGGAACAACCGAGGATTAGCGGAGGGTGTCGACAAGTTAGATCAAGCGATTTCTGCTGTGCAGGCCGCAAACTACGCCGTGGAAACACACGGAAAATATATCGCACCGTTGGGGCAGGCCCTGCGGTTGATGATCAAGTTGATCGATAACGTCGCGGACGTGGGTGTCTCTTCGTTTATCCGGTTCTAGGGCTCGTCTGATCTCATGCAGGTACATCCACTGCTTAAAGTTGGGTGGACATTATTATCTTCGGTGTATACGGTCAGTCTCGTCTAGACTCTGGAGATGTAGGACTGACATGACGTGCATGGCAGGCGGTTCAGCAACAGAAGCTGGACGACCGCGACGTCCAGGGGCTGGCTGAAAGTTTACGAGAACTGGTTGGGGTGGCTAGCGACTGTCCTGTGGCAGAAATCAAGGGCGCCGATGTCATCAAAAGTATCGAGCGCGTCGCGTTAGAAGTTGCATTGCTCGTGGACGAGTATACGGGAAAATCTTTCATGAGTGGGTACTACCTTGCGAATGTAATTTATGCTGACATGATATTTCAGAACGTCTCGGCGAGGCGCAGATGACGAATGTCAAGGCACGGATCGCAGCGTGCCAAGCAGTGGTCAAGGATCTGTATGAGAAGCTCAAGACGAGGATGATAGTGTACACGGCCAACCATGTGAAGGAAATGCAGGAAGATGGGAGGCAAAGGGACGCTGAGAAACTCTGTACGTGCGAATGCTGCTCCGCTCCGAGTCAATTCTCTGAGATATACCACAGCCGACCAGATACGGCAGTGGTTGAAGCCCCACAATGCATCCATCAATCACAAGTCGGCGAGAGACATCTGTGTGGAGGGAACGGGATCATGGTTTGCCGTGGACGAACGATTTCTCGAGTGGTTGAACAAACCTGGCACGACGCTCTGGATTACAGGCGGACGTGAGTACTCTATTGATTGGGTGGTACGGACGGTACTGAGGTTTATTCATCAAGCGGGATTTGGAAAAACTGTTTTATTGTGAGATCCATCCAGATTTCTTGCCGCTGTGTGTCTGATCTGTGCTTGCTTAGTTCTACTACTGTTGATGGCGTGCGCAAGCATACTGGCCCGCGGGGCTCGACATGCGGCTGCGCTTACTTTTACTTTGACGGCAGGGAATCTGGCGCAGGATTACAGAGATTCGAAACCCTGCTTCGATCAGTCTTAGATCAGCTTTGCTTCAATCAAGCTGATATGCCAGATGCCATGAAGTGTCTGTATGGTGTTGATGGCAAAGACCACCCTGAGCCGACACTTTTGCAACTCAGAACAACCCTTCAAGAGGTCATGATGGGCTTTGATCATGTCTATATCCTGATTGATGCACTGGACGAATGTGACTCGCAAGTGGAACTACTGGCCTGGATGAACTCCCTTCAGTCAACTACACAGGGATTGCACCTCTTCACTACTAGTCGACCAGAGCGTATCATTGAAGAGGGCATGTCCAAGTCAAGACACATCCATATTTCCCTGAGCAGCAAGGTGCTTGATAATGACATCAAGACCTATGTGGATCGCCATGTTGAAGCCAGTGACGACCTAAAGTTATTCATGACAGAGGAGATGAAAAAGAAGCTGAGAATGAGGGGTGATGGAATGTAAGCACAACATCACATCACATGGGATGTGTTAGGTTCTAACTGGTGTCTAGGTTTCGCCTGGTTGCCTTCTGGATCAATGACTTGAAGCATTGTTTAAATGCTGAGGATGTCACAGAGACGCTTGAACATCTGCCAACCTCACTCAATGACATGTATACCTCAATGGTATTGAAGATCATCCCAAAACACCTTATATATGCACAAGCCATCATACAATGGCTACTATTCTCAGTGCGGCAGTTGGAACCTGAAGAACTTGGGGCAGTGGCATGCTTCAGTTTCTCTGATGGGCGACCAGCTTTCAATAAGAACCGTTGCTTTGGAAACCCCAAGGCTATACTTGATGTATGTGGGGGCCTTGTTGTGGTGTCACAAGGTATGACTTTTTGTATGGTATGAGCTGTTTTCTTATTTGTGCAACAGATCGATTTATGCTGGCACATCTGACCGTCAAAGAGTTCTTGTTGCAACAAGACTCACAGCTTCATGTCAACGAGCTGGGTGCTCATTTGTTCATTGCACAGTCATGTCTCACATATCTTCTTGACCACTTTCGACCTCATGCTGTTGTGGGAGTAGGAGAATTCCCTCTACATTGCTATGCTGTCAAAAATTGGGCAGCCCATGCCTCATCCACTTTTGAAATAGAAGATGCCAACAGTGTCATCTTTGAACTTGCTCTGAAGGTGTTAGATCCTGGGCATGAGACATTTCAGCTGTGGTCAGCTTCCTGGGACACCATTGTATACTCCTGGGAGCAGAATAGTTGTCCAACACCGCTGTTTGTTTCAGCAAGATGGGGCTTCCACAATGTGACTGCAGGATTGTTAGCATGTGGAGTGTGCTGCACAACATTATCAGAGTCTGGTGACACTGCACTTCATCGGGGAGTACAACATGGTCATACAGATGTGGTGCACCTGCTTTGTGAGAAAGGGGCAGATGTGAATGTGCAGGACAGACTATTGAGGACTTCCCTTCACTTGGCATGTTTTGAAGGTCACCTCAACATTGTCAAGCTACTTGTGCAGAAGGGAGCAGATCTAAATGTGCAGGATCACTGTTCCATGACTCCCCTTCACTTGGCATGTGATAGTGGTCACCTCAACATTGTTGAGCTACTTGTGCAGAAGGGAGCAGATCTCAATGTGCAGGATTACCATTCCAGAACTCCCCTTCACTTGGCATGTGATGGTGGTCACCTCAACATTGTTGTGCTACTTGCGCAAAAGGGAGCACATCTGAATGTACAGGATTATGGTTCCAGGACTGCCCTTCACTTGGCATGTGATGGTGGTCACCTCAACATTGTTGAGCTACTTGTGCAGAAGAGAGCAGATCTCAATGTGCAGGATGAGGATTCTAAGACTGCCCTTCACATAGCATGTTCTCATGGTCACCTCAACATTGTTGAGCTACTTGTGC